>JABXJD010000016.1:2707500-3085000 GCA_013375575.1 Percina caprodes
ATATTTACTGACAGTTGCCTTCACTTGGTATTTGAGAGGCTTTTTGAAGAAAGCACATGGGAAAACATGTTCAACTGTAGTTGAATGTGCTGAATTTTTGTTGTGGTTAAGAATATACACGGTGAAATGTTTGTTTTATTCATCATCTATATTCACTGCAATTAATTAATGAAAAGGTTTATTTTGGGCCATTTACTGGGGTTTTATAGCCCAGAAATCTAGACGCACTCTAGTGGCAGCAAATGTAATTTGCAGCCAGGGTCAGTCTAGCAACTCTCCGTTGGCTTGGGAGCTGGAAAAAACTAATTCTGGTCCGGTCAATCACATCGTGTATAGAGTAGGTGGGCGGGCTTAACAGAAGGATGGCAGAGTTGCGATGGTTCCGCGTGAATTCACTGCTACTTGAAAACAAATAAGATGGCTGCTGGCGAACGGTGGTCTTTCTAATCGGCTTTGGCACAACTCTGGAAGACCTGGGGTT
Organism: Percina caprodes; assembly: GCA_013375575.1. Lineage (NCBI taxonomy): Eukaryota > Metazoa > Chordata > Actinopteri > Perciformes > Percidae > Percina > Percina caprodes. The sequence goes on from JABXJD010000016.1 coordinate 2,707,982, forward strand.
AAGCTTTTCTTTGAGAAAAGAACACAGAACAGCACCCAAGTCATTCTTAAAAAAAGGAAGATGCGCTCGGAAGTTTAATCTATCAGCTAGCGTTGCTCTGGTTGGTTGTAGGGTTATCCTATTGCGTGCTGAGTGAATCTGAAAGACAAGCGTTTATCCCGCCCCTCGGATTGAGCCCTGCCAATGGTGAGTTCCCAGGCCCAACATCTGTATGTGGGTCTGGCTTGTCAGGCAAGGGGTTTTAGTCTCTTACAGAAAAATTTAATCATTGCTAGTACTCAACACTTGACAGAGGTGTTTAACCAAGTAAGGTTAACTATATTTCCCAGTACTGTCAGCACAGCCACTTTCACACTCAGCAGAGATGGAACAACACACAGTAAATATTGTGCTGCAGTTTGCCATGCTCTGAGCCCGACTAAACTACTTTCTCTTCGTAACTGATATATAAGTTATATAAAATCCCATCCCCAGCAAGTGGAATTGTAGTTCTGTGTTCAGTAAGCCGACAGTGAACTTATTGTTCAGTTATTGCTGTTGACTTTTATGTTTTTAGTCATGTCATACTGTTTAGTGTGACTTGTTTTATGATATAAAGGAGAGGAGACAAATGCCGTCTGCCGCTGTTAGTTCTCGATGTATTGAGCGCTACTTTGATTTTAGTTGATTTTTATAACATTTATTTTGTAATGGCCTGTGGAGACAAACTGGAGGTTACTGTGATTCTTTTGTGTCAGGTTGAATCATTGTTGTTGGCACTGTGGTCTGTTGATGCCCTTTGGGCAATATCAGAGGATAGTGTTTGTTTGCTTGTTTGTTTTGGATGTGGATGTGTGCTTATGTGTTTACTGAGGGGAAAGTGAAAGTGATGTATAAGCATGGGGATGAAGAACAGCGGCTGACTGAGCCACCTCAACAAACCATTTAGATGTGCGTGATACTGTAAGCATAGAGTGGCGTCACTATCAAACAAACACACACGCAAACACACACATATGTGTCTGCCCCCCAGGCCCCTGTGGCGAGGTGGAGTGCATTAGCCTTCTGTGCCCTGGCAGGAGAGGATGTTAGGGGGGGAGAGGGAGGGAGCGGCCGGGAGGTTGCCGTGGTGAGGAAGTATGCTCAGTACAACACACGCGATCTGTCAGGTGCTGCTGCCATGGCGGAGGGCAGTAATGTCATCAACCTGCTCGCCCTAACACACACGCACGCACACGCGCACACACCCCTTGCCCTACAGAGATTTTTGACCACATGCTCACATGGATCTGCCTTCAAGGGATCCCCACACACCCACGCTCACTTACAAATAGAAACACAGCATGCAAACCTAACACACTTCTTTCTACTCATATTTGTACTTAATATATCTATATATGGTGTTTTTCTTTCTTTACGCTGCTCACTTTCTCCCTTGCACCCTTTCTAACACTCTTATCCTTCATGCCCACTGAGCTGCTGATTCTGGATGAGCCTTGTCTGAAAATACCTGTGAGGTTGACAGGATTGCATCTCGATTTTAGTGACACCTTCGGTCTCATGCACTGCACTTGGACCTGGATGACAGCAGCCCAAACACTGGTCTCTACTATTTGGAAAGCAATTCCCTTGTACAACAGTCAAAGTCACACTAACTCCACTGTTGACTTGGTGGGAGTGTAGACGGCCATGTCTCCTCTGATAAAGTGATCCAAGTGGAGTCCTCAACTGTTACTATTTGCCTCCCAGCGAGAAGCTTCACTGGGGGTGTGACACAGAGCTTCATGCTATCCCAGCCCAGATGTGCAGGATTCTTTGCAGGCGTATTGACCATCCTTCAGGAGTTGCTAATGCAGCTACAGTACAAGGACATTGTCCCTCACCAACGTACACTGTCAGTTGTGTTCAATTCACAATTTCTTTTTTTTACATATGCAGCAGTACATCACAAGACCTGTAAACAAACCTTGACAGAGTGTGTAAATAAAGGTGGAGTTTCCCTTTAAGTGCTATAAAGGCTACTTGTTATTTTTTCCAGGATCTTACAGTAAGTCATTACTGGCAAGAATAAATAATATATTCATCATTTGTATATTAATTCTGTGATTTTGTTGGAACATATGGGATTAAGCTTAATTTATACCAAATAAATCATTCAAGCCAAACAAGTTTATCAATATACATTGCAAAAAGGAAAGGAATTTAGGCTGTTTAAAAGAAAAAGTCAAACATGTTTGAGCCAGTGCATATTGTAATGTTGGAGCGTGATAATAGATCAGTGACCTCCTTTGATAAAAAACTGTAATGTCCTTGTTTAAATTCAGCTTATCTGCCCTCCCTTAGCACACATATCGTATTCACCATTGAAAGCCTCATAAGGGTAGGTTTTGTTTACTTTCATTTTTCTCTAGTGTGGCAAAACTAAACACTCTACTCCTATATGCGGCACTTAAACATCTGAGTACAATTTATACATTTGTAAATTGACTTTAACATAAGTCAAAGTGTGTTTTGGGTTTAACTTATTGCTTGGCTCTTTAAAATGTATGACCAGTTTCATTGAATACAGAACATATGACATTAAAAGGTTAATTTAGGTCATAAAATATGATTGAAGAAATACATCAGATGGACAAAATGCAAGAAAATTGTATTTTGAAGGTTAATATTCACACGGTTACTTGCTCAAAAAATAAAGGCTTTAATAAAAAAGGTAGCACAAACGTTACTAAACTGACTCAAAACCACACAGCAGAAGGGATGTATGTCATGTGTGTGAGCACGTCTTGCTGAAAAAATAAATAAAACAGCACTCACAATATTCCATATTTTAAATGCAAGTAATGCAAATAAATGATTCTGTCTGTGTGTTTGCATGTCTGCACGAATGCCTGTGGGCTCAGTGACTAACAACAATGTTGCAGAGATGGTCCCAGCCTCCTTCACCCTGCTCTCTCCTACCTCCCTCCTGCCTCAGCCTTGTGTGATATTAACATTCCTAAGGTTCCTCACAACCTGGTTTGAAGAGCAGGAATCACCAAATCACCATTTTCTTAGTCTACTCTGGCTTTTCTGATCTGGAAAGACTGACCACTTCAGGCAGTATTTTAACTTGGCTCAGCAACAGGCAGCAGTACTGCCCATCTCCTACTAAGGAGCAGGAACTGTGGGGCTGAATAACCTGCGGTAGCCTGTCGCTTTACGTTCTTTCCAGCTTGCTGCACAAGCTGGACTGGGACACTGTTGGTTGAGCTGTGTCGCCCTCTATGGGCAATAAGACAACTACAGCAGCATCAGTACAGAGCAGCTTCAGATGAATGAGAACAGAGCAGCAGATTGTAGCTAGTCATGAGTTATTCTGTGTGGAGCTGGTAAGTATGATTGCTGAATAAATGAATGAAAAGAAATCTCTGGTTAAGACTAAATACTGATTAATATAATTGTGAACGATGTTTGAAAACTTCACAATTGGATTTGATCAGACTTGATGCCATTTTCTCAAACCTAAACACACTCTTCCAGGAACAAACAAGCCTGTGCAGCACTTCTAACTATCAGACATGGTATTTGGCAAGTTTTTGGACTTCTGGAGGTGTTTTAGATAGGCTGAGAGGGAGTTTTGATCAGTTTTTAATTGCTTAGCATAAGAGGCTGAATGGACCATTTCCTGGTTCTCAGTTAAACGATTAGCGAGATCAAAGACGACACTAATTGATATGACACACAGTGAACCCAATGAGCAGAGCCTCAGGTCAAAAAGACACCTACTCCACCCAAAGGAATTTTAGAGAGTATGTACGTGTGTGTATGTGTACACACTCACCTCTCCTATTTGAATGTGTGTTTCGTCGACAGACTGCGAGTATGACTGAATGATCTCCTTCAAGTGGAGAATGTGGTTTTCTTCAATGTCTTGGAATTTCTGTAACAGAGGGCGAGGGTAGTTATGGCACAGCGATGCAACAAATCACTTCACATTAACGGCATGCAAACAAATCTGCATTGTTGAGAGAGTATCATTAAACACGACATGAAAACAAAAATAAGCTAAGGACAAAATGCAGCCTAGGAAACTCCAGTTCCTTATTCTGTCCCAGCCACTTCCTGTGTGTCTGTTTGGGTGGTCTACGGCACGTAGCAAGTATAATGTAGAGTACAACTTTAAATGCTTGTATTTACTTCCATTTAAGTCTGACTCTGGGCTTCTGGGGTTAACCAAGGAGAATGGGTATAAATAATCATGAACTGTAAAATCAAAGTGTGGATGCTGAGGAAGATCTAACCACAAACACACAGATAAAGAGTCACTCACTCCTGCATCTACACTACAGAGACATGGACACAAATAATACTGTACTTTTGTCATTCACCACGATAACAGCTAGCATATGCTCACACACAGACACACCCACCCACCCACCCACCCACCCACAAATACACTCGGACAAAGAGAACACACATGTAGGAGCCCCAATGATGTCAGAGAGCACATGTGTTCAGCGTTTATAACTCATGTCCACATGTGCTCCGTTTGAGATGAGCCGTAGACTGTGATCCCGGGGAAGCAGGGCTGCAACTCTGCTTTTTCTAGGGGGAAAACAAAAACGCTAGGCTAACTGGAACCATTTCTGGTGGCGGAGCTGCTGCGGTGCAGGAGGATATGGAGGCCAAGATCTGTTGATCTGATTTTAATTTGGAGTTTATCTAATCAGTCCTTCAGATGGATCCAATCAGAGCTTTCCACAACGATTCCGTTACAAAGGAAAAAACACAATCTGGAGATGATACAGGGCTAGAAACGTGGAACACACACACACACACACACACACACACACACACACACACACACACACACACACACACACACACACACACACACACACACACACACACACACACACACACACACACACACACACACACACACACACACACACACACACGGGGAGTAACAGATTACACAATGAAAGTGTTGCATAACACAGAGACCGACGGTAGACATATTTCATTAAAGCACATCCACACAGAAGAGAGAAAATCAGGTATTACAATACCTGTGCAGTTTCTGTCATCTTCTGTTCAAACTCTGACTTAGCTGCAGCATATTTCTCCACAAATGACTTGTAGGTCTCTGTGGCTTTTTTGGCTTTCACTCCAGCCTGCAAAATATAAACAGACAGATACATTGCTATCATCAGTACACAATTGCCCTCTGTTTCCCCAGATCAATTGACAAATCAGCAAAGAAACCGAGCTCCACTTAACATATGAAGCCAAGAACCTTTAGGGGTTAATGTGTGTGTGTGTGTGTGTGTGTGTGTGTGTGTGTGTGTGTGTGTGTGTGTGTGTAGACAGCAGTGTTAAGGCATTTCATCATGCCTTATTACCATACCATGACTTTGTGGGTGTGTGTATGTGCGAATGTGACCTCCCACCTTGTCCACATCTCTCTGGGTGGCCCCCTCTTTGCGGAGGCGCTCCTGCTCTACAGTTTTGGCATTGTAGATCTCCTTGGACTTCTGCAGAGCCTGAGACGTGGTCTGGATGTTCTGTACGGCCTCCAGGGTGGACGCCACCTCTTCTTTTGTCTAACAACACACAAATTACTGGTAAAGTAACTCAGCTAACAACTGGCTGAACAATTTGTCCATTGCTCAAATAACTACGGAGTTGATTGTGGTATTGATAGAAACTGAGATAATACACAGACAACACTTGTCCTGGGATCCCCTTGTTTATTATAACTTAATGATGAAACAACAGACACTCTAGTTAAACACTATTGCAGTCCCTCGGTTTCATACTCCAGCATGTGACACAGAACTGTTGCACAGTACTGCAGGGAGCAGTTTCAGCTATATAGTGGCTGTTAAACATGTATAAGGCTCTGCATTTGTTCTTAATAGACCGCATTTTTTCCATCTGTATAGCTCTTCACATTGACTTACTTAAAAGGACATAAAAAAAGAAATATAATTTAGGGGTGATGAAAGTGGCCACACAGTAAGCTGGGCGTTTGTTTTATTCATCATCACTGAACCTGAACTTTGTTACTCATTTTGACACATTTATGGTCTAATGTAAACATCAGTGGAGTGAGCAATAGAAATTAGGTACACATTCTGAGCACCCACTCCAAGATGGGTGTTTATTTTGTGTTATTCACACAGCTTAACTACAGTATGCACTGTATCTGCAAGTAAGCCAAGAAACACAAAGCAGAGAGATACAGGGAGTGTAGGGAAGTGACAGAGAGACACTGTGACAGCCTTTTTGTCATGCTGAAAGCACAAACACAACTCCACTGATTCTAACCTCTTATTTTACTTTGTCTTCCGTGGCTTCATGCATGAGATATGAGCTGATGGTTTGTCTCAGCAGAGGAGAGACAGAGGAGTGAGGTGTAAAAATAAATGCTTCGTAGAATAACACTGCATGCTACATTTTCTCAGGATGGGATCAACTTTTAAACTATTTCCTTTCCTTGTGGAGGGTTGACGTCAAGTCCATATGGTCAACTCATTTTACTCTAGGGACAATAACTACATTGTAAAACAACTCTTAAAAGAAAAAAAGAGGTGAGAATAGGTCTATATATTTATTATCCTCAGTAAAGAAAAACAGTTTAAGGGAAGGCGTGACAGACTCAGAGTAGGGCTGCACGATATGACAATATGTGCTATCAAAAGGATATAAAATGTCTGTTGTATGTATTTTTCTATATTGTTTCTATTGTGATGGTCAAAAAAGTAGCCAAACTGTGTTGAGGCAATATTTATGTCATTTGGATGACACTTTCGTTCTGATCCTTGCATGTTATGTTCATTTTCCACTGAAGTTCTTAATAAAATGAGAAAATACTCCATACCTTTCATTTGTCAAGTATTTATTTTACACAAGTAGAAAATAGGCTTTAGCACAAACCTAAAGGTGACGTTACACATGCGCTGTACATTAATATACAGTCTATGGTTGGATCACCCAGCCCTAACTCAGAGTATACCTTTTTAGTTCTGACCGCAATGTGTGTGGAACATCTAGTATAAAAAATAAATTCTAGAATACAAAAAATGTTGTTAATCCTTGTTTCTCTTTATTTCATTTTTAATTTTACCCTGTATTATAAGTTAGAAATCATGGGTGGGCCAAATTCTCTGGGCTGGTAAAGCAGAAAAAGGAGGTAACCTTAACCGTAACTCATAAGGAGCAAGATTGCAGAACGGCCCATCTGAGCTTTCATTTTCTCAAAAGGTAGAGCAGGATACCCAGGGCTCGGTTTGTACCTATCGCCATTTCTAGCCACTGGGGGGCCAGTGGCAGGCTGGGGGAACGCATATTAATGTTAAAAAACGTCACAAAGTGAAATTTTCATGCCATAGGACCTTAAACATTTGAGAACTTGAATGTTACAATTTCCTTATTTTTCATCTCTTTACCTTTTTGTGTGCTTTGGCCTGCTCTTCCACATACTTCTGAACCTCTTTTATAAGTTCCTGTAGTTTCCTCACTAGCTCCATGTGACAGCTGGCCAGCTTTTCAGTTGAAGACTTGAACACATCCCAAACTGGAGCAAAAGTCCTGGGATTAAAGATGACACTTTAGAGGCTAGAACATAGCAAGGCCCTCTTACATTCATTCATACTGGTCTTTACTTCAGAGAACTAGAAAGGTTTTTACACTCACCCAAGCTGAGAGAAGTTGCCAGCTGACTTGGCAAGTTTGGTCATAGACCTGGCATAGGCCTCTTCAATGGTACTCCTAGGACACAGCAAAAATACACACAGAGAATACTTGTTAAATCATTAGAAATGATCACAAATAGTTTTGATTAACCTCAAGTTAACCGTATCATATGTCAATAATCTCAAGGTTACAATTGTACCTTTAAACCCATTTTAATGTACTGTATAGCATTACAAAGTTTTTTCAAAGTATTTGCAACTAGGTTATGACTCATGTCACTAGGCGTAAAGTGAAGATACCCGCCAAAAACACCCACTTAGAACTTGCAACATAAATGTTTGACCACATGTGCGGGCAAGTATGTGTGGTTTGGCTTGTGATGGTTTTCATAAACCTCACATCAAAGCTGACAGAGTATGAATACTAGTGTTTGAATTCACTGCTTCTCTTAATTTCCCTTTTTATTCCTTCATTCTACAGCAAAGTGACAGGAGTAAAAAAAAAAAAAAGAACAAAAAGAAACCGCGGCAGTGGTATAGCAAAAGCCTGAATTATGCATGTCTCATTTAGCCAGCCTCTCTGTGCAGTCACTTTACAGGAGAAGGTCGGCCAGGGGGAAAGAGGACGCACGCACAATATGACCTAAAATCAAAATCCCGATTAATTGCACATTTTACCTCAATAACGATAAATGAACGATAATTAACCACGTTGTTCTAAATCATCTTTTCTGAAGCCTATAATGTTTCCAGAAGACGGACACTGCGTTTTTTTGGGCACAGGTTGCCCAGTTGACTTGGACTCTATGTTTGAGTTATCCTCCATTATGCTTTCCCTGCGTCTGACTGGTCCGGGCAAAGTCTAGTGACTACTAGAGATGGTCCAATGCCATTTTTTGCTTCCCGATACCAATTCTGATACCTGAACTTTCTTTTTTATCCAGCTTGACAGTCAGTCAGTCAATGGAAAAAGAACATAAATAAACTACTTTAATGTAGATTTTCTTTAGGGCTTTATTACGTGGTATTGGATCGGTGCATAAACTCCAGTACTTCCCGATACCAGCGTTTTAGGCAGTATCGAGGCGATATGGATACTGGTATCGTTATCGGAACTTCTCTAGTGACTACACAGGCGGTAGAATGTTTTAAGGAGAAAGCAGGCCTATCAACATTATGAATTATCTAAATTATCGTCATGGGAAAAATACGTTGATAAGAGCTTCTGAATTTCAATGTGGATAACTTTTCGATTAATCGTCCAGCCCTACACACATCCATCATAAAACACACACAGGTACACACAAGAAAACACTGTACAACAAAACAGAGGATGGGACAAGCTACAAATGCATTCAAGGCTACATTCCCTCATTAATTCCCACATATCTGTGTGAGCCCAGAATGGTAGTTCTACTTTAGCATGTTGTAAATACTGAGTGCCAGAAAAAAACCTCTGCATTTTAATAGAACCATAAAACATGTGAGCTGTTGTCTTCCACAATGCAATGCACAAAAGAAATAGAGTAGCTGCTTACAGCTGGAGGAAATTCAATAAATTGTCACTGACTTGACAGCCCAAGAAAGATTGTGGAAGACAAAAAAGTATTACATCTTAAGAAAAAGTAGCAAACCTGAATTGGCAGTGACATTCCAAAGTTGCAGTTTAATTGATCTGACTGCTACAATACTATCCTTTGACAATTAGTGTGTAGTACAGAATATACTGTATAGAGTTGGCATGATGTCTGGATTTTGGACACACTGTTTGAAATGCAGTTCAAGTATCCAGAAAATATGTGTGCTAGTTTGTGAACCTTGAAGTAGATCATATGTGACTAAAACATTCATTCAGTCATGTCCACCTAGAATAAAAGAATGGAAATGTTTCCATCTCTCAGTGCGGATAACTGTGACAAATCACCTAGAAGAGATTTTATAGATGTATGTGCCATTTGGTAATTGCTAATATTGTTTTAGCCTAAAGACACTTTTGGAAGAAGAGGCCCTGCTTGACAGAATTCTGTGGGAACGTATTAACACAGTGCACAGAGCTTCTTTCTCCACCAGAGGAAGCCACAGTGCAGTTTTTCTGAAGTAAAAAACAAACGAAACATGATACATCAGTCTGAACTGAAAAACCCGAGCCAGCCTGGAAACTTGCATGGTGTGATTAGAGTTACTCTACTCCTGAGCACGGTTCAAAATTTACTTTCTCGTTCAACAGCCAAATGGCTAGTGAGTGTTCAAATTTCAACCATCCACTCAAAAGATAACCATTGTTTTTCGGCTGGTGAGTGAAGCAAATCTACCAGCCACTTGCATATTTTACAAGCATTTGGCTGGTAAATGGATCTCATTTTGTACCCTGCTCCTGAGCAATATAAGCCATTATGGTACAACACACTAAATTAATCTCTACCTGAACTTTTGACTCCTTCATTAATAATGTAGTAATTCATTTGTATACTGTCAACATTTGTAGACTACAAAGTGTGTTAATATTTAAGCAAAGGGGACAGCTTAAAGATGATTTATTACAACAAAATGAGTTGGAATGGTTTAAACAGTGACGGTAAGCTTTACAAGTGGTGCACTGGCAATCATAAGAATCATTCAGCAACAGAAGTCCTTCACAAAGTACATGGTTTTCCTTTGGACCACCCTGCCACTATGGCAACAACTATAGATGTGCTATTATCATTCATCATTAATAAGACTTTCCAAACATCCTCCACTAAAACACTGTTAATTGAGCATATCAAATCCTATACCAAGTGCACAAATAATAATAACAAAAAAATACATTGCTAAAAAAAGTTTCTGCAGCATGGAAAGCCCAGTTTTATGAAAAGACCCTGCTTCCAGTGCTAAAATACTTAAGTGTCTGAGTGCAGTGGGATCCACTGCTGAATTCCAGTGGTAGACCATCTATCATGTTGCAGACATAAACCTACACCTCTGACAAGTCTTCATAGAGGTAGGAACATTTTTGAAAATAAGCTATTATTATGGTATTATCAAGCTGCAGACACTGAAGGTGTGTAACATAATGCTAGGTTACAGGTGGGCTAAGATTGAAGCTTCTTTCACAAAGAGGTTGAGTAAATATGAAGAATCTCCATTAGAGAGATTCATCTTCATGTCAAAACTAGACCTTAAAAAGCCAATTAACTGATTAGTTAGTAGACAAAAAACACATTATGTAGTTTCAGGTTCTCAAATGCGAGGATAAGCTGCTTTTCTTTGTCATATGTTACAGTGATACGCAGTGGTTTGGACTTAAAAATATGAATTGATTAATTGAACATTTTAATTTCAGCCGTTGTTGAACAAACCCATATGTTCCGAGATGATGTATCTGTAGCAATCAGCGGCCTGAGCTAAGTACAGTGTCACTACAGGAACAGTACAAGGAACTGGAACTGACAGTGCAAACTTGGACGTACCTTTAAATACCAAGAAAGCCACAAAACGGGTACAACCAGACACATTATAACAGGTTAATGAGTAATGTGTTGTATGTAAAAGAGAACAGACTGTAAACTATGCAGAAATGGCACCCTCCTCAGACCAACTGATGTGTATCAGACTATGGTGTCTTACCTTTCTCTGATGAAGTCTGTCAACTCCTTGGAGGAAATTTGGCCATACTTCATGTTATGGTAGAGCACATAAAAGCCATTGTTTTTGTCACCCTGCATTTTAGAGAGAAAAAAAAAACAGGAATGCAGACAGATCAGTCACCGGAACAAGTCTAACAAACAACAATACCTCGGATGACATTACCGTGATGGCTTTTTCTACAAGCAGCATTCTCATTGTCTGCATAGCATCCAGCTGCGTTTGCAACAGCCTCTGGTCAACCATGCTCATCTTTGCCATGTTTGAGAGTAATCAAATGTTAAAAAAAGAAATATTCTGCAGCTTGAGCAAATATAACGTGTCTGTGTTGCCGTAACCATGCGACGTGGTAATGGGTGTCCAGTTGCATGATGCTCTAAAAAATGCAGCTACCTCTGAATAATTAATATAAATGCAAAATGTTGGGTCAACATTAAAGGAAATTTTAATTAATAATAAAATTGTAATTAACTATAATAATAATACTAATAATTAATAAACATGAATGACCATACCCTTATAGTACAGACATAGTGAGTGAAACTCTACTACTACTAATACTAATAATAATTTTTATAAATGATGGTTTACATGGTAAATGTAAAAATATATATATATATATATATATATATATATATATATATATATATATATATATATATATATATATATATATATATATATATATATAAATGAATGAATAAAAACTGAATTGCAGTTTACAGCAAGTAAACCAATCTCAATGAATTGAAAGTGCAAAATTGCTTGTAGGTTTTAAGTAAGCTGTGTGTAGGTGTATGTTACGTATGTCTAGATTTATGCTTGGGCTTTATACACATTTGCATCCACTATAGTGCCTTTATATGTGGGCTCTTGGTGGGTCATATTATTATGTACATCATACTAGTCTCACTATTCCAGACCTTCCTCCACAGCGCTGCGGTCTTGCTATCCCACACAGCATTCAGGGATTGGAGAAAAACGGGAACTGATTCATTGACCTGTCTTTAAACCAATCACAAATGTCATGGGCGGCGCTAAGCTCAGAACACAGAGCCACGGTGCAGCTACAAAACAGCCTCGGGAAGAAACTTGTTTTGGTGGAACGTGCATGAAAGGACATTGAGATTGGACAGAGAATCTAGCTAGCCGTCTGGATTTAACCTGTAGAGCTCTGAGGAGCAGTTAACCATAGTCTTCATAACTCAACCGGAGTTCAAAATACCAACACAAAGAAAGCTGGAGGTACCAAAAATACCAACGAAAGGAGTGAAATCCGGTGGAATTTTTGGCGGTAGCGTAGCAATCCCGGAAGTGGAGCGTCGTGGGTATAGACAATTGACTTACTGACCAGTCCTTATACATGGTGTTTTGTTTATTACTTTTATTTAATGCTGTATTGCAGATTGTATGTCTACATCGCTCCGGCTCAAACATCAATAAAAATTTGCTCACTAAAAAAGATGAAAATTTAGCTTATCGCAGGCATGAGTAATTGCAGAACAGAAAACTGATTTGAAGGTAATAAAACACCATTATATATCTATCCACTAGAAGAAGTTGATATTTTCAACTGTTTAATGTTCCACAGAATTAATATATATATATATATATATATATATATATATATATATATATATATATATATATATATATATATATATATATACATACACACACACACACATATACATATATATATATATATATATATATATACATACACATACACATACACACACACACACACACACACACACACACACATTACTATTATCTGAAATATTGCTATTAGATAACCCTAACTCTAACCCAATTGGTTTGGAAATCAATTATGGTTCTGACCCTACCTAGGCATGGTTCGGTATAAGATTCGGATGGCATGATAACCTTCAAAGTCCCATGGCATGAGAAAATGCTCAGATGGGCCGATCTGGATCTTATAAGTCTTTCAAACGAGCAAAGTGGCAGTTGGTCAAGGCCACACCCGCAGCCTCCACCTTGCCCCCCTCCACCATACTAAGGAAAGCTCATTGTGAGACTAGCTCTAGTGGCTGTAATTCTGCACCAAGACTGAATTTTGGGAAAGAGACTACATAAGGTCTATATAAAAGCATCCAAGAGCACCAAGTCATGGGGACCTTTCAGGAAAAATATCACGGTATATATATATATATATATATATATATATATATATATATATATATATATATATATATATATATATATATATATATATATATATTTATTTATTTTTATATTTTTAAATGTCTGGGTAAAAAACAAAAAAAATGTTTTCCATTGTCCACAATGTATTTTATTTTTAAACACACTGCACACTGGCATGGCGAGGGATTTCTAGTCTGGTCATTAGGCCGTTTCTTCAAAGAAGGAGGAAACATCCATAATGGCTGAGAGCACAGATAGACAGCAATATGACTGAGCTACTGACCAACAGATTACAATAATAGCCACTGAATTAATAGTTATGATTGTAATGGTTGGGAACATCTTGTTAGGAAAATGGTAAAATATATTAAATTCTACTGATCAGAATGTAGAGGAAGCACTTGCTATAGCCAAAGGATGACAAATAAGACATGAAGTCAACATGATGACACCGCTGTTCCCAGCAGCTCATCATCATTCTTGGTTAAATCTGCGAGCAAACTTTGTTTCACCTCAACCCGAGTTTGTCACAGACACTTTCTTGGTTCCTGTACCAATCCACTGTCAGCGGTTTGGTACACAGCATCAGTGTAGCTTTAACAAACCCTTGTTTTCCCCACATTGACAGAGATGAAAGGTCAGGACGTCTGTGTCAAAATGAAGCTCAGACGTAGCTCTTTATTGACAGAGCAAATAGACATTAAAATGGAAAGCATCCCTCTCTAGGCAACAGCTCACTGGCCTACATTCTAACCACAGACTGAAAATAAGTGATTCCTCTTGGAACAAGAGAACAATAACAAAAGTACAAGTTACAGTAGCAGTTACCGTGCCTGCAGCATGACATGCAAACTACTGCACGCAATGTATGTCAAGACAGGAAGGTAAGACACAGACCATAACAATTGACCTTACATAACAACTATACTAGGCAGTAGCTCAGTCTGAGAATAGGGTTGGGAATCAGAGGTGGACTGGTAGCTGGAGAGGTGCCAGTTGTGCACCTCCTGGGCACTGACAAGGTGCTCTTGAGCAAGGCACTGAACCCCCAACTGCTCGGGGCGCCTGTCCATCAACAGCTGAAGCCCCCTCACTCCGAAATCTCTCCATTAGTGCACGTATAGGTACTGAGCATGTGTGTGTATTTCAATTCAGCTTTGTGTAACAGGCCTTTGTGTAATGTGTATTCTAACACCAGAGTGGAAAAAACATTGTAATTTCCCTTGTGGGATTAATGAAGTGTAAATTATTATTAAATTATCATTATTATTATTCTATGCTGCTTAAACCAGTGGTGGATGAAGTATTCAGATCCTTGACTTAAGTAAAAGTACTAACACCATTTACGATAAATATACTCTGTTACAAGTAAAAGTCCTGCATTAAAAATTTAATTTAAGAAAAGATATGATCAAGAAAATGTATTAAAGTAAAATTATTCAATGCAGACAAATCCTCACATTTTAGAAACTGGAAATGATCAAAGCAGTTCTTTCAATCAACTAAGTGTTAAATAAGCTCATCATTTCAGATGGACTATATATTGTTGTGTAGTTTAAAAGTACAATATTTCCCTCTGAAATGTAGTGGAGTAGAAGTAGAAAGCCGTATGAAAAGAAAGGACTCAAGTAAAGTACAAGCACTTCAAATGTGTACTTGAGTAAATGTTCTAAGTTACATTCCACCACTGGCCTAAACTGAAAGAAACACAAAGTGAGACACACATTGACAATTGGCGGTTGACAAAACTGGGAAGTGACAAAAGTGAGCGAAAACACACGGCTCCAAACAGTGCAGAACAGGAAGTGAGTCCATTCTGTGCACCAACTGTGCTCATGTGGAATGTGATATCAATGAATACAAAATAAAAAACACAAACACAGGAAACAGCTCAGGGCGTTCTGGACGTTTCAGCAGGTTACTGGAATTCTGCTAAACATAATCTTACGGCGCAGTAGGCAAGAATATAAAGACATCGCCTTAGCTAGTTTAGGACTGTACAGCTACATCATGAGCAGTGACAGGGAGAAGTGATACTGGAGTGGCACACAGTTTCTCAATGTCCTCCTCTGGACATTCATTCACTGTTCTGGGGGTTTAATATTCTAACCACACATGAATGTGACATTCAGTAGTACTCATTATGCTTGGATTTAGATGGAGAAGTTTTTAACTCCCTGCCCCACGCAATAGGAAGGAGAACATGCTGAGAGGGTTAGCAAACATGTCAATCAAGGTTTGTTTGGGGGAAAAGCACAAAAAGCTGAGACAGCTGCAAACAGACAGATTTTATGGAAAAAAGGAAGAGAGTGAACCGTGTCAGTGTGTGTCAATACTATCACTGAAAGAATCCCTCAATAAGCACCGAGAAGACGAGCCTTGAGGGGAAAAAAACAGCAACCTCACTTGTTGTTAAATGCAGAATTTAATATACAGTAAAATATAGGGGCCTAATGATCTGTATCAATATACTGCATATGGATTTAATGCTCAACGCTCAATATTATCAATACAAAGTGAAAATAACGATACATATCATCTTTAAGATCCATCCATCCATCCATCCATCCATCCATCCATCTTCATCCGCTTATCCGGTATTGGGGGCAGCAGCTTTAAGATGTACCTTTATTTTGAAATACTTTGAACCACTTTATATTTATTCTTTTCATTAAAAAAAAGAGTAGTTTGTTTTTAATTTAAATGTCTGGAGGAAATTGTATGCTGTTGCCTTTTGTAAATGTATATAAATGTAACCGATTGTGTTTAATGGGCTTATGTATCGTCTCGTATCGGTTGCAGGCCCCTGAATTGAATCGACATTGCATCGTAGCAGACTTTGTAATATCAGTAAATATTGTATTGTTGTGCAAAGAGGTTATACAGCGGTATTTAGACTCAAACTGGTTGGTTCTTTTCCAGGAAAAGAAAAGCTACAACATCAGGACTCATCACTGACTGAGAGCTGCTAAGGGTTAATGGAACTCTTCATTGAAGTTATCAAGGAAACAAAAGCTTAGCATTCGTGAATTGACTCTCGATTCTGCCTTCTTTTTCCTAAAGACAATTCAATTCTTTGATTTTTAATCATTCCTGTTCACCTTCATGGGCAATATTATCGCGATATTTTCAGTGGCAATATTGTACCGATACACAGGCGCCAAGTATCAATCTTTTACTTTATATGTGTGTCAGTTTGTCTGCTTGACAATCCCATTATACAGCAATAAAAATGAAGTGAGATGAACAAAGAGAAATGTATGTATGTATGTATGTATGTATGTATGTATGTATGTATGTATGTATGTATGTATGTATGTATGTATAGATGAGAACAGATGTTGACAAAGTTTCCTTTTGGGGACATAATTTGAAATCGGAAAATTTAGAAGTTGAAAAAAGGTAATAAATTGCAATATATCACAATAGTATTGTATTGTGACATAAGTATTGTGATATCGTATATAATTTTATTTATATATATATATATATATATATATATATATATACACACACACACACACACACACACACACACACACACACACACACACACACACACACACACACACACACACACACACACACACACACACACACACACACACACACACACAGTATATTTGTGTATAAAACCCAGTTATGTTAATGACCCAAGTATGAGACGCATAAATAGCACAGTTCAAGTCTGTGTACCATGAAGCCTTTGCCAGAAACTACAGACTGCTGTGGTGTATTGTGTTTTCACACACAACAATAACATCAGTGTAATAATTACGGAGTAAAAGAAACAGTTACATGGCTAACATCTTGAATCTGAAAAGCCACCTTAAAAGGAGAGATAAACAAAACCACAGTGCTGCAGTTTATCATGTAACATCTGTCGGGCAGAGGAGGCCGGGAATTCACTCTCTTTCTGTTAAAGTATAATACCAGGCGTTTCAACATCCTGTGTGTTGGGAATCAAGTGTTTATTGCCTGACAGGCAGTAATGTAACCCATGACACAGAGAGAGCTCTGGTTATCTTTCCATAAATATACTGCTTTCTTCTCCGAAACAATAAAAGATAAACTCAGTTTGAGAGTCTCTCAAAAATTCCACTAATTTTATTATGTTAATATATTGCCTTATTCACAAGGCAGTCTGCATCGAGGGCTGCAACTGAGTATTTTCATAATCTGACCAATTTCTTTCTCCCAAATAGTCAATCAATCATTTAAAATATTGAAACTTCCCATCACAATTTCTTAAAGTCCAAGGTGAAGTTCAAATCTATCAACAGTCCAAATCCTTAAAATATTGAGTTCACTACAAAGAAAAGCCACACATACAGCCAAGGTCATTAAGAACTATCTTCAGTGTAAAGAAGAACAAGAAGTCCTGGAAGTGAAGGCCTGCCCCTCCCACACAAAGCCCTGATCATCAAGGGTGTCTGGGATTATTTGAAGAGACAGAAGGATATGAGGAAGCCTACAACCACAGAAGATCTGTGGTCAGTTCTCCAAGATGTTTGGAGCAACCTACCAGCCGAGTTCCTTCAAAAACTGTATGCAAGTGTACTGAGAAGAATTGATGTTGTCTTGAAGGCAAAGGGTTTGTTAATTGATGAAAATAAACTATTAACACTTCCATTTTTGAAAGCGTTCTTAGTTTACAGCATTTTTTCATACCTACCTAAAACTTTAGTACTGTACATCTTAAAAGAATGAGAGCTACGTCACTGTTAAATGAAATATATTGCTATTCAGTAGAGGCTGATGGATAAAGGATTTTTAAGGCCGATACCGATACAAATATTTGGTTATTTAAAAAAAAAAGTGTTTCTTTTTTTAAATCGGCTATTATTATTCCTGATACCAATAGATCGGGAAATGCCTAATATCGGCCGATAATATGGCCTGGCAAATATATCGGTCGGGCTCTACTATGCAGGTTGCAAAGTGGAACTACTTTACAAACCAACCTATTTCTCTTAACTTGAAAAGAGAACAAAAAATACTTTGTCATGGCCGTTAAAGTCACTGCTGTAGTGTATACAGGTTGTGCATTCATCACGTAATGCTGCAAAATGTATCACAGGTAGCCGAGGTGTGCTTAAGGAAGTCTTGGTCATAATTTCCACTAGCAGGTAGTAAATAGGAAACATTTAGGTGTGTCCCAGCTGACATGACTCCTGTATGCTCAGGGAAAAGCAGTGGAAAGAAGTACGTCTTGCACACTTTCACTGAGGAATTAAAGAATAGCTAAACAAGACTCCCTCTCTCCAGACAGACTGACTGTAAACAATAGCCTGGGGGAGCTGCAGACCCCAGACCCAGAGCGGGTAGACAGCAGGATGACATCAGAGTCTGAGAGTGGTGCACTGACCTGTCACAGCACACTAACACACAGCGTATATTAAGTATGTGGTAAGCACACACAGGCCAAGATTTGTTAGCGGTAAAATTTTAATGTAGAAGAACGTCACCACTACTTACAGTTAGGGAAGTGGCATCAAGTGTCAGCTTAGTTCATCAATACTTTTTGACCCATTAAAGCACCACTAAACCTTGCTTACAGTTAGGAGTTCATGAGACACAAAGCAGTAAAAGCAATAGGGCAGGATTTCTCTTTCAAGCTAAAACAATAGCCAATGTTGACCAAAACCTTTTCTCCCTAGAGGGAATGTAACCTCGCAACTCAATCCCACTGCAACATTTTGCAGGGCCTTCCTCTAAAGTCAAAGATTGTACAAGCAATTTGGTCATTTGTGCAAATTGAAAGAAAATGTATCATCATCATCATGTATCTCGTCTTACTTCCGTCACTGCTTTATTATCGCAACAGTTCACACCATAACTTGTGGGGGTGTTACTGTGAAACTTGCATACAGTGTGAGAACCTATTAGACCACACACACACACAACACACAACATACACACAAGGGAGAAGAATGCCAGCCCGGCCAGGGCTGTTGGCTGTATCAACACTGTTTGCTTATCACATCGCAATCTGAATTTCCCATGCCATGCTAGAGGCTAACAGACTCCACATTAAACATAAGCTCATCATAGATGTAGGACAAAAAACTAGAGCATTAGGCCAACTACCTGCTGCCTTATTTTTCCTTGACATAGCCTACTAATCCACTGCCTGAGACATTTCAGCACACATGGGGACAGTGACGCATTCAAACTTTCATTAACAAGCCACAGTGAACTAGCTTACTCATGCACATTCCACACAAAGAAAAAAAAAAAGGGAAATGGCATTTCAGACTTGCACATAAATCTATTGAGCGGAAACGTTTCAGCCGGTGACCTGTCAAGTACTGCAACTTTGACAGAGGTGACATGGCAATACCATGTCTGGCTCCTAATTCCCTAATGTATTGTCCTGAGGGGAGATCCATGCCAAGATTACATACAATGCCACAAATCAACAAAAATGTCTCTTCTTCGAGTACAGAGTGAAAGAGCGTAGAGTGGGGACAGGTATATACTCTGTGAAGCTTGATGTGTGTGTGGTTGTCTGCATGTGGTGATGATTTGTAGTCAAGTCAAAAGGGAAATGGATGCATCCCCTAATGCCAAGTGTGTGTGTGTGTGTGTGTGTGTGTGTGTGTGTGTGTGTGTGTGTGTGTGTGCATGTTAAACACACAGCTGATCTTTGCCATCACTGGATTCTCTTGTGTCCCACAGTGCAGGGCACAAAGGGCAGATTGAAGAATCAAGAGTGTCTAGGGATCGAGGCTCTCCTCTTTTCATTTAGTTAATGATGAAGTCTCCTTTAGAAAAAGGCTTTGGAGGCTGACAGCACTGTACTTTCATATGACTTTGCTTAACATCATTTTTAGTAGGAAATTTCATATTATCAGCTATGTAAGCAGAATATTCTTTCCAGCTTTTACCACCTGGAAATTAGGTCAACTGAGGCTAAAAACCAGAGCAGTTTCCCACCTTAGGGAAAACAGGGCTGCATTGTGAATGGTACTTTGAAAAAATTGCAAAAGCCTACAAAATAGAAATGTATGAACTTCTCATTCAACATATCATCACTAAATCTATACTACATGCAAAATATATACGTTTTGACAGCATGAAATGCAAACTTAGCTTGCTTTTCCAAGAGCTGTCAAAAGGTACCTGATCAAAAGGTAGTTAACAGAGCAAAGCAATAACACATTTATTGACATATTTCTCCCATATTCAGTCACCCCATTTACCTATGGCTATTGTCCATAATCCCTTGGGGTGGTTAACCAAGAGACCACAACATTTATAAAAGTTCAGATGACTCAGTATATGATTAAAAATCCAAATTATGACCCATACTTGCAGCAGTGGTAATAGTGCAATACATGACCTGTGTGTGTGTGTGTGAGAGTGAGTGAGTGAGTGAGTGAGTGAGTGAGTGAGAGAGAGAGAAGCCCTAATGAAGTTGGCGTTGTTTTCACCTTTATAACACTGTGGAGCAATAACATAAAGGAAACAAAACGGATAGGTTGGTGGTGGATGAAATCAACCTGAAATAACATACCGTGGCCACGTCAAATCGGAAACAAAATGACCTCTCGGAAGACAACATTGTACACAGTGTAATAGTATTACATGCACTACAGAAGGGGCTATACTTAAATAAAAGCTAAATGTCCAATATACTGTGAGAGTGCTTTCGTGTTTTTAAAGCTGTCCTCTAACTTACTAAACATCTGGCCTCTCAACGAAACTTTAATACGGAAGAAAATGACGCGAAGGTCCAAGTGGCTATGACTGACAGACGAAACGTCCAATGACATTCATGGAACTGACCATAAACATTCCAAGCAAGCCCGAGAGAGCCAATTAGCGGGAGCAAGGGCTGATTCGTTGAGGTTTCATGTTAGATGGGTTTACAGAGGCCCAAACCCCGGGGTGGGAAAATAATAATCGCCGAGAAAAAATAACTAGGGCCGGGGGGCTAGTGACCAGTAGCCTGTGTGTCTGGCGGCACCGGACACCGCCTGTTCAGCGGCAGCAAGCTTCATGCCTCTGAAACGTGAACACTACTTGATTCCTGGCTGACATGAACATGATAGGGAGGGAACACAGCAAGAGAATAATAAGGAATAGCACCGGTGTAAACACCGTGAATAAAAACACCACATACCCAGAAATTCTCTAGGAAGTAGGGCGTTATCATCTTGTTTTATTCCTCTTCACCGAAACTCTGGAATTTGTTGTAATGCAACTTTTAAAGCGTAAATCATCCAGCGTCCTCCCCCCGTTTCTGTTGTATCTGCCTTTCCCCGTTTTCCGTCTCTCCCCTTTCTTCTCCCTCCCCACCTACAGACTCCACCTCCACCACTCGGCTGTATTGCGTCTCTCCCCTATGGTTTCTTCCCGACGTAGAGATGTAGACTTTTGGTGGACGAAACAGCGCTACCAATGGCGGAAAATGCCAACGACCGGCCGTCACTGAAGTGCTGCCTTCAAGTGATCCGCGTCAACTTCTGGAATCGTGTGGACTCAACATGTTGCAGTGGCACATTAAAGGAGCATAGCTGCGAATTAGGTGAAACATTATTGTCTCAATTCTTTGAAAACAGAAAACGCGAAAACAAACATACGTCGGACTACAGAACTCCACACATTACTGGTATAATGCCCATAATGCTAAATGAAATCATATAAAACTATGTTCCAACCCGGCTGTGAACACAACTTTGCATCTGTCAAGGCTTCATTTATACAGGTGTGCATTACATTAATTAGTACAGATTTTGGCCGCCACCTGTGTCTATTAAAATGATAGTTTTACCGACAGGGATCTGCCTGCCAGCCAAACACAGATTCATAGATAGGTATAACGAGTTCAAATAGTACAACAAGTAGCCAATCGTTTTTCTAGGTGCTAAATGCACGTAAAGTTATTATTAATAGCCACACAACTAGAACAAACTTTATATGATGTATTTATGATGCTGTTTTCATATTGGCACAGCCTCCATTAAATTTACGTATTACTGCCCATTTTAAGAGAAATGAGTGTTTGTGTGTAATGCATTGGTTGACCAGAGTTGTGCTGAAATTGTTTTAGCTTCATGCATGTGACATACAGTATGGTGAAATTATGTAGATCTGTTGTTGAATACAGTTAAGCACAGTACAGTAAATTGCTAATTGCGCTGTTTGCATAAAAAAATATGAGGGCACACATTTACAAGAATATGCAAGACAAATGCCCATAAATAATGTAAACAATTTATTGGAACAATGTACAGATTCAAGCAATGGTAACCATTCACATCCACTATATCATCTTACAAATATTACAAAATTACTACAGTACAATATAGATTCTTTGCATGATCCAAAATATTTGGTGGCCCCCAAAAGTATTACTTTTTTTTTTTTGAATTCAGCAGCTTATTAAAAAAAATCAAATCATGTCTATCAAAATGATGTTTTTACTTTTATTAGCAAAAAAGATGAAGGCAGATAGTCAATCAAGTTCGAAGGCTAAATGAGAATACAGGAGTTTTTAGACATTCCTTAATATTGGTGGGTGCTTTATAAAATACAAATTTTCAGTAAAACTTCATAGAAAGTCTAACTTATATTTGCAAATTATTTTCATAATATTATCTTTACGAATTGTCAACATATTTCTTTACTTTTAAATTAGGTGTTACCTGTTTCTTCAGATTGAGTTAACTGTTTATCTAAAACACCAACAAAACCTCAAAGTATTTGCTCTCAAGGCATTGTGTACACATTACACTAAATGTTTACCATAATCTGATAAGTACATTCAGTATGTGCAAGTTACCATTTTATTCTTCCCCCCTGCCTTGTAATTGTAATCACATTTGACAGCTAGCAGTCAATTAACACCCAGTTACCCATTTTTAATATGAAGTTTTACTAATCTTTAGTTGTTGAGAGGAGATGCATGAAAGCGTACACATTGGGAAAATGATAACAAATAACAATGAACGCAGACAACCTGAGGTTAACACATTGAAAACACGTATTCAAGTAGTGAAACACAACTACAATGTATAGCAGCAGTCAAGTCAGAAATACAGCACAGTAATGGTGGGGATTGTTTTGCATGTGTTTTGGACGGACACACAAACACACACACACACACACACACACACACACACACAAACACACACACACACACAAACATACACTCACATACCATCAATCCACCGATTACTCCATTTATTTGCATGCCAAGGAGCTGGAATGTGACAGACAAAATCACTTCAAAACACAAAACGATGTGGCACATATGAGTATTTGCCTCTGTATTCCATGATGCATTATATCCTATATTTACTGTTTACCTCATTAATGTTAAATCTAAGGGATCAGTTATATATTTCGTATTGTGAAAGTTTATCTAAGACACTTTCACAAACTAATAACCCCATTGCATCGAGATACTTAATGCATTTGGTAAACACATTTTAGCAGCAATACTGATTGATGATGATCTGTTAACACTAATGTAATATTCTGAAGGGTTTAGCTACATCATTATACATCATATTTCAAGCACTTGCAATTAAAATGTTAAGTGCATGTTATGTGCATCGCAAAGGGTTAAAATACCGCAGTTATTACTCTGGCCAGCAGAGGAACAATGACTGGCAGGGCATTAAAAAAAATTATAAAATAACAATCTTATCTCTCCAACCCATCATGGAATACATTAAGGCTATCTGTAACTTAAACACGTACACATATTATAAAATATAACAGCGCAAAACAACCAGAAACAATAACATTGTTGTAGTTTCACAGTATTTTAAAAACTATACATCCAGCTATGGGGTAAAAGTTTAGGGGGAGCACTCCAGCAAGATGTATATGAAGTTATAAAAGTCCCAGTGTTGCAATACATAAATGGTTACTATGTACTTTTTAACCTTTAATTGAAGCTCCCCTCCCTCCCATAATCCCCTTCCCACTATATGTTGGGCTGTGAGGGGCCACCAACATGCAAGAGATGAAAGTACCCCACAAAACACAACCACCCAAGACATTATACAGTCATCCTCAAGATCATGCTTTTAGCACAAGAAGCCAAACAACCAAGAAGAAAACTTCAGAACATTGACAAATTAACATATTTAACATTCATTCGATGGGCTGCATGGTTCTGACCGCCAGAGTCACAAAAATCACTAAGACGGGATTTGTGTCATTGTGTCGTCTCCTACGACTTTCTCCTTCATGAGACTCATGAGAAAATATAAAGGATTGTAAGCATCTAAAGCTCGCTAATGAATGTCCACGTCACATTCACGCCACAAGACCAAACCGAGAGATTCACTCCGACGTTACACCACAGCCAAGATTTTAAACATTTCCGGAATTCGATGCATAAACCCAGTCATGCTACGTTACAGCCGGTTGCCGTAATTCTCAGGTCGAGGAAACAAAAACAACAAAAAAGTACTGTAAATAGATAAATTACAAGGTCAAGGAAGAACCTTATCACAGGGCAATGACAGCTGTCAGACGCAACACACACCACTAATGTTCCACAGCTTTTCACAATGATACAAGCATGCTACCTATTCTCAGGAAAACTGCTCTTAAAAGAACATTGCGTGCTCTCCAGTGACATAATAAACAGAGTTTGCCCTGATAAAGAATGGAAACACTGAAAAAATTTAATAACTATATAGATGATAACTTATTCTTGGTGATATGCAGCATTATAAAATTGTTTCCTCCGGAGTTGGAACCACTAGGATGCTTTCTTAGCATCAGCTGCTATTCCTTAAATTGAAGCTATCCTTGTATTTAGAGAAAATACCTCTTGAAGAACCTTTAACTTAACTCAATTTAAAAAAAAAAAGAAAGTCTTCTACTCAAATGGTAGAACCACATGCTTTTTTACCTGGCTGACATGATAGTAAATGCATATCTGCTCTGAAGTCCATTTTCTGCACCTTTCAATGTGCAAACTCTCCCCATCTAACCAAAATCAAAGAGCAAATGCTTCACAGTGTTTTGCAAAAAAATTCAGCTTTGCTTACATTTCTTCTCAGTCGTTCAGGTAACAGAAAATATGATGTTTGGGGAATAAATGGCAAGAAAAAAAGGTGATAGATTTTGTTATTTCTGATTGAGATGTGATAAGTTGAATTTTCCTCCCATGATAAGGTTGTTCTGGCAGTCCCTTTCCCCCCTTTGCCCGTGCAATGGGGGCACTGAGCACTGTAGCTACCACCTCCCTCCCACCCCGTCCTTCAGGTCAGGGAGGGGTCCACACCCCTTCCCTTCCCTCAGCAGGCAGACCCTTCCCCCCAGTAAAGGGTAACATGTTCCCTGGGTAAAAGAGGTTCCCAATATTGTCTCCCATAGTACATGACCTGAGGAGAAAGAAAAACTCATTAGAATGCAACACAATCCAACAGCAACATTTATTTTGTATTAAATAAATACTGAAATCACAATGTTTTTTTTAAATGTACTTTCTACAATAGCAAATGATACCGGAGGAAGGAAACTGACCCCAGTGATGAGGCACCCTGCTGCGGAAACAGTTACACCCCGTAAAATGTCGCCAGCCTTTCCTTCAGTGGCATGGGGAACTGATCTGAGAAGCGCCTCCAGTTGTCCTCTCCCACCTGGTTCTTGAACCCGTGAAGGATCTGAAATCAAACACCCGGAGAAGTTCACACCAAGTCGTAATGGAGTGCTGCCTTTTCCAAAATAGATCTTGTGCATGACAGAGTTACTGTCAGTGTCTAGTGTACACACTAGAGGCAGAACGGTTCATGTATTTGCATTGAACCAAAACAGTACGGGCGTCACGGTTCGGTAAATGAATTTAAATGGAGAATACACGGGAAAAAAATAAAATGAAACTTGTGTGCAAATGAACTAATGTAATGCAGAACAACTGTTCTGGCAGGGAGCAGCTTTCTGCGGTGAAAAATGGCCAGGCCATGATGTTTTATAGCTGATTGTCTTATTTTGTTTACAAGTTCCAGATGGAGTCTGGAGATGATGTGGGGTACTTATTGTTTACTGTTTACATCTGACTTTAGACACTTCAGCCTGAGACAGAAACAATGAAATTTTTTTTTGCCTTCTGCATTTTTATTTTGCTTTTCCCTCTATTGTACTGAACTCATACCAAACCGTGATGTCTGAACCGAACCGTGACTTCTGTGTACCGTTCCACCCCTAGTAGACACCATGCCATTTCTTCCTTTGGCCACTGGGGGGGGGGTTAAAGATTCAAGATTTTTATTTGCTATTTGGGCATACATCAAACAGTCTAGGCACATAGGAAGTTGATGGCGACAAGTAGAAAAAGATTATACAAGGTAAATTAATTAACATTAAATAAGACAAAAAACTTAAGATACGGTATAAAAGACAACAAATATAATAACGTATGAATACTGTAACTGGAGTAGAGAACTTATAAGGGGTTATTGCATTTGTCACAAGAAGAAATAATGCAAATATTGCACAGTAGTTCACAGCAGAGTGAATAAGTGAGGATTGATTGCACAGGGAGTGGTCATAAATGCGACTCTGATTTTTGCAGAAATTGTACTCAATGAGATCAGTAATGTGAATTGTGATTTAATTCAGTACATGTTTTTCAACAACGGAGCCTTTTCCGCTTTTACCTTGTAGAACATGTCTCTGAGGTCGTCCTTTGGATTTACCCAGGAGGCCACTGCGTCACAGAAGAATATAAAATCCTGTTCCAGAGAAGAGAGGTGAGGCAACATTTCAACTTGCAGAGCAACTGACAACACAGTGACCACGCTAACCATCATGTTGCTGGACCTCACCTGCACTACACCTCCCGGATTCACACTGATCATAGTGCAAATTCCTCTGAACGCAGAGTCTTTCTCCTCATTGTCTCTTATATTTCGTAGAGAGGTGCACCTGGCAACGGGGACGACCAAATTTAACACCAGACATATCAACAACAACAAAAACTATTTTAGAAACTTGTATAAATCTACTAACAGCTGCAACTATGAATGACTACTGCAAATACCTATATGAATTCACTAACATTCTTATTTGTGAGATATCAACAAATATAGCCTATTTCTATCATTAATATAAATGTAATGTTTAGGTGTTTTCTTATCATCATTAATAATTGTGGTCCTTATCAGGAGAAACATATTAGACTATGTATACATCCATGTCAGGAGAAAATTGTGTCTATAATGATCTGAGAGATAACCACAACAAGTCAAGCATGCACACAAAACAAATTTTCTTTTTTTTACTTGTAACAAAACTACTTTGAGTTCTTATAACTTCCCTTTTGTCTATGAGCAGTGTGTTCAGCAAAACCTCATCTATAGCACCTTGAAAGTAACATTACGTTTTAAAAAAGATTGACTAGAGAAGTTTTGGGGTCTTTTTTTTGTTGGGACAGGCACATGCAGCTGGGTGACTACTATATGAGAAAGGGATTTAGGAAATGCTATTTAGCAGCAAAGACTGCATCCTTTCTCTGTTGTTGAACCAGCAGGCATGTGACAAATCTGATCCCATGCATCTTTTAGGTTAGCGACAGTTAACAATGACAAAAAAACAACTAGAAATTAAACAAAGTAATGTATAATACATGAAGGTGCTACTAAGGCAAATAAAATACAAAAAACGAATCACAAGTAGGACCTAAAAGAGGACAGGGTTAGTCACATGGTTGGCAATGATTACAAACTGATAAGAAGAAAAAAACAAAACTGAAAAGACTTCTTTTAAGAAGGAAAGTGAGGAGTGAGGAGAGGAGAGCAACAGGGCAGAACAGGAGACAGACGAGAAGATAGGAAGAAAGCAGAGAGGAGATGAATTAAATAAAAGATTGTATAATACACACCAGGGTCTTATAAACTGCTGTAGCATGGGTGCCACCTCTTGAGGACAAACGTAACCAAGACGACCAATTGTTATTGCTAAGGTAACGCAATCACGGTTACACACCACCAAACGCCAACCAAGACATGAGCAATGAGGAGGGGAGGAGAAAAATAAAGAAAAAACAAACAACTCAGAGACATAAATCAACAGAATCTGTGTATGATAATAAACAGAAGATTTCACTAGTGTTGATTATTACTGCCCCTTCAATCATGGGGAGGAATGTAAATATGTAATATGACACTCTAAAAAAAACATACAACACGTTTAAGGGAGAACACATTGACAACTTTGACAGGACATTCATAGAAAAAGGCAAACAATGGCATCTGCTTTCACAAATCACGGGGATCGAAAAGCTATTCAGATCTATTGTGAAACTAATTCAAATCCATTAGCTTGATTTCAAATGTAGGTCTCAATGTGTAAGACGCAGGCTTGCCAAGGTGTAGCATGTGTATGTGACTGGCCTAAACAAGAGTATTTCACTTGGGCTTTCAGAGATTTCTCCCTTAAACTCACAAATGTTAATTTTTCGTAACAAACAGAAAAGTTATTAATATTTCTTTTTTGCTCTTTTGAAAAGAAATGACAGATTACTCCAAGCCAACTATATGGAGGGAGACTAGTATCCAGCACAGCAGGTTCTTATGAGGCAGAGAGGAGGGAGGACCTAAGTTTAAGAGACACAAAACTATGCAACATTCTCATTAACAAACAGGCATTTATGAACAGTCCAATGACACATGCAGAAAGCAGATGGTATGCTCATTAGAATAAAGTTCAGTGCAGGATAAGCTGATCAGAGACAAAGTGAAAAGTGCCACCATGCACTCTCCAACAATTTGCTGCCACAGCCACTGTTAACCGACTGTGGTGTTACATGGCTGTAAATTGAGTTCATTTAGTCATTTTGGAGCTGTTGGTTCACTGTCGTGTTTTCAATTCACACTTTGAAAACATGCAACAAATTGAGAAGAAAAGTTCAAACTGTTAAGAAAACTCAAACTGGCGTGACACACTTAGAATTATCATGTATCCTGCATTAAACATTGGCCATTCTTAACAACATTTAACATCTATTGGCAGATATGCATCCACATTTAAAGAACAGTAAATAAAAGCAACAAATAAACTGACAGCAAACAAACAGGAACACATCTACAGAGTCCCTAGATTTTCTTTAATTTAGGCAGGTTACACTTCACCCTGGAATGCACCTTTTGGTTGAGATGGTCTCTTTGACTTATCAAATCATAAATTCCATTATTCAATTGGTAAAAACAAGAGCACGGTGTAACCTTCTGTTTTTAAAATGCTCTAGGCTAGCTGCCCTACATTTAGTCAGTTTAGGTGTTCTCTCAATCATTTATGAGTAGTTATTGTTTAAGTATTCTGAAAATGTCAGTCCAACAGTTAACTATGTGAGGCTGTTCTGCTTCAGTATTCTACTTCACCTGATGATGCACAGTCAGTCCACATTAGTAAATTCCCAGACTGGGCACTTACATGGCTCGCTCGATACAAGAGTCTCAAGAATTTCACACCAGGGCTTGCCCACGGTATCGTTTTCTTTTATCTCCATGTACAGGCAACACTGCCAGGTTACAAATCATTAGCTGAAATAGTTTGCATACTTTGGTGAAACCAGCCAAACCTGTAAGGCCCATGGCTTGGGAAGGGTTTTTTGGATAGAGCTTAAAGGGCAGGACAGGCACCCTAGTGAGTGTGGTGAATCCTGGCTGAATGGACCTGAGTGTGTGAGCACCTCCCTGTGTGTGGCGACCTGGCTGGCTGGCTCAGCACTGCCACCGAGTGGTACCTGTGTTCTCCAGTAGAGTCTTTGGGGTATTGGGCCTGTTAATGATCTCCACCAGCTGGTGCAGCACCATGGCAATGTACGGCTGCATTTCAGACCCTAAGGGTGGTGTAGGAACAGTAAGAAAGCATGGAAAGAAATCTGTTGGCTGTTTACTCTGGTGACTCAGTATTTTGATAACAAAATATACGGTGTAAATGGTGACATGTAGTGGCATTTTGTTGGCACTCACCCATTTGTATAGATATCTCTCCAATTGCCCATGTGGCATTGTTGCACACTGATATTAGTTCTGGGTTTAAATTACTACCCAGTATGGGCATAAAATCAGCTGGAAGAAGGAAAGTGACCAAATTTAGCAACACACCAACAATTTATGGCCAAACAGTGTTTCAGAGTGAACTGCACAGAACATACCGATGCATGGTTTGACATGTTGGAAACAAGCCTTGGTTAAATCGCCAAGCAGAGCAAAAGAACTCTGACGCACTTCTGGCATTTTGTCCTGAACAGTTGGAAAGAACAACAAAGGCAAACAATGCGAGTGAGATTAACAGATTATCAAATAAGCGGCATGCTATTCACTTTCTTTACCTGCATCAGTGGTGGAAGAAGTATTCAGTCCCTTTACTGAAGTAAAAGTGCTAATACCACACTGTAAAAATACTCAGTTACAAGTAAAAGTCCTGCTTTGAAAATGTTACATAGGTAAAAGTATGTAAGTATCATCAGGAAAATGTACTTTAAGTATTAAGTATTAAAAGCAAAAGTACTCAATGCAAACTGAAAACGATCAAAACTTCTGTGGTTAATCGGCTAATCATTTCAGCTGGACTTGCTGGCCTGTAGTTGAACTGCTAGTAGTATGAACTGCACCCCTAGTAACTAGTAACTAAAGCTGCCAGATTAATGTAGTGGTCCAATATTTCTCTCTGAAATGTAGCGGAGTAGAAGAAGAAAGTGGCATGAAAAGAAATGACTCAAGTACAAAATTCGTACTCAAGTACAGTACTTAAGTTAATGTATTTAGTTCCACTGCACCACTGACCTGCATGCACTGGTACATGAGGGTGAGGATATTGCTTCGAGCAACCAGCTCCTCAATGGTGCCTCCCAAACCCTCAGCCAGTCCACTGAGAAGATCCAAAGCCACAATCATGAAGTCTTTGTCAGGGGCCTCATACTGGTCTGGCTGTGACTGATAAAGCTGGACAGTAGAAAAGAGGACAAGAGTGGAATTTAATTAGGTGATAGTTATCTGTGGCTTTGTCACTACGAGCAAATCATTTCATCTAACGCTACTGATTTGATTCATTGTTAATACAAACATATTGATTAAAGCAGCTTTAAGTTTAGACTGGCTGTACAGGAAGTAGGCGTAGTAGAGGCCCAGCAGCTCAAATGCGCTCATTTTCCAATCCAATCCAAATTTATTCATAAAGCACATTTAAAGACAACAACAGTTGACCAGTGCTGTACAATCAGAGAGAACAAAAACTGAATAAGAACACAGTGAACACAAAAAGACAACAGTTTAACAGCAAAATGACAATAGTATAGAAAGCCAACTATT
This sequence comes from Percina caprodes, assembly GCA_013375575.1. Classification (NCBI taxonomy): domain Eukaryota; kingdom Metazoa; phylum Chordata; class Actinopteri; order Perciformes; family Percidae; genus Percina; species Percina caprodes. The sequence goes on from JABXJD010000016.1 coordinate 2,739,723, forward strand.
CTAGTGTGTTAAAAGCCTGAGGATAAAAATATGTTTTATGAAGGGATTTGAAAACAGGCAGTGTAGGGGCTAGCCTAATATGTAGAGAAAAGAGAGAGAGAGAGAGAGAGAGAGAGAGAGAGAGAGAGAGAGAGAGAGAGAGAGAGAGAGAGAGTGTGTGTGTTTATGCATACACAGGGTCCTACACACTCACCATGGCTTGAGCGAGGGTCTTCTGCACCAGGTTAACACAGCGTTGGTACACAGGCTCACAGTAGGGCAGGAAGCCACTCTGCAGGGCTGTGGCTACAGACGACAGACACTGAGGAAGGCAGGCAGGGGGGTAGATGCAGTCAGTTGCTTGTTCACACTCGGTTATCATCACAGGACTGGGACTGACACAACAGACTCTCTATCAACTAAATGGTTTGGGCAGGCAGTAACTTTGCATCAGAGACTCACTTCTAATAACGGGAAGAGATCTTTGTCTTCATCTTTCAGCTGGTTCCATTTCTGGATCAGTGGAGGCATCAACATCTGGATGTACTCCTGACAAATGACACAGATTAAATTAGTCTTTACACACAGTACGCAACTAATGAGTGGGTAGGATAATTACAGACTTTAAAGCATTCGCCCATGCAAACAAACAAATCTAGGAAGCATGGGGGATTTGTTAATGCGTGTTTACAGTCTGGGCATGATGTCTACACTACAACATCTGAAAGTACACTACTAGTACTACAAAAGTGAAACGGGGAAGGAGTTAAAAGTGCGTGCTAAGTAAATATTCCCATGTAAATGCGAAGTGACACCAAGTCAATTTTTCTGTTCTGCGTACCGGTTTATTGAGATGGTGCCCCACTGAGTCTGCGAGTGTTCCTATGGCGTCGTAAAGAATCAGCAGATTTTTGTGCTGGTACTTGCTAAAAGCGAACACCAGTGTGTCCAGGATGAATGCCAGGTAGGGAACCAGCTCTGTACACGCCTCCTCCTCCAAAGTGGCAAATGCACTACAAAGATGAGAGAGACAAAAACATCATACAGCAAGCAATGTGTGGCTATTACTTTTGCATGAATGCATTTCAACACCCGAAGGAAAAGGTCTGGGTTACACCAGTCTCAATAAAGTGCACCATTCTTAATAGGGCTGGGGTTAATGAAAATCGTATGTATTGTGATTTTTTTTTGCATGACGATTAAAAAAATTTATTTTTCTCCCTAGTTTTGTATTCATCTAATGATTCACTTAAATATTTTCTGTTTATACAATACCGCTGCCTACATCCTATCTGTTTCCAGCTAAACAGAGTGAAAGCAGAAGAAGCTGAAAATCCATGTTATGTACTTCTTTACAAATTAAATAAATGTCAGTCTGACTAACGTGATGTGCATTCTCCTTAGAAAACAAATAGATTTTATGATATATTTTGTTAAAGAAGAAAAAGAAAATCACAACACTCCTATTATTGAATTGCAATACATGAAAATTGCAATACAAATCAAATCGGCACCCATATATCGTGAAAGAATCAAATTGTCCCAGTCCTAGTTTAAAATGATGCTGTAAAATGACAAAGCTTTATCAGGACGTCTTGCTCACCTGCAAGCAGCCTCTTGCACACGCTTGTTGCTATCCAAAATACGTTTGAGCAGCTCTGTCATTAGAGGCTTCAGGTAAATATCCGGCGGCTGGCTGACAACCCAGTGGGCATAGCGGCTGAGTGTCCAGCAGGTGATCGAACGCACCAGGGCCTTCTTGTCAGACAAACACTGCACGAGATGGGGAATGAGCTCGGGCAGGTACGGGATCATGCCCTGCATGCAGCCTGGAGACAGGGTTAAGAACAGTGTCATTTCTTCTGAGTACATATTGTGGGGAAGACCGTACTCCCTATGTTTTGTCCCCACTTCTTCCTCTTTCCCTTCTTACCTTCAGCTATAGCCCCCAGCACTAGGATACCAGACTCTTTAACCACCCACTCTGGATGGAAGAGCAGCTCTTTGAGCAGGGGCAGGATGTGCAGCAACAGATCATCCCTGAACACGTTGGCCAACACGTCCAACGCTGCAGCTGAACACTTACCTAATGTTTGGTGAAAAGTAGTGAGACATACATACAGACATAGAAGTGTGCGGACAAACATCATACATACATCACAAGGTACAGTAGACACAAAGAAAAGACAAGTGATCAATACACTGTATGTTTCCCAGCTCTTAGTAAAGACAGAGGGAGATGATGATAAAAAGGGGACAATTTATAATCGTATGGAGGCAAACGTTGGAGGGACATCTAGACAGCGCCATTTGAACTCACGCAGGTTCCAATCAGAGATAGTATCATCGTCATCATCCAGTTCATCATCGTCATCTTCGTCGTCCTCGATCCCATCGCCCTCATGCTGCTGGGCAACTGTGCGGGAGCGATGGAAGCGTGGCCTGATGTCTTGCTCGTTGTCAGGTATGGCCTCGTCTTCCTCGATGTCCCCCTGATGCCAAATGTTTGGAGGTGAAAGAAAAGTCATTTATGTTGCTGCTACATATCTAATACATTGGGAAATCTCTGTATGTATGTGTGTGTGTGTCTGTCTTTGAAATATCTCATGAAGCATTCATCCAAACCTACTTCACACTTGGTTTCCTGGAGTACCCGATGAACTTGGGGTTAGGAATTTGGAGCCGTTGGACCGTGTTGGATAATGGATATTAATAAACTGTGACTTAAACTAAACACCTGAACAATAAAGGTTGAGGAAAGGATTTTGAAAAAAGTGCTGCCATAACACTGGCTCTTCCGTGTCTAACCCTTCACAATAAAAGCCCAGCTTAAATTCACAGAGCATTTTGCTAAGAGGAAACTCAAAAAAAAGGCATTTCTATCCTTCGCAATAAGTCTTGTTTACTTCACATTTTAATTTTTAATCAAATCTGAATCTACATTGTTTTCTGTCAGGTACATGTAGTACAATCTGTACCTCTGAATACACACAGGAGGTCAGTAGTAGGCTATACAGTGTGGTTTCATATTAAATGCTTTGGGGTCCTTCTGTGAGTCATTTTGGGGTAAAATGGTTCTGGAGAAAGCTACAAGCAGCAATATCACAGGCCAAGCAATCGGGCCGTTCCAAACAGGCACATTTTAAATGGGCACTGTATGTTAGTTTTTCTTTAACAAACAAAAATCAAAATTGCCATTAAAGCCATACCAACATCCACAGATGCTTGTGCTAAAATGTATACAACTCACATGTATTTGTACACCACACAGTCACCCAAACCACTTAATTGAACTGAATGTCATCCTGAGTCATGTGGCAATTTATCCTCCTATCTACAGGTACAAATATTAGGCTATATAAACTGACCTTGAGCAGGATGATGTCAATCTCAGAGTACTTCATCCCGTTGACAAGCACTGGAGTAAGCCTGGAGCAGAAGCCAAAGGAAAGAATTATGAGAACAAAGGGCAAGGGTAGGTCGGAGCCTACAAGCAATTACTCCCATGTGATTTCTGCTGTGGGCACAGGTTAATGTGACAGTGTGTGTGACAGATGTTACAGCTGAGGTCAACAGTCAGGGTTCTTAATCAGCAATCTCGAGGTGAGGAAGAGGAATATCATCCTAGTACAAGGTCTTCACTAATTTACTGTCCAGGTTTCTATCTATAAATCAACAGCTCTCAATATTACCTCTGGAGTGTCAACCTGTGTATTGTATGTACATTTGTATGTGTGCGTTGTGTGTGTGCACGTGTGTGTGTGTGTGTGTCATTATTCTTACTGGGAGAGGTGTCCACAGAGCACTTCTTTACACACAGGCTGCTCCGCCAGAGTAAGCCAGAACTCACAGGCTTCCAAGGCAACATTTTCATCTTGGTCCTGAGTCCTCTGTAGCATGTACTGAGAGGAAATAAAAGGAAACTTTAGTCTTACATACTTTATATTTACAAAACGAAATATTTCATATTTTTAAAGTGCCAATGCAACTACATCTGCAGGCAAACACAAGCATATCTGTCCATGTGGCGTCATCGAGAGCGTATCATTAAAAAATGAGAGTGGTGATATATTTGTTAATGTCAACACAGTCAATGAAAAGACAAGTACCGGTATTTATGCCACCCTAGTGTTTATGGGATTGAGTCAAAATAAACTACAGTGGCTCCCTGATTTATTTTCACTAGTTTCCAAACAACGATGGGGGTCTGTGGCGCAGAGAAATACGTTTGACAGACAAAACTTGTTAGTAGGATCAATTCATTATTGTTTTTCATGTTTTTTTGGGAAAATATTCAAATATTGTAAATAAATATAGAAAATCACCAGACTCTATAAATACATATATCTGTTATTCATAAGTATTTAACCAAGCCATCTTCTTCCTCTCTCACTTGCTCAGTCTTTGTCTATGAGCCCCTAGTCTAGATCCACCATGTTCCACTTCCGGGATTGCTCCATTGCCGCTGGATTACACTCTTTCTGCTTTCTTTGTGTTGGAATTTTAAACTTACATGGACTATGGCAAACTGTTCCTCAGATCTGTCCAATCTGAGTTTTCTGTTGCACGGACATGGACACTTTTGAACGTACACATGTTCCACCAAAACAAGTTTCTTCTCGAGGCTATTTTGCAGCGGCTGCGTGGCCCTGTCCTGGGCTCAGCACCACCAAAGACAATTGGGATTGCTTTCAAGAAAAGCCAATAAACCACAGCACGTTTTTTTTCTGCAGGGCTATGGAGGACGGTCTGGAAATGAGGGACTAATAACCCCCCCGCAAACTCACTCACCTCTACGATGTTGTGCATGTGTGGCAGGAGACGGTCCAGGCGAACTTCTAGCAGCATGACTAGAGCTCTGCACACATTCTTCCTCACTTCTGGTTCCTCATCCGTCGCCAGTGCAAACAAGTTCTACAGAGGATAGGAAGACACCAGCGTCAAATGTCTTCTTTGTGAAACTACAACTACTGCAAACAATAGCTTTGCGTCTGGGTCCTGATCCACTGTCGGGGTTGTTTTTTCGCTTTAACGACCGCCTTGCTCTACATTATCCTGCTTATTACATGGCCACTTACGAAATTAATCAATAATTTGACACAAAATATTGATTTAAAAAGGAGTTTATTGATTTAAATACGATTGTATTGCTTCCTCTTAAGAAAATTGTCCGGTTCGTCTCTACGGTTGGAATCCTGCATCCATAGCAACGTAAACTCAGCCTACTAAATGTTTCCGTGTATTTTATGAGTTGGGCTGTTATGGGGTGCTGCCGTGCTATTGCTAGCTATAGGTGGACAAATGACCCAGCTGCTGTTTTAATCACTGCAGGAATTGACACAACATTAGCTGAAGCGTTGTAGTGAGCTAGCTAGCGGGCTATTGGCTGCTCTAATTCACATTAGCCACGGCTGTGCAACAGTGGTAGAGTGGTCGCCTGCCAATCAGAAAGTTGGTGGTTTGATCCCTGGCCCTGCAGTCCCATGTCAAAGTGTCCCTGGGCAAGACACTGAACTCCATGTCGCAGTTTGTCCCGGTGTAAATGTGTGTGAGTGTTTATCTAATGAGCAGGTGGCACCTTGTGTTGCAGCCTCGGCCACAGTGTATGAATGTGTGTGAATGGTTCCTGTACTCTGTAAAAGCGCTTTGAATAGTGCTATATAAGAACACTCCATTTACATTAAACTGAACACTTCCGACGGTGAAGTGAGACATTGTGAATGGCTTCTTTGGGAATATCTATGTTGACGTTTATGTCCTCATTAATCCCGTTTCCTTTTTGCAAAGCAGCTGCAGTTGACACACCTGTAAGTTAATGTTAAACATGTTGCAGTGTTAGCTAATTAATTAGCGTTGTTGTCCCTATAGCCGTATATATAAAGTTGCAGCGATATACGCTCACCAGATCTGCTGTCATTGCTTTAATTGGAGGAGAGAAATTGGCTCCATGTTTCCCCACTATTTGCCACAGCTGATAAATTATCCCAACTTCTTTCAGCGGATTGATAGCTGCTGTCCTCCAGAGTGAACAGAACTGCGTCCATGGCAACGCTCTGCTATGCATGGCAACGGTGTGTTTTACTTAGCAACTGTTATCAAGAAAATAACAGACCACAGAATGCCTTAGAATTCAACCACGCCATGTAATAAAGTATGTATTATATCACATAACGGTTTCTTGTGACATAATTACAATGGTACCATTCTTGGGACATTTCATTGAGTGTATTTTGCTATGTTTTGTAGCAACGTAACAGTTATCCAAGTTTCCATATGGCATTACAGCAGACATGTTATCTTTGTAACTGTTCTGCTATATTGTACGTCAGCCTTTTGCCCCTTTACTACTGCTTAACATTTTAAGGATGGTACATGTTGCTATTTAAAGCAGCAAAACGCTAGGTATTTTGTTACAATATTGTATACAAATGTTACCCTGGGCATCAAATTGGGCTAGCATTTTATTTAAAGTTAATGATCTGTATGTGTCCTCCCAAAGCTCTAAATATAAAAAGCACATTCAGCAATAAAATCAATAAAGTAAGAATCGCAATACCAATTTTAAAGGCCAGAAAAAGGACCAAATCAAATTAAAAGTAAAACCCAACCATGACTTGAACCTGTTCACATGCGCTTTAAAAAAAAAAAAAAAAAAAAAAGGCTGAACATTTAGTGAAGTGAGAGAGATAGTGACCTGAGGGAGGGAGGTCATTCTCACTTGGGCTAGACCGTCTCTCTTCCAGACAGTATATGTGTATGTTAATTTTTGTGTCTAAACACACAAAGGCACACAAAGACAAAGTGTAAAGATGCATTTCGGTCAGACTTACCTCAATGAAAGGGTCAATGTGCAGCATGAGAGCCTGAGTCCTGCTGATGATGAACTGATTAACGCACGCAATGGCATGAGACCTGCAACACAATAACAACCACTTAAGAACCACACACACATGCTTTCCTCACATGTTGCACACTATGAATGCAGCCTGTGCTCCAAACATCACCTCCAAATATGAAGACGTACGTCTAAAGGCCTGTTGCATTACGACACGCTGAGGCTTTACAATTATATAGACCATTAGTATGTCTTGTAAATATACAGTACATGTAATGTAAATGTATTTGCTTCAGAAAACATAGTATATGATTGATGATTTATAGGTTTAGATATGTACCAGATAGAAATGCTCTGAATCTTAAGAAAGGGGGAAAATTTAAAATGATGGCCTATTTTTCCACTTAAGATTTGAAATAGTTATAATTATATGCAACAAAGTCAGAAAAATCTGTACAATAAACTAATGACCATGTGTCATCAATACATAACACTTTAATTGCAATGCCATAGATCTTCCAAACAAATGATGTCACAATTGCAGATTTCGTTGGAGAGAATCATGTTTGATGTAGGCATGATTGAAATTAAACCATATAGACCCACTAAAGGGTCCAATCTGGCCCACTGGATGACTTTGCAAAGTGTGAAAATGGCTGAGAAGTAATTCATTCCAAACCCAAATTTACCACTTTAATCTCAGAGTACATCAGAGTTCTTCTTCTGTAAATTTAGAAATTTTAAGGTCCCATGACATGGTGCTTTTGGGAAGCTTTTATATAGACCTTAGTGGTCCCCTAATACTGTATGTGAATTCAGCCTTGGTGCAGAATTGACCAACTGCCACTTTGCTTGTTTGAAAGCCATGATGTCTCTCTTTCATGGGTGGGCCACATTTTCTGGACGGGCAAAGCAGAGAAAGGGGTGGTAACCTTGCCCCTTATGACCTCATAAGGAGCATGATTTCAGATCAGCCCATCTGAGCTTTCATTTTCTCAAAGGCAGAGCAGGATACCCAGGTACCTTGGTTTACACTTCGCCATTTCTAGCCAGTGGGGAACCATAGGCAGACTGCGGGAACTCATATTATTGTTAAAATTATTAAAAAACTCATAAAGTGAAATTTTCATGCCATGGGACCTTTCATATTAGAAAGGTTTTTCTCGGAATGTTACCGCTCTCCCTCGAGTTTGTAACAGAAGCAACTTACATTTGCCAACATCAAGCTGACAAGAAACTCTGTGGCAGATGAAGTTTCGGATCTTTGTGAGTGGTTTACTGATCTGGCCCACTTGAGATCAAATTAGGGGTGATTGGCCTACAAACTAAAATGAGTTTGACGCCCCTGTTATACAATCAATACAAATTGAAAGCTTAGGAAGAAAACTTGATACCTAATCTTGGGACTGCTGTGCTTAAAAAACTGCAAGAACTTGGGGATCATGATGTTCAGAGGACGATCCAATATGTCACTGTCCAGGATCTCAGCAGAGTCCTCACAGATCTTCTGCAGGGCTCCAAAAGCTCCCTGAGGGATGAAACAAAAAAGCAAAAAAAAAAAAGAGAATGTTATGAAAAGTTCACTAAGACACCTGACCTCAAGGCAAGTTACACTGCAACAAGGGTCTGTGGAATTGGAAAAGACTTAGGTTTCTGTTTAACTTCTTTTGACATTATTGTAATACATTCTCAACCAATTGTTAATATACTGTATGATTGTATTTGATTGGCTCTGCACTGAACAAATATTATATCAAATGTGTTGGACAGGTCATATAGGAGGATCTTCTTCCAGGGTTTTGCACAGTGCGAGTGTCCAAAAATGCATTCAACCTTATCATCCATAATCTTCAATAGGATTCATCCCCTTCTGCTCTAATAACCTTCAAACAGTCACACTTACACAGACACACAGACACAGACACACACACGCTGCAGACTTCAGTGTCTCTTACAAAAATGCAGAAAAGCAGATACAAGAAACAGCACAGCGCTGACATTGACGGTGTCTGAAATGTGTTTCCATGGAAACCATTCCCATTTCAGCATTCCTTTCAGATGACAGATACAGAAGTCTCAAAACATGTGGAGAAGCCAAAGGAATTAAATAAGATGAGGAGGGTATGAGGATACAATGTCAAACAGGAGAAGGCAAAGTGTAACCGGAGTGAACACAGTCATTTTATTAATTACTATACAGATGACTGAATTTAACCTAAAGGTTAGCGTAAAATGAATAGGAGTGCTTTTTTTTTTGGATGACATCAAAAATATTATGTATGCCACAATGAAACAGACAAAAGAAAGATTTGATGTGTGTGAGACTTGCTGGAGTTGAGGCTTTGAAAATGAAACTACCAGATTTAGACAGATTTGGAAACGAATGATGCCAGATTGTTGGAGAAAAACACATGTTGCTGAAATGATTAATCCTACTGATAGAAAATTAATCAGCAATTATTTGAATTAAGTCATTTATCAAGCAAAAATGTAAAAAAAAAGGTTACCTTGTGCCAGCTAGTAAAACATGAACATTTGCTGCGTTTCTCTATTTTATATCACTGCATACTGAATATCTTGGACTGTCAAACAAAATATAATACCTGAAGAAGTCACACTGCTTTCTGGGAATAGAACAGCATTTTCACTATTTTCTGACATTTTATAGACACATCAAAAAACATAATCAGATAATGTAGCTTCTTTAAATTTTCCAGTAAACAAAGCAGAGCGCTAGAGGCATGTCTTGTCATGTCAAATTAATAAGTTATTCATGCATCCGATATGGGCTCAGGAAGCACTTTAAATACTGAAATGTAGCTCCATTATAACTCATCCTACGTGGAAATGGTGGAACCGGACATAAGACCGCTCCCACTTACATCTAACCGTAATGCAGGTGTTTGTGTGTCAAAAGAGAAGGGCAAAGAAATAGGGTGTGGCCTTCAAGCATTCCAGTGACACTGAAACATCAAAACTGTAATCCTCCCTTCAAGTCCTGCTATGGAAGGCAATAAACGCGAGAATGTAACTCGTGCAGATGACAGCGAGCCAGGGAAAAGAGAGCTATGCATTTAGTCAAATAAATGGCTCCTTCTCTTCTTGCTCTGGACATACAAAGAATGTCCGGTACACACAAGCACTGAGGGGACAAAGCATTTTCATATATGGTCGCTTACTCCCCCTCAACTTGATCCTCACAACCGTCTTCCAACTGCCATAAATCACAAAAGTAAAACTGCTGTCAGGCCTAAACCTATATAAAGCCATCCACCAACATTACACTCGGCATCCAACACACCTGCTCCTGTCTTTTTATAGAGCATGTAGAGAGGGGTACAGTGTGCTGGCCCAGGGGGCTCATCCTACAACTGCTGCTCTAAAACCGCAGAAAAAGACAAGACAATGGTACAGCTCCAACTGCTGATGTTACCAAGGGGATGAGCTGGTGTTGATTTTCTTTTCCATAGTATAGAAATACATACACTTGCTGCATATATTAAAAAAATATCTATTTAACACAATTTTATAAAGAAGACAATGAAATACCCCAACTCAAGATAAAAAACATTACGCAAAGTAAACAGCTACACGCCCCAATTAGATCATGTTGCCAACTGACCTTCTCTATCCTCGCAACATCAGCAGACATTAGCTCAGCGTGGGACTGTACTGACTGCACTCATAGAGAGGATAATTCAGTAACGTAAGAGTCTGCCTGTCTGTCAGTGTGTATGTGTGTGTGTTTGTGTTATGCGCATATCTCTCCAACCGATGACAGATGTCTTGCGGTGCCAAGGTAGACGTTGTTTGAATTAGAAATGCAAAAGATATTGTTAAATATATTGGTAAAAGAAGCACATACTGGCTATTGCCGGTCTAGCTGCTGGCCACTCCCCCTCTCACCCTGAGGACCGGAGACAGAGAGCAGCGGAGCTTTGACATCTAAAATGTGACATACACCTCAGACCCATAAAAATGTGCAAAGTTGCACTACTTTGGACTGTCTTAGATTTTGAAAAAACAAACGACAATTACCAAATTTAAAGGACGTTTCAAAACAGGCAGACAGAACGTGATGCACGCTATCTATCTTATAAAGCGAGACGTATCTGTATATATGTGTGTCCGTGTTAGGGGTTGTATCTGGTGGGAAGGTAACCTGCACATCACACGCAGACACCACATGCAGAACGCTTTAGAACAGCGGTGAGGGGGGACTCTTTTCTTTGCTGTGAGCTGTCAGAACATAATCTCGGAGATTATTCCTTCACAGCGCTGTGCAATGCGAGAAAATCTCAGAGTTGAACTGGGCAGACACAGCAGTTTTCATCAGACTCACCCCAGGTCGGGTTAATTAAATCTACTGCTAACTTACAACACTAAAAACAATTACATCCTCCAAAATACCCCCGTGAATCAAATCCACTACTTCACCGTTAACTGTCAAGCCACGAGAAATGAACACGACCTCTGCTGAAGTGTTCAATTAGTTAACAATCATACGAAACAACATCTCTTTCTCTCTCTCCCACTGCTGATTAGCTCTCATAACGGGCTAGTTGGGTAGCACACTGCCATGAGTCCATGAGGCTAATTATTACTCCACATTGTCATTGTGATATTTTGTGATTAGCCTACATTCTGAATCCCCCGTTCTCTGTCAGGTAAATATAGTAGTTCAATGTCTTCCTCTGATATAGAAGTAGCCTACACTATAAGTCAGTAGTAGGCTATACTGTGGAGTTGCATATGAAGTGGTTTGGGGTCCTTCTATATGTAATTTTGGGGTACAATTTGGTTTTGATGAATTCTACAAGCAGCAATACCACAGGCCAAGCAATCGGCCAGTTAAAAACAGGCACATTTTCAACAGGCATTGCGCTAATATACATTTAATACACAACACAGAGGACATGCAGACTGATCAAATGGCCTAGGGCCAACGCGTCTCATTGCTTCGATTACCAAGTACACACTGCTCTGAAACCGTATACTAGCAGCCACCATGCATATTCCCAAAATAGATATCAATGTGCGGGTGGCAGTAATGGTGTGGTTTATTTCTACAGCAACAGTCAACACCTTAAAAAATTTGTTTGGCACGCCATTGATATTTGCTGTCTCTGGTACTTTTGCAAAGTAGAGTAGACAGTATTTGTTCTGGTTTTTGCATATCTGCATCTACATCTGCAGACATACATTTGAACTTTTCTGAAATATCTTTAAGCAAGAAACACAAAACATTTATTATCTTTCAACAATTTAAAATTGGCATAAAGTGTAGTAAACTCTCAATGTAATGTTACATGTATTCACTTTGCTTTTGTCTAAAGCAAAGTACAAATGAGGTACAATATAAGCCACAGTAGATCAAGGAGAAGCCTTTGAGAATAAATACTGAAATGTTCCATATGACACAAATGCCACAAGGCTGCAGGTGCAGTGTACTGAAACACATATAAAAGTTTCTTGTTAAAAAAATAATAATAATAAATATATATATAACCTTAAGTGATACGATAGGGGTTCCAAATATTGAAAGTATAAGTAAGTATAAGTCCAATTCCTACATTATAAAAAAGCTTCATAAATTACCTGTCTGGTGTGGCAATATGTGATATGTATTGCCCCTTTAAATCTAAAACCTCACATATTGTAATGGTTCAAATCCATTTAAGTATCATTACTGCCGTTAACATTACAGGAAACATTCACTATATCCATAACCCCAGTATATAGCTACACTGGTGGCTCTCCCAGACTGTTAAAGTATTTATAAACACTCACTGTAAAAGAAACAGCACAAGAAGATCAATGGCAGGGCAAAATACCTTTGCTTCCCTACCACGATGATACTGGACGTAAACCCGCTAAACAACAAACTTTATAATGAATACACTGACAGCTTTTAAATATATATTTTGCACCTGTTATTACAAGATAATGAAGACATCCAGAACCAACTTAACCATCTTCAACATCAGACGTTAAGAAGCTTTCCAGCCTCCAAGCTGCTTTTCAAAATCATAGTGAGCCTTATGAGGAGTTGCTACACTTCGCCGTTCAGCGTTAAGCCTTGTACACACATATACTTCAAGATCCTCTGCAGTAAATAGCTGACCTAAATCTCGGCTTCTGATTGAGCTTCTGATTGAGGCCGGCTGTGGTGCTACAAGAAGAGCCATTTTTCTGTCACACCACTTCCTTAATTGTCAGATAGTACGGTCAAATGTATGGACATTCAGCACGAATGTAAGGGGTGATGAGTAATCCTGCCGGGATGCATTTCAAATGCCCTTTGACACAGCTGTTTTACATAGACAGTTTAACACATATGCCTAATATGTGCGTGTTTCCTATGTAATAAATCACCTTCCCGATAATGGCTGATGTCAGAGGCACATGCAGCTGGCAGCATATTAACGACAAGGGAGTTTATGTGTGTATGGGTGTGGCACATTCACACAATCCTGCATCCACTACAAGCTACTGTACTGCAATCTCAGTGGTCATTGCAATGGAGCATTTATCCACCATTTAAAAGTAGTAACTGTAGAAGCACTGATGTGATCAAGAACACAACACATAAAGCACTTCTACTTAATGCAATCAAGAACTGATAATAAGTATCACACTCCAAAGCAATCAGAGGAGTGAGAGGTTTAATACATAGGATAATGGCGGACTTAAGAGAAAAAATAAAACTTGCCATATAAGACAAAATAACACTGTGTTGTTTTAGCTGATATGCACATTATAAAAGCTATTCGAGGGGATGATGTGCTTCAAGTCAGAAAATGGGGTCATTATCGTTTTAAGGATAGAAAAAAATGAATGATTCCATGTTGAATAATCTGCAGTTGTGGCTGCCTCTCCAGCTGTGAGACTGCCTTTAGCTCATCTAGTCAGCAGGATGCTATCCAGATGCTGCTTTATAGCTGACCCAGCTCTCTTCCCTTTCCACAATAAATTACTAAACAAATGAGCAGACATGCCTACTCATAGCACAAGTGTGCTGTAAAAATAAAACAGGATGTGCATACACTCTCAGTCTATCTCTCACACACATCACACAACAAAAGAAGAACGCCAATAATACAACAATTAGATTATTACCATCAAATCCAAACAAGGCAGAGTGTAATGGGGGTCCATCGTATTATGTCTAACATGTTTAAATTTAGGAATTTAAATGTGGACAAATCCTGACAGTTACCTGTAGAGTGAGACATTTAAATACATGTGGCAGCATTCAGTCTTCAATTTTGTTGAGTTTTCAACGTGTGATGGTAACTTTGTTTGTTTTGTCTATTCAGATGTCATCCTACATCTCTGATTTACGCAAATGTCATCCTACATCTCTGATTTACGCAAAACAAGATAGATACATGCAAATATGTTCTCTCACTTTCACTGTGCTTTCAAATCCAGTGATTTCTTGATTATATATCCTGCTTTGCATGTAAAGATTTTTAAGGTCTTCTATGCCATAGACCAGTACTAATGTCTACATGGGGACATCTTTTCTGTCATCATTAGTACTGTTTAATGACTGATAAGTAGGAAATCCCACAATCGCGAGATCCCACCTACAACTCCCACGTTTATCCTCACCTCACACGTGTTGTAGTCCTCGGAATCCAACAGCAGGCAGAGTTTAGGCAGAAGCTCCGGCCAGTTTTGTAGCTCTCCCTTGGAGGCGATGGTGGTGATGAGGATACCTGTTACGGGGTAAGATTAACTATTAAACTGACAAAACTACTAAGAATGCACAGACACTGCTTTTTTAGTGATTAAAACCAATGCAAGGAAATACAAACAAAACACAAGCATCTTTTTTTCACAACCCAGAATGATAAGCTGGTGTAGCCAGACCATCCAGCGCTGACACAGCACTGTGGAGATGTAGGTATGGCTGTGCAAGACTACCACAATTGATGTAGTCAGTTGGAGGTTCAAAGAGACAGTATGTGCCGTGTGCAGACTTAAAAAAGAATCTACACCACCAGAGAACTACACAGGGACAAATAATGCTAGATAAATCTCTTTTGTAGATATGAACATGCAAGTTATGTTGTGTGATCATTTCATATAGCCATCCCATTCAGTAGACGCAGAGGATGTAACTTACCCACGGTGGCCCGGATGAGGGGCGAAGAGTCTCCGATGTTTTGGAGGCACTCGCTCTTGATGAAATCAGACACGCCATTAGGGAAGTTCTGATAGTGGGCTTTTACATTGTTCTTCAGTATCAGCCCACTTAGGGACCGTGTTGGTTCATCTTAAAAGGGGGGTGGGGGAGAAACATTTTTGTTGATCACAAGATCTTATTTCCTTCATTCAAACCAGCAAGCAGCAGAACAGAAACACAGTCTTGCGGCAACAAGAACTATTAGTATGAAATACTTATTATTCAAACAAAGTATTTAAAATGCATTTTCCTTGTAAATTGGTAACTAATATCTGGACTCTCTTCAGTTCTAATTAATTGTGGCTTGTCGCATTTGAAGTAAGAGCATCCTAAAACGTCTTAACACCACTTAACATTTCGGTCATCTACTGTGCAGACAGCCAAGCCAAGAGTTGAGTGGTGCCAGGAATTAGGTTTAAAATTAGAGTGACCCATATTCCGAGTGCCACATCATCTGTGGCAAAGATGCCATCAGGTCACCAGAGTCATGGCCAAACAGACCTGTCACTGAGCAGTTACATAAAAATGACAAGTCTGACATTCACACTGTGCAGTACCATCAGATGATCGAGGAACACAGTACAGATACGGAAAAATGACACACTGATGCAGACAAGACAGACAACTTACCTTCTGATTTTAACTTTGTCAAAACAAATATCAAATAGTTGTTAAAGTCTGGATACTGGTTCAGCTGCTCAAGTCTCTGGGAAAAGTGGTTGAGGAAGACAAGGTGCTGACTGTATGTATGGCATGTGAAAAGGTTGTTAGCACATCATCACCACAGTGTGTTACATGGTAGTAATGGCAAAAACAGATTCTTTCATCTAAAGATATGTAGAAAGGGCAAAGGTTCATGTGGTCATATGGTGGTGTAATGTAACAGTATAATGATGTGTGTATGTTCCAGGGAACTGGGTGTATGTTTGTAGGGGGAGTCATAAATATGTCAGTTGATGTGACTAAATATTGTACGTACCCTGACAGACGCCGTATTTAGGCTATAACAGAGGCTCATCTATGAGTTAATGATGCAGTGCATATGAAGCGTTATATAAGCAAATCGTTTAAGATCAGCGTGCAGCCAGACTAAACATAAGGGCAAGCAGCATGGAGCAGTGGACAATGATTCTTCTCTGTTATTGTTGAAAATGCTGTAACACAACTGCATTTGACAACAGTGTAGATGTGTAATGCTTTTTAAATGTTACACAGCTATAATTACTTTGCCATTTCGTCGTAGCAGATACAATATGTGATTTTTAGGGTTTGAGTGTGAATGAATCCTAATGAAATGGAGCAGATGTGACACTGAAAACTTAAATAAGTGTAGCATTATCCAGGTTTTAGGTTGTTGTATTTAATGCTAATCAAGGTAGTTTTGGGAGAGGTCTAACTTGATTCAGATTTCAATAGTAGCTAACATCTCTCTTTCATTGTCCGGTCACAAGAGAAATCTACATTTTTGGATGCTTGTGCATGCATCAAAACTAGTAATGTCATGTGTATACAGCATCTTCTTTGCACATAAGCTTTGTGTATACATTTTAGTGTAACACCCTGACCTTACATTACTGATGTTTTGTTTATGGTATTATATCATTTATGCTAAAGAGCAGACACTAATTGGATATATGGTGACCCCCTTCTATTATGTCTGACATTTCACTGTACAATTATACTCACGTGTAAAATGAATAACCTGTTTAGCTTTACGCTTGCCCAGTGCTGTTCGAAGATTAGGTAATGGATGATACAACGTTACAGGAGTGTTATATGAAGCTGTTGACTTTTTATTTCTGCTGGAGCATAATGCAAAGTGAGGGTGTATATGGAGACGATTAATGCGACGCTTGTAGAGTAGCGAACCGTAATATTTACCCAACATAATTCACCGATATCTAATGTTATAAATGGCCAGCCATGAGTAATTCAGCACGGCACGGCTTGGCCTGCTTTGCGAGGAGCATGTTGAGCTTATCGGAGACAAAAAAGCACCAACACCTGCGTACCTGCTTTCTTATAACGGTAACCACCCAGGCTAGTGTTAACGTTAGCTATCGCTAGCCTGTTGAGTCTATCTGACATTTATTAAGCACTAACAGCTAACAAAACGTGTGTTATAAGCATAGAGGTTATTAGAATCCATGTCTGGCTTAAGAAAGGATACTTGCTGGACGGATCTCTGTGTGGACGTATCTGGCGACTGAGACTCTTTCAGCAGCTGTAAAATTTGTTGAAGTCCTTGCTCGTCTGGCTTCCACTCACACTCCATCTTGCTCTAACGTTACTGCTGCTGCGGATAAAGAAATAACACTGGCTGACACAGAGGATATGTTATCAAATGACTCACTAACGCGTAACGTTACCCCATAAGAGACGAGAACACGGTATCGCTACATTATCTATGCACATAAAATAATTTTAGATACAGTAATGCTTTTACCTGTCTTGTCTTAGCCGTCGTTCTCGAGCGAAGCTGACTTTCTGGTGAAATGTGACCGTCTGTCTGGGGTTTCAGACATGGGCCTATTACAGCAGGCACATCCGCTGAAAAACCTGTCTATGGAAAGCCAGGCAGTTCAAAAATACGTTAACATCAGTAGACAATGCACAAACAACGTGTTGTCTATGTGATGTTAATGTGTTGTTAATATGTTGTTTATATGTTAACTGTTCACATTTTAACAACATCTTGACAACATATTAAGTCTGGCTACACCACAGGTACATTCTAGGATAGGAGAAAAACAGGAATATCTTCATAATCAAAGCAACTACTACTTACTAGCTAGCTACCCGCTAAAGTTTGCTAATCTCTTCCGTCGTGTGATGAAGTCTTCATCTGAATATGTAGCGCTACACCCTGCCTACGCTCAAATGGTATTATATAAATGACATCCCGATCATTAACTAAACCCATGTAGAAAGACTAATAAAGTGTCCAGCGTATGATTTTAACAGTGTGTGTGTGTGTGTGTGTGTGTGTGTGTGTGAGTCAATCGTAGCAGTCTGCATCTACATATGCAGCCAGCGTTACAATGTAGCCTACCTTTTTAAGTTTTCTACGGTCCAAAATGCCTGATTTTACGGGAGCTTTTGTAAAAAATTGCAATAAAAGTTGCTGTCTTCTGTATGTTTGAGGACTGATGAGAGGAACCACATGACCATTCCCACCTTAATCCTTGTGTGGTGTTTGGGTCTGTGGGACCTGTTTTCAATGTTTGATACAAATTATTTGATCTGTTTGGCCTTCCATACTGCTATGCCTATATAGAAGGCCATGCCGATAGAGTGGTCCTAGTGCTAGACAGATCACTCAAATGTTCAAAAATCTCCATGTGATTGGTTTATAATTTAACCATTGACCGTTAATATTAATTAATACAGTCTATGAATTTAACAAAGGATTTTTGACATAAGACCAATATCAAAGCCCTTTATGCCAGAGACAGAACAGCTGTGAGAAAAACTTTGCTACACAAATTAGTATTGTTATCAATTGTCTAAATATAACTTATATTAACTTCTAAAGTTCATGTACTTTTTTTATACTAATAGGGCAATAGCTCATTTTTAAAAGCCGCAAAATGGAACTTGTGAATACTATATATACAACAATACATGTTATTTCAACATTATTACATAATTTATTCTATATTATTTATATAAGTTCTATTATGGTATATTGTCCTCGGTTCTATTACACATATTCAACAACCTAAATGCAATGTATTAGTCTCATCAAAATGTTGAATAGGATGTGATGAAAACAATAGTTTTAAGTCTGTGCTTTGGAATTCTATTATTATTGCAGAAAATAGGCTCATGAATGCACTAGTGGATTAGGAAAAATTCAAACCACATGACATGCGTAAAGTGAAACTAAATAGCAGTTCTTCAGTCTGGTTATTAACTCAACTCCAGAAGATAGCAGTACTGCAACTTTAAGGATGAAAACTGCCTTTAAATCCCAAAGAAGGGTCTTGTGTTGACCATTTTGTTCCTCTGGATGGCAGCACACAACAGAACTGCTGTCTGCCTTGAACGCCCAATGAAGAAGTTAGCATTACATTCAGTACGCTGCTGCCTCTCAGCGTACAGAGCAGCATCCCGTGGACCAGCTTTTCTTTCAAATTAATATATTTTCTTTCATACGAACGTGTACATACTTTTTGTTAATTCTGCTACGGTAATAGTCATTTTGGATATTTCACAAGGACAGCTTAAGGAAGCCCGAGAAGAGCCAAGGACGTGTGAGACTTCATAGTTTTAAACAAACACTGCAATCCCTTTGGTCTGCCTCCTTCACTCTGCTTGTTAGCTATTTAACAAGAGAGTGATTTTATACCGTCCAAGGAAACATGAGCTTTCTTTTGTGAGTAATAATTGTGTAATGAATGCTTATTTTGCAATGCCACGGAGATTTATCGGGAAATATCATTAGTGTTAGCGTTATAGAGCTACATAATAGCGATAGCATAATACGGGCTAAGACTATTTGCTGGACTCACCTCTGAGTGTCTGCGAATGATTCAAATTGCTTTCTGTAGATTTTTATGATAATTAGCGTCGGCATTGATAGTAAGATATTTGTACCGGTATTAAGTTGTGCTTTAAAACTTAAAGCTTAATTGTACTGACCCCAGAGCAAATATTACCTGAGAGGGGATGTAATTCTGGCCTGGATATTTCCTGGTGTGGACACTTTGTTGCCACGGGCTAATCTAGCACCGGTGTGACAGAACGCACTAATCAATCTCTGACGCAAAAAGTCGACGATTTGCCTGACGATAAAAGTAACAAGCTTCTGTCTTTGATATTTAACGTTAGCAATCAAAGGGCGGATGAGGATGCATTTTTAGGTTAATAAAAGGAGAAGAGCCTAGTTATAAACCCAACTCTCAACAACAGAACGCGATTTACAAAATAGGTCACCACTTTTTACGTATAGAACACCCAGTTGTAAAGATTTGAAATTTAAAACGTATTTAACGCTGTGAAAGTGCCATCATAATTCAGTTTTATTACAAGTTTTTTTCAGTAAAGTTGTCTCAGGACACAGAGTAGGCCTAGACCACATTTTCTCTTGCCCTATTAAAATATATATAATTAGCTATTTTTTATAAAATGATTATGACTAGAATGTTGACTTTGATATAGATTAGTTGTAATAGATGGTAAAGCTCTGAATACAGGACAACTGTTTTATTGTGACCTACCATGTTGTGATGACTCAGATTCTTGTTTAATGGGGCAGTGAGAGGGATTGATACACTACCTCTCTAAATGGCCTCATTATACACAGAGAGACGAACTGTTCTAGTGGTCCTCCATCCTGATTCTGCCAAACATTATGAAAAGATCAACTCTTTTGTTAGCTTTTAAGAAGATCCTTTTTTTAGAAAATTCCCTCACCTAGGGGCACTGTGAACTCATGACTTGTCATCATATTGGACTGCCTCCTTATTGATCACACTATTTTCTCTTCTTCTTTGAAATGTGACTCACAGTGGAAACCGTTCATCCAAGACGTTCAAGCCCAAGAAGAATATCCCGGAGGGATCACATCAGTACGAGCTGTTGAAACATGCAGAAGCTACACTGGGAAGTGGAAACCTGCGCATGGCAGTCATGTTGCCTGAGGGTGAAGACTTAAATGAGTGGGTCGCAGTCAACAGTAAGCACCAATTCACCCCCTTTCCTTGACACACCCTTTTTAGATTCAGGTTTCTGTCAGAGTGACTTCTTCACACAACTTTTATTTGTACATCTGTTACTCTCCTTTACATATGCATGCTTCTCTGTAATCTTGTTCCTAAAGTCGCAATTGGTCCACATCAAGAGTTGGTTGAGAGTGAACTATCAGGGTTGTTGTTCCCTTGCACAAAGTTTTGGCATTGCCTCTAAAGCCCATGTGTGTGTAAACCACTCTGAATGTTAAATAGACTTAATTGTCTGTGTTGTGAGAGCCGTGTTTACTTCAGTGTGTGTGTGTGTGTGTGTGTGTGTGTGTGTGTGTGTGTGTGTGTATACATACATACATACATACATACATACATACATACATACATATGGTTAAGTAATTTGAATTTTGATTTTATCATTCTGTTTACAATGGTGTAATGCAGGTCCAAAAATAAATAAATGAGTGAATTAACTATTAAAATAGTTCTTAAGGCTCTGACACACCAACCCAAGAAGTGCCTCGGAACACACCGAAGCAACACCGACTTGAGCGTATGTAATGTGCGTGTGTTTGACATAATATGTCTTCATAACAGCAGGCGGCACTAATCTGTATTGTCGGCCAAAGAAAATGATAACCGGAAATGACGAACGCGTCACGTGGGTCTGGCTTCTCCCGAATTTCAAAGCTGACCATAATGGCGGCTCATTTGGAATACGATCTTGTATTTTACGAAAATAGTTCACCAAAACGTTTTTCTGAAAATATGTCAGTTTGAAAGATTTGCGTCAAATTTTTAGAGGTGTTTGTCATGGTCATCCCGCTCATCATTTCCGGTAAGTGTTTTAACATAAGTGCACTGATTAGCTAGTCAAGGGCTAGCACTCCACCAATCAGATTGGTCATTAAGTCCGACTGCCCACCCGCTGATTAAACAAGTGAAATTGGCCAAAATGAAGGACGATGGCCCCTCCGACGGACGACGGCACGGAACACACCAAACAGGCCCGAGTCACTGACTTTGCCAGACTGTCCAACGGCCGATAATCGGGTTGGTGTGTCAGCGCCTTTAAATTTGACTAATTGCTATACTGTCATTTGAGTCTCTTGGAGGAAATTGGAGTTGATTTGGAAGGACTGTATTGCATAATTCTTTAAACATTTGGATGCATTTTGGAACCCTCTGTAGAAAACATGAAACATCACCATAAATAAATGACATGGAACTTTCTTTTCCTATTTGCACGTTACCACTTTCCTCATTCCAACTAGACCAAAGTCTCTCTAGGTATATATGTGTATTAGTAACTGTATATGTTGTTTCATTTTATTTTTATTCTAATTTAAACATTTGTATATTCTATGTGTGTGTGGCATGAAGGATCTACAACTTGCAAATCATTGTGCAACCCTATGTTGAAAATGTCAAAATACCTTTTATCTAGTGTTTTTACACCATGTTAACAGAGAATCTAATGAATCGAGTTCACGCATTTTCTAGCTTTAAGTGTCATAAGGAATTAGTGGAAATTGATGGATGTTAGTCAGTTCCACATAAGCTTTTTTAACTTGCACAATAAGGGGAAGTTGGAATAAAATTGCTGTAACAACTCCTCCCTATCAAGCTTATGACTCTCCTCATGATCTCTGTACACAAAAAGCAGTTCACTTCATTTTTTAAGATTCCTTTTTCTTGGATGGCATTTAGCTTGTGATTGATAGTGATAGAGGAAGAGAGGGGCTTACGACATGCAGCAAATGTCCCTGCATGGCAGAAGCAATAGACCTGATCTATTTATGTTTTTCCCATTCTCACAACCAATTGTGTCATTGGTGACATGCATGGACAATAAAAAATTTAATAAGAAAGATTAGCAGGGTTTTGCCTTGAAATGTGCATTTTCTGTATCTAGAGTACCTCTAATTCTGCTCTCCCTCACTGATCATAAGCAAGCATCACATCTAACTTCAACGACTGTCGTAGCATAAACACTTGTGAGGGCTGTCAGCTCTTGACCACTAAAACCATTCATTCATTCCATTTTCTGTAACCTGGATAACCACCCTGGATAACCACTAACATCAGCAGTGTTAAATATGTTTTTATCGAGCCGTTTTGGACAAAAATGTTTATTGAAGACTGAAAACAGGAAAAGGAACTTGTCTTCTTAAACAGGACATAACACATCAGCTGTCCAATATGTATTTTTCCTGTGAAAGAGGCAAATGGAGCACCAACACTAACGCTGCTAACCCTTTAAATGGATTTCTCCAACTAATGGAAAGCCAAAGTTGGTGGCACTGTGCCCCTGGGGACGACTGATAACACCATTTGTTCCTGATAACTGGAGTGTGCACTGGTTAACAGTTTGGACTGGGGCAGTGAAGTGGGGGTGGGTAAAGGGCTGTGGGGGAACTTGATGTTGGCACGCAAGGTATTTGTTCCCATGTACGCTTCAGTTGAATATGTTCCCTTTTGCTTTTTTTGTTTTCAGCTGTGGATTTCTTCAACCAGATCAATATGCTGTATGGCACCATCACAGATTTTTGCACAGAAGAGAGCTGTCCAGTCATGTCTGCTGGTCCTAAGTAAGTTTATCATTGTTGATCTGTTTGTAGTCTCATAAAACCAACCAACAAGCTCTGCTTCACTCCTCTTGTTCTGTCAAGGTTTAACAAGGCTTGGGGTAGGAGTGTTGTCAGTGGGACAAAATAACTTTGTTGGCATCAAATGTGACAATTGAAGTTAAATTCATAATGCAGCACACTTGTTGTCGTCATTGTGTAAAACACCTAACATAGACCCCTCAGTCGTCTGACCTCCTGTAGTCTATTTCCTCGACATTCCACTTCGGGGGTTGCACCGTTGCTGCCAAAAAATCCGCCAGATTTCACTCCTTGAGGATGGATATCGGTTGCCTTGGGCCTCCTTTTGTATTGGCATTTTAAACTCTGATCAATTTATAAGGACTGTGGTTAACTTTTTCTCAGATCTTTGCAGAGTAAATCCTGGCCTCCCCAATCTGAGTTTTCTGTTGCACGACTAAAGCAACTTTTAAATGTACACGTTCCACCAAAACAAGTTTCTTCCGAGCCTATCTTGCAGCGGCACCAAAGCTTTTCTTTTCTCGCCAAAGACGATTGTGATTGGTTTAAAGTCTATTACCTTTATTTGACAGAAAGCTATGCATTTACCTGTTATTTTGGCATGTGACTAAGATCATTTATTAATACTATACATGAGTACAATTTTGAGGAACTAGGTTTTCCTCCTCTACTACTACTACTTTACACCGCTCTTTGGGGAGGGGGCGCCAAAAAGCTTTTGTAAATTGGGCAATGCAAATGAAAGTGGAAATACCATTTTGTTCATTAAATGACGTCAGTGGTGAATGAGTGTGAACTTCTTTTATGGAATCCATAAAAATCTGTTTGTCATCTATATTTCCTGTAGGTATGAGTACCATTGGGCAGATGGAACCAATATCAAGAAGCCCATAAAATGCTCTGCTCCCAAGTACATTGATTACCTCATGACCTGGGTGCAAGACCAGCTTGATGACGAGACACTTTTCCCCTCGAAGATCGGTATGCTGTACTGTGTTCTTTTTTTCCTTTATCCTGTCAAAGCCATCTTTTCTCCTTTTGGGGAGATCACCTGAGTTGTCTGCACCAAAGCACACATAAATAGTGTCTGTTCCCTTATTTATATATCCAATAAATAGATATTTCACAAATCCCTACAGATGAACATTGTGAACCAGAATGTTCTCTGGTTCACAATGTAGAAGGGCATTGAAAAGAACTGTGTACAATTTCTCAACCTCCCAACTAGCAGAGGCTTGTGCTGTCCAGGGTGGAGCCTTAATAGAGTTGGATGGCAGCCAGCACAAATGTCTCATCTATCTCAGTACATCTCAGTGGAAAGAACCAGTGACTAAAGGTGTGAGGAGTGACAGAGTTAGCTTCCTTTTCCACAATCAGTAGATCTAATAACTGGTTTCCATTTTGTACCAGGAGGACCTCAAAGCCTTTCCCCTATCGCAAAAGAAAACAAACAAGACTCAACTGCTTTGCAGTGACAGGATTATGCCACCCTCTAACCTCTAAATGATTGATATTCGCAGAATTGTCCAGTTTGTTGTCCAAAGTTAAGTGCTTAGAAGAGTGGGCCATGTGTATGTCCAGCCCTGGGTGCAAGCTTTTAATCAAGTACTCCTTGTCGATCACCTGCTTCTTTTTGAATAATTGATGAGGAGTTGTATTGTAGCTCTATGTACACCGTAAGAAGAAGCTGGCTTCTGGCCACCCAACTGTTTACTGTATCAACTGCACAGCACACCTGAGGTGTAGAGTGCTGTTGTGACATCAACATATCCTAACTACAGATGAGCTTGTTGTTACCGCGAGGTGCTTCCGTCGTGTTGCACTCATGGTTTGCACTTCCCTTCAGAACATACTGCATCTGCCTTCATTGCTCTGAGCTTTTAGGATTTATGAAGATTTGTAACAATAGGTAAATGGGGAAAAATATTAGTATTATAGTATTATATAGTGATTGATTGTGTTAACTTTTTGTCTGTCAATCCTCCCAATGCTTTATTTGTATTTAATCTACAGTATGTCTGAAGAGACCAGGCACAAAAAAGTATATATAATAATAGGGTATTTTGTTTTCTTAACCCTTGTGTTGTCTTCCAATCAACCATGAAAAAAATGATCGCATTTTCTGACATCACTTTTGGGTCAAATTTGACCCTAGGACAACATGAGGGTTATCCTTTTATCTGTGAGTGTTATCATGAAGTGACCAGTGAATGTGTTATCTATGTCTGAGACATAGATAACACTCACATAGACTAAGACTTAGGTTGTATGTTTTCAGAATATTCAGGTATCAATGACAAAACTGACAAATCTGAATAACATCTTTTCTTGCTTACCCTCCTGTACCCAAGGTGTCCCTTTTAAGCGAAACTTTATGTCAGTGGCAAAGACCATTCTGAAGCGCCTGTTCAGGGTCTACGCTCATATCTACCACCAACACTTTGACTCTGTGATGCAGTTGCAGGAGGAGGCTCACCTCAACACATCGTTCAAACACTTCATCTTTTTTGTTCAGGTAAAGAATCTGACATTTGAAAATTTACTTTTATGTATTATTTTTTTCACTTGAGTTGAACTGTATATTAGTGATTAAAAAAAATGCACACAGCAGATATTCTGTTTATGTTGGCTTCCTTACCTTTGTCTTTCTCAGGAGTTCAACCTCATTGACAGGAAAGAGCTGGTCCCACTTCAGGAGCTGATTGAAAAACTGACAACCAAGGATAGATAAACAACAATGTAATCCTTATTTTATTGGTCTTCTAGTTTTTGCACAGATACCCACCCCACCCTGGCTGTATGTATGCAGTATATACTATATTTCCATTTGGGGAAATGTTTTTAATAAGGCCAGGAAGAAGGAAGGGTCTTGGTAAGTTTAAGGCGCCAGGACTAATGCTATCAGGGATTATACACTTAATTGAAGAAACCACAGACTAACATATTGGAGAAAACTGTTTTAGCTGTATAGAAAGATTCCCAGTATTCAGTCATGGCTTACATTTGGGATGATATAGATATATATGTTCATTAGTTTTCTGTTTTACTGCACAGACATTTTTTCCACTTTTACAGATTTACAGCAAAATGAGGCATGGCCATGCTCTTAGATTCGTATTTCTAACTTGCCTGCAGGGAAGAATGGTGTCTAAGCAAAGTGCTATATAATGATGGAAGGGCTTTGTTGGTGAAGAATTTAAGCCAAGCCTTTAAGCCAATTTCACCGCACTAGCTAGTTATTTATTTATTAATCGACTTAGAAGAATCTGGGTTGTGGTCTGCTACCTTTCACATCTGTAAGAGCCCACATCTGTCAATACAATATAATCCTAAGTGCCTAGCATGGCTCATAATTGCCCTATATCAACAGTAAAAGCTGTAAGAAGATAAAGGCCATAAACCACTGACTTGATTGACACAACATTCAATTTTCCACGCCACCTCCCTTTAAGTGTCTGTGGTTCCTAATTCCCTTTTGTGCCCCTTTTTTCTATTTGTACTTGTTCAACTTGGTTCAAATGATTTTTCTCTTAAAACTCATACTCTTCACCAACCTTATACTTTAGTTAGAAAGTCTCTTTACCAAGTGTTCTGTGCAGGTTATGATAAAATGAATGTGTTGAAGGACATAGAAGTGAGGCTAGAATATTGTCATATTGTAGCAGGGATTAAAAATGAACTAAACTTTTAATGTTTTCTAGTCAAATGTTCCTGAATACTAGTTCCCCCCCACCCCAAAAAACTTGAAGTAGAAACATTTTTTTAGGAAAAGTCTTCAAGGGATCTGAAACCTTAAATTGTATGTGAATTTCCTCAAATAGAAGTAGAGAACCTCCACTCTTAAAAAATACAAGCAATTTGAATTGGATTATGCTGCATCACTTGTTATCTCACTAGCCATAAAGCACTTTGAACAATTTTCCTGACCTCTTTTGCCTGAATGTTTATTCTACATAGGCTGTGCTTTGTGAGAAGCTGTATCATGTGACTAATCATAGTTTATTTCCTCCCTTTATTTCTCCAAATGAATGTTGAATCGCTTAACTTCTAAAATTGGCTTTAAGGCACAAGTGAGATTTCTTATGCTTTTGTATGGTCTGAGTTGTTTGTTGCTGTGCCTCAAACAGCAAATGCATGTACCCTTCCTAATCTCAAAGTGTAGTTTACTATGCAATAATTGATCCAACACTAAAAAGGGTTACCAGTTGGCTCATTCATACTTTAATCTAATATTAATTTTTCTTTTTATAGTGCTTTAAGTCTGGTGTATGATAGAAATATATTTCTCGTTTAGGTTTGGTTTAAAGAACAGTGAGATGAACATTTTATATATCTTTATATATAATTTGTCAGAGAGGTGTAATACTTCAATGCACACATGTAAATACTGAGGGTTAGACCTGTCTTAAAGATAATTTTCAGCAAGCATGGAGTGGTAGTTTTTGGTTTAAAGAATGCATTGAGTCTTCAGAGGGTGCTTCCCCCTTCCCCATTTGGATATTAAAATCTTGTTTGTTTTAATTGTTGAGTACCTTTTTCCACTTCCTTAGCTAACTATTATGAATGTTACTGCTCACCAGATATCTGAAAATGTAATAGAAAGTCAGTCATCCTGAAAGCATCTCATCCTTATGAAATGCCCATAATATTATTGCCTACAGTTTTTCCTCCTTGACTGTAATAATTGATGACATGTTTGTAAATAATGGCTTGGTAGAGGTTTTCAATGCTACTGAATTGAGTTATGCGGTTTACAAGGCAAATAAAGGTGGTCTTGACTCTTTGAATGAATTGAATGTTTACCATGTGACTAAGATCATTTACTGAAATACTATACTTGAGTACCATTTTGAGGAACTAGGTTTTTCTATTCTATACTACTTTACACAGCTTTCCAAATACATTTCCACTACATTATCTTCACATGTAAAGATGTTTTTCACATTCAGATATTACATAAAAAAAATTATAAATAATAAAATATAATGCTGTTTCATTGGCACTTGTATATAAAAGCCTCTTCAACCAACTACAACGTTAAAGTGCTGCTTAAATGTTTATAATAATTATCCAATAATATAAGTGACAGAGCATTCTGAATTAATGTGTACTTTAATTTACAATACTTTACTAAAGTATGTTTTGTTACCAATATTTGTGTAAATTTCCTTTTAAGTAAACTTTTTAATACACAACTTTACTTGAGGTAGAGTATTTCTAATTGGTGGGATTGGTACTTTACTTACACCAAAATGCAGCGGTGAAAAATAACACCACATTTACTCAAAGACCGATTTTAAAGTACTTCAGCACAGGTTTTATATAAAACTTCTTGATACTTCTATTCCACATTTAAGAGAGGAATATTGTACTTTTTATCTTACATAGCTTACTAACCAATTGTTACTTTTTAAATTAAGATTTGATATAGAAAACGTACATATTATACAACACTGACAGAGAACATTCTGCAGAATAAGTATACTTTATGTAAGTGCTTGCTAATATACTTTAACTACAATACAATAACTACCATGGGGGAGGGGGGCAGCAGCTGTTGACTTACTTCCTGGGCGAGACAGCTGCCCAAGCAGCCACTTCCTGACTTTGCTTGGCGCCAAACCTTTAAACAACAACAAGGAGCAGCAGCTGCAGCGTCCGCATTAACTAATTAACAAGAACGTATTTTATTTTTTATCCGCTGAAAATGTCTTTAACTTTAAAGAGGCCGTGTCCCGATTCAATGAACGAGTCAATGGAGAAAAGGATACATCGGATATCAATCGAGGGAAACATTGGTAAGCGCATCCATTGTGGTAAAAGCGGTAACGTTATTTCACAAAACAAGCTAACGTTATCTTAACCTCAGACTGTATGAAATAACCTTAACCGCAAGCTAGCTAACGTAGTTGGCATATGGTATGGTTCAGACAGTGCTAACTCTCGTTTCTTTTAACATTAGCTAAAGTGTAACCGCAATTTGACAGACCAGTTACTGCCTCTATACTATATGTGAACATACTCAGTAACTATCTGCATACTGTGTTGCTACATGGCATACTCGATATGATTTTAAAATTAAATTCCTGAATTCTGATTGTGTTCAGCGGCGGGCAAATCTACCTTTGTGCGCCTTTTGGAGCAGGAGAGCGGGGACTGGGAGGTGGTACCAGAGCCAATCGCTAGATGGTGCAATGTCCAAACAAAGGGCAGTGACTTTGAGGTATTGACATACACTGTACAGCATTCGTGCCTTTTGGAATGTAGCTAGTAATGTTACTAATTCAGTCAGCTGACACCTGTATGCACACACTTTATTACATTATCTAAACAGCTGCTTATTGTTGCCAGTTGAAGGCAAACGGTGTTTATGCAATGCATATTAGCCAACACTGAAAATCAGGGATTGAGTTTCATTAATGCCCTATCTTGCAATCCTCACAACCACTGACTCAGCATGGACTGTACACATAAAGATAACTGGGCGAGTGTTCATCTGTATTTAGAGTGCAGCTGCCAACTGTACCACCTCACCACACACCCAGAGGAACAGACGGTCCCACTCTGGACAAATAAACATGTCATCGCATCTCTAACCTCCCACACAACTGCAGGCCTCACCCTCAGGCTCATTTTCAGTTGTTCAACATGCCTAAATATACACGTGCATCACTGCTACTGTGGGTCTGGCTATAAGCAGGATATTCAGGTTTATTTACTTGAGCCAGTATTTTTCATTGACTAACCCGTCAATTATTTTCTCAGTTATCAATTGTTCAGTCTCCCAAAACACTAAGAAATGTCAAAAATTGACATCACAATATTGCAGAGCACAAATACAAGTGTGCATAGTATTTCTTTTGTCTTTTTTGACCAACAGTCCAAAACACAGATGTATTCAGTTTACAGTCAAAGAAACCACGGCTGATCCTAAAAACATTTAAATTGTTTTCCAGAACTTCAGCTTGACCAGTTTTAAAGAGCATTTTTGTATTTTTTTCTTTTACCTTTAAAAGCTGTAATTAAAAAGTCACAAAGATACACACTTTTGTCGCTACAAAAAATTGCACTGCACACTGTAGAGCACAGTGTAAAATGATAGTACACAGTGGTGTTATCAGTATGTACAACTGTTGAGTGCTCTAACTACAGGCTTAACTGCTGCCACAACTACAGTAGTTAGATCATGCGCCCTCTGCTGATCAAAAGACAAACACTTGCAGAGCTGTGAAGGTGTTTTAATAGTTCTACAGATTCAATTGTGTATCTTATTATAAAAAACATCCACAGTAAAATGGAATTTTGAAAACGGGGTTACTTTTCAGTTAATCATATACCGGTATGTAAGCCTTTTGATATGGACTGGGTCATTTAAAAAAAAAAAAGCCTGCCTCAATTGTTGGTCTTGAATGTTGTAATTAATTATTATGAGCTAAAGATACAATTTGAATCATTGCTGCATTCATATAAAAAAAAACTGTATAGTAGGTAGGTAAATCCGTCAAACTGTATTCATTCAGTAGATTAAATGAACACGCCACCGTTTGTTGAAGGCTTATTACAATCTCCCCTAGCTATAGATAGGTGGGCCAACGCATTTTTTTGTCTCCGTGCATGCATTGTTTTAGCCCAGTGCGACATCGGCAGCGTTGCTGCTAGTTAGCTTGGCATAATGGATAGTATCGTATGTTGCCATTAGCATGTTGTGCGTAAATTGAGCCAAACAAGAAACATCCTAATTACTTCTTGTTAGTGACTCTGATTAGTGATCTCTGCGCCCATGTAGCTGTGCTTCCATCCAGTATAGTCCCAAATCAATATCTGCCTAGGAAATTGTCTAGTCTAAATCTGCAATGCTATTTGTACTTGTTGTGAATACGCGGGTCAGAAGAAGTAATTAGGTTGTGTTTTATTTTATTTTATTTTATTTTTTTTTGGCATGGCATGTTCTTTTTTTAATCGACAATGAAAATGATCTTTAGTTGCAGTCTAAGTAATTATAAAAAGCAGATGTCAGCAAAGACAAGAGCTTGATATACTGTCTGTAAATATCAAGCAAGCACTGCAAATTAAAATTAATTTTTTTCCCCAATGCAGTGCTTATAGAAACACTTGGACTGCAGTAGATGTGTTTTATCAATAGTGAGGTGTTCTCTTAATGCAATTAATGTTTGAAATTCACTGTATCTCTTATGTTCCAGGAGCTGACCACATCTCAAAGGAGTGGAGGGAATGTATTGCAGATGATGTATGAGAAACCAGAGAGGTGGGCCTACACTTTCCAGAGCTACGCCTGCATCAGCCGGGTGCGTGCTCAGATCAGGTCAGCCAATGGAAAGCTCCGAGAGGCTGAGAATCCTGTGCAGTTCTTCGAGCGGTCCATCTACAGTGACAGGTATCAGTGATAAAACTGACGGGGGACCATTCTGGGGAAAAGTGTAGGTTTAAGACTACAAATCAAAGTATAAAAAAATGGTGCATCAGACTTAAAGCTATAGTGAGGAATTCCAAGTAATGACAACAAAACTGTTGGCGCGTCCACACGATACAAGCCTTCCGTGATCACGCACACCCCCCATGCCTCGTCCACGCAGCATTGTAATTTCCCCACTCGGGATTAATAAACAAATTAAATCTTAAATCTTGCTAGTATGCAAGGAGGACACGGAGGATTAAAAAATCATTATGGACTCACAGTAGAGGTAATTGTATTCACTTGAGCTTCTGTGCAGGTCAACAGACGATAGAATCTTCTGGTCCTAGTATGTTGTGTTTTTTTTTTTTTTTTTATTATTATTATTATTTAACCTTACAGGACAGCTGTAAAGGGGGAAGACATACAGCAAATGGCTGCAGGTCAGACTCAAAACCTACATGGTTTCATTTTCAAAAAACACCTTGTTTTTGTATCGCACATTGCTACAGATCCTGTTTTCACCTTGTGTGTTTAGGTCTGCTTAGGTTTTAGCTAAAGAGTGAGACATCTCACTTGTTTTAGCTACAGAGTGAGACATCTCTCTTCTATACTATCTTTGTTGGGAGTTGCACATTTTCAGTAGCTAGGTAAGATCACATCAGCTAGATAACTCTTCAACTTTGGTCAGTACAAGGCAGGATTTGCTGGGAGACTTCTTCTAAACGAGGGGCACTTGTGGAATACCTGCAAAGCAGGGATATGGAAGTAGTTCTTTTGGAGATTATGGTGAACTAGTGTGTTTTGTAGCAGTGTTTTGCCATTGAAAATGAGCTAGCACTAGCATGTGCTACAGTTAGCCACCTCGTCTTGGCTAGTGACGTAGAAAGCCGTGCAGATTTTGAACAGCTCACCCGGCAACTGAAGGCAGAGGACATTCAGTAACTTTATTTTTTTTTTCATAATATGGGCACTTTAAATAACTTGAAACAGGTCTTCATTTTCTTACGTCCATGTAATGCTACCTCTAATGCTCATTGAAATGTTCCCGCAGCGCTTTAGATTTAAAAAAAAATAAATTCTGTGATGTTGTACTTCTTTCTGTCACTAGTCCAAATATACTTTGCTGTATTACCACAACAAATGAGATTAACATGCAATTTATATTGCAGTCAATCTTGACACCAGTCCTATAATGCCAATGAGGTAATCTGGGAATTGTTTCCGGACCCTGACATTTTTTTTTTTTTAATGCAGTGATAAGTCTTAAATTTCATTTATAATGGTCTTAAAACGTCTTCCATTTGACTTTGTGAAACCTGTAGAAACCCTGAATATGTTCTTAAAATTCCTTGTCCATTAATTCCCCTCTCATCTTCCAGGTACATCTTTGCAGCCAACCTCTATGAGAGTGAGTGCCTGAATGAGACAGAATGGTCGATTTACCAGGACTGGCACGGCTGGCTACACAGCCAGTTTGGCAAGCACATCGAGCTGGACGGCATCATCTACCTCCGAGCTTCCCCAGAGGTACTCCCCCCTGGTCTCCTTAGCTTGTTTTATTATATTGTTATATAAAATGACATCCAAATAAAATGATTTCACTGCGGAAAATAGAAATGTTTTCATTTTTAACCACAAAGATGTAAATTTCCTTTTTGGTTTGTGTGTAGAAATGTTTAGAGCGGTTGCACCTCAGAGGCAGAGAAGAAGAGCAAGACATCCCGCTGGAGTATCTGGAGAAACTCCACTATAAGCATGAGTGCTGGCTGCAGCACAAGACCATGACGTGAGCGCACACACACACACACACACACACACACACACACACACACAAAGTTAAGTGTTAATGTATTTGTATCACAGAAGAAAAAGGGTGTTTGTTATGGCAAGTGCCCAACTCACAACTTTAGTACTGATTTTCCCCTTGGCGATAGTTTCTGGAGCTCCCCGACAAAAGCCCCATATCGGAGGCAAAACGACATTGGCTCGCGTGCATGTGCTGGAACGTGATGTTCCATTTGCAATGCCGATTTTGTCTCAAGGTGACAAGGACCCTAAACAATACATAACAATAACATCACCGCTGTTAAAACATTTGCGTATGAAGCATCCAAAAGAATACGAGTTGTGCATGGAATCTACAGACAGCAGCCAAAATGCAGCAACTGCAGGTACGGCAAAGGACAGTAACAGCTAAAAACTTTTTTACAATTAAAATAAAATTAAAAATACACTGCTGTGGACGTTGTTTATTTCATTAATGTGTTACATGTGTCAACAAACTGAAGATGGGAGTAGTATTCGGTTTAGGATTTGGCAGAATTTAACCAGTGGATTCAGTATTTGGCCAAAACCCAAAAAGCTGGATTGGTGAATCCCTAATCTGAACTGTTTACAAACACGAGACGTATAGCCGCTAAATGTCTGGAGCTGTCTGGGACTCTGCCAGGAAGCTCCAACCAATGAGAGAGCAAGACACGGGCTGCGGGGGAAACCAGGGGGAGGGCTTGCCTGTACTTTAATGTATGTGTTGCATTGGGACATGGGCCAAAGTTGTTGCTTCCCGTATTGGAAACCGTCTAAATAGTAAAGATGTGTGAAAACAGGCTATTTTGTGAACATGTGTGCCAACGACACCGCCTAAAAGCGCCTTTTCTTTTTCTTCCTTGTGTTAATGCTGCAAATCAGCCACCAGCAACTTGAACTGCTCATTTCTGGCGAACATCCTCTCTGGTGTATGGTATTACAACATGTTCTGTGTTTTTGCTAGGGCTGGGGGTAAACGATTATTTATTAAACAATTAATCAGGCGATTATTTTATTGATTAGTTGACTAATCTACAACTAATTGGATGATTAATACAACGCATCTTAGCTCTCTAGGGGCCAGTAGCTAGGTAACGTTAACAGGCTGGAAATGGGCTGTTTCTGTGGACCATTGGGTGTGAAAGATTTCCTCTCAAGGATAAACCAAGTAACCTGACAACTAACTTGATTTCCAGGTTACCACATCCTTTTTTCATGTTGCTTAAACATCACTAACTGTGTCCCATGTCGCCTGTGGCCCACAGCATGGACTTTGAGTATCTCAGTGATGTGCCAATCCTGACAATAGATGTAAATGAAGACTTTAAGGGGAATAAAATCAGGAATGCTGACATGATTGAGAAGGTGAGTGACAGTTAAACCTTTGTCAAAGATTTAAAATGGACAAGTAATGCCCTAGGTTTGTATTACTATATTATAACCCACCAGCTGGATTACTTGTACTTGAGTACTTTACTAGATTTCAGAGACAAACAAATGGACATTTGTACTTCATTGCATTCATTGACCAGCTCTAGTCACTATTACTGACTTAATGTTTTTATATAAAGATAAAAAGGTAACAATGTATTGCTTTACATAAAACTACTCAACTTTAGAGTTGTTAAAATTGGCTCCACCCCCACCAGCTGCAACATTGAAATGCTACCTTAATGTAATGCATCAGTAATAATCTAGTGATGTATGAAGTTGATCAATGAAAGATTAAAGTAAATTTTGTCCATCATTGAGCCCAATTCTTGTTTATTATAAGGAATAAAAAAGAAAATCTGATGTTTCGATTACAAATCAAGTTGTTTAAAGAACTACAAATATTAAGCATATTTTGATGGAAGAATAGGAAACATGTTGAAATGTTGCCAGTTTTCACTTGAAAATTAGGCTTTATTAGACAAAGTATTTTACAAAACAATCTCGTTTTGCAGTGAGCGGCCATTCTACCCCCATAATGAAAGGTTTTTACTTTTGAAACTTAAATACGTTTAGCTGATAATATGCATGTAATTTTTACTGTAAAGTTTTCAATGGAGGACTTGTAACAGCATTTTATATTACTCAAAGAATCTGGATCCCCTTTTATCAGTAAAATTTTGAAGAAGTTGCAGAAATATAAATCTCACCTTTTGCTGCTGCTGATTTTGCACATCACTCGTACACTGATATTCAAACACATAAATGGGCTGGACTCAAGTATTTTTAAAATGCGTTTTGGGCGCAGGTTATGTAAAGCACAGGTTTTTAACTCACTGTATGGGAATGAGGCCTGAGGAGCTGCTTGTGTAGCAGTTTAATGTTGATGGTAAACACAGGTGCTTTTAGAGATTGCGCTGCCATTCAAAGGCATTAACAAGAAGTGGTCCTAGTTACACACACACAGCTTTGCACAAATGATATGATACAACATATTTTTTTAAAGTTAGTGTGAAGTTGGAACTAAGAAAAGCTGTGACACTCACTCATGGTATTCACTAATGCTAACCACTTGACTGTTGACTTCTTTTTCAGGTGAAAGAGTTCCTGAGCACATTGTGAAGACCACTTGGAGATGCAAAATATAAATGGTGTTAAAAGGAAGAAAAGGTGGATGGGAGTCTTAGTTTTATTATAATTAAATGACTCAACAATGACCTATTTTTCTACACAGTAATGGCATTTTCCCCCTGCATGGTACCTACTCGACTCTACTCGCCTTTGTTGGTATCCATTATGATTAAAATGTACCTGCTAATGTCGGAGAGAATCGTCACTATTCACTGCTAGCGACAGTCGGGGGTGTCCTGAACAAACCCTCCGTGTTTAAATAGCTGTGCCAGTGTTTATTTTTTGCTGCCCCCAGCACACATTCACATGCCGTGAATTAAAAGCAACACACCTTCGACGCTTTGTGCGTGCGTGTCGCGCACTCGCCATATCACGGCAGTTCCCTGCTATGACGACCGGCCACGGCTGGCCTCACCCGTGAGGCGCTATTAATCTGCAGTGGAAGGAGGAGGACGGGGCACCGCAGTCAAGGCGAGTTGAGCAGGTACCATTAATGGAAAAACGCCATAAGACCATATGATGATCTGACCAGTGTTGTTGTTTTTAATTTTTTTTAAAACCTTTTTTATTAGCTTTTCTTACATCTCTTGTGTATTTATAAATGTTCGGTGTGCAAATGAGATTGTGTCTTTGTCCTTTTAAAATGAATTGACATGCAGTTTAAATCATTTTCGGTGTTTTATCTATTACAGGGGTCTTGAACGTGTTTTAAGTCAAGGACCCCTTAGCTGAAAGAGACTAAACCGGGACCCCTACTACATATATTGTATAACATGAAGTTGCATAATAATCTGGGCCTGAAGCCTTTATACATTGTTTTTCTTCATAACATACTAAGCTGTTAAAATAGCTTAATAATTGTAGTAATTTGCATGATTTTATATGTATCTGGGTGACTAGTGACTACCTATAGGTAAGCCTGTATGGGGATTTATGTTTGCTAATTTATATTTATTTGATTCATTTTAGGACTTTCAAAAAAAAAGTCAAATTTTTATTTATACAATTAAACAATACACTGGGACATAAGAACGTGTCATAGGAGCAAACTTTTTTTTTTTTTTTTCTTTTTTAAACTATGTAAAGGCCCCCCTGCATTGACTCTGAGGACCCCCTGTTGAAGATCCCTGATCAAGTAGGTACCATTAGCTTGTGTAACAAGTCTTGGGAATAAAAATGATAAATGTTTTTAACTTAAAAACAGAGATCCAGTTATTATAAAGTATTATTGTTATACCTGGTATTTTTGTCTCAGTCTTACAACTCTTCCAGAAGATGTCGCCAGTCCACACAGCAGTACAGTCGGCTGTTTGCTCAGCTTTCCTACCCGTAGCGCCAATGGGATTTGATCACAGCGACCTGGAATAGGTGCCTTCATTTGCTTTTAGAACGCCTTATTTAGTGTGTGTGTGTGTGTGTGTATAATAATCAGAATGCATAGCCAGGTGTAGCTCTTACTTTTTAGCTCAAAACCTGAACTGACTAGTTTTGTTCAGTTAATATTTAATGTGTGTGACAAAGGTACAAAATTAATACACATGCTCTGCATTTATTCATGAGCAACTGGATTCAAAGTGTCATTTTTGTAGAAGCAATTTTACAAATTAACTGCTCCAAGCTTTTCAAATTCTGTTGAATTTCCCATCCAAATATATAAAGTGCCTCAAACTTTTGTTTTTAGTTTTTTTTTCCCCCATGATTTGATAAATCCGGTGAAATGTAATTCACCCCTTTTGTTTTTAGATGTAAAATAGACAACAGAAACAATTTGGCAAGTTCAAGTTTTTTTGATGCGCCACCCAAGAGCGACTTTCTGACCTCCACCCCCAACCGGTGGCGTCACGCAGGAGGAGGCACTTTAAATATGGAAAAAGACACGCTGCGCTCACAGTCTCTCCACACGGCTCCAGAGAGACCCAGAACCAGCATTTTCTTCCAAGATGTCATCTGGGCACGAGCTGAACAAGTCCATCACGATGTGAAGACCGTGTTACGTGTTCAGTTTGAGTTGTAGAGTCGAAGAAACCATTCCAGCGAGACAGCTCTCGGCGGCCCTCGGCTTCGTTACTTGTACCCACTTGAAAAGCGCCACATCTTGCGCAGGTGAAGATTTCCAAACACTGACTACAAGAGCGACTTGCCACGACTGCTGGATGCCAGACTGATCATCTTTTAAAGGCGAAGTTAGTCACCATGAGTACCGAAAAGAAGTAAGTTTATGGGCTTTCTCCTTGTTTGAGCGCTTTCAGCAGCCTGTCTGTTACCATGCTGGAAACTTTACGTTGTAGCTTGCAAGTCCATTTCCTGGCCAGGTGTAAACGTTTGAAATAGGCATCGGGTCATCATTCACCAACTAATATGAAACCACGACGCATTCCGGTTAGATTTTCTGTGCGTAAATGCGAACTTTCATTGGATCATCTGGTGCCATGCCTTTTAGTAAGACTCCAGTGGTCTCTTGATTACACTATTTATCAGGTTTTATATTCATAATAGTCCACCATTTGGCTGTATACGCCACTGTTGCCTCCCCGCTGTGGCTATGAATGGCCGGTAATCTGTTTTCTAAGAAGCTGTCACTTTCAATTAGAGAGACTCAGGAGCGCATGTCGAGTTGCCCGTCTCCAGTGCAACTTTAGGAGTAAAGCTGTGTGTATGTGCGCCGCACAGACCACGTGGTCTGTGAGCTGACTTGCTTGACACCCCGAAAATGCACATTTGGCTTGGGCCAGACGTTGCGCAACGACGCAAAAGCCGGAGCTGCAATAAATCAGACTTAAAGGTTGCTATCAAACACGGAAACACCCTTCTGAGTCTGTAACGGTGTTCAAACAGTTTTATGGTCTGGAATTCGTCAGCTGTTTGAAAAACCTCACCTGCAAGCCGGTGTGAGAGCCTGACGTACTGAAAATATATTTCCCATGTGAGCCACAGTTCCTCGAAGTGTAACTACTACCGTAACACCCTCTCCAAGTAGCAAGGGGTGGAGTGATTAAACGTGTGTTTAGTCTAGAAAACAAGTTGATTCCTCATTCCTCTGTCATTTGCCGAGATTGTGAAATCTGTTGCTCTTTATATTGTTCCATCCAACTGGCATGATGAATGCTCCTATGTGCTCTAAGTGATGGTTTGTGCAATTAGATATTCATCCATTTCCTCATCCATTCAATTAAGGGAAATTCCAAAAGTCAAGGCGAACCTGAGAAGCA
Source organism: Percina caprodes (assembly GCA_013375575.1). NCBI lineage: Eukaryota > Metazoa > Chordata > Actinopteri > Perciformes > Percidae > Percina > Percina caprodes. The sequence continues at coordinate 2,779,020 of JABXJD010000016.1, forward strand.
GGGCGATTACTTCAGTTAGTGATATTTGCATAAAAGGCACATAATCACCTGAGTGTCAGGCTTGTGTCACCTCTACTAACCGCCATATCAGACACTTAGACGTGTACAGCTATAAACCACACTGCCATAACTTTTATTTTTTGTTCCATGAAAGTCATAAGTCATGCACAAAACTGCAAACATGCATTCTTATCTACGATGTAGGGATTTACTGCTTTTCTTTTAAATCACTGTAGGCTATATTTAAGTTTTGGATTGTTGGCTGAACAAAACAAGACTGAAGATATCATTTTTGGACTCTGAACTATAATAGGGCTTATACTTGTTTTTTACTTTTTTTTTTTTTCATAGCTTCTAAATAATAAATTATTAGTCACATGCCTAAGATAACTAATTACTAAGTGATCCCTCTTTTTATGCAACTTTTCAGACCAGAAAAGTGGCTATGACATATTTCTATGGGCATTCTAACATAAAACATGTTTGCATGTTTGATTATGCTGACCGCTGCCTCTGGTCTTTCTGACAGAGGTGACCAGAAAATGTCTTTACATCCAGATTTTTAGCGTTCGATATTTAAACGTTTACTTTTGGTTGGTGTGTGTGTGTTGGGGGCACCTACCCTGATGGTGAACCTGGCTGGTGGGATTGGGTGCGTCACTCTGTAAAGAGATGGGGATGATCCTTGATCCCGAGCTGCTGATCCCGGCTCCTCACGCAGTGACAGGTTTATCCAGCCTATGAGGTCACCAAGAACAGAAGCAAAGCGAGAAGTTTCGAGTTTAATGCTCTGATCCTTCTTCCAGCTTTTTGATTATTCTTTATTTATCAATCAGGCAGAGGAAGTTGTCGCAGGAAATGAAAAAAAGATTGAGAATATTTCCTGTTTTGTTCTGTTAGAATGACGTAAATGAGGAGACATAGGATCTTATATCTGGTTTCTTACCCATAGACAAGTTATGCATTTCACCCCAGTTTTGTTTCCTGCTACATCATATCAACTTGATATGAAGTCTTTTAGACTCAAATGTTGAGTAGATTAGTTTTCACCTCGCAGCTCCTAATATCACATCATTCTTTGGGTTTTTCTTTTCCTTGATTTCATTCCACTTTACATGCTGAACTTTCCTTCTGCATGTCTGTGTACCACCTGTGGTCTGTTTCTCATCTTGAGGGTCTTCCTGTCTGAGGGCTTAGTAAGGAGTGGTTAAAGTGGCTTCATAGACTGGCTGTAAACCTGCAATATGAGCTTCTTTTGCTCTCCTGTGTAGCCAATGGTTTTCACTATGTTACATGACCTGTCTCCACACACACACACACACACACACACACGCAAACGCCATCACCAACTACCTGTTGCGTTAAGCAAATGCTACAAGACTATGCTGTGTTCCTGGAAAGATCCTGTGTATGTACTTTTTTTTTGTGCAAGAAGGAATTAAAAGCTCCACCAGTCTTGAATACCTTCACTGACCACATGGTCAGTGCCAATTAAGGCTGTACCAATTACTGGCTAAGTACGAGTTCATCCCAAATGGAATTCTCTGAAGCTGGCGGTATTGTGCGTTCTGTCCTGAAAGAGTGCACCCAGAAAACACCCAGAAATCTGGAGCTAATGAAAGCATCGGCACTCTCCACACAGTGCCGTGTGGGAACTTGACCCCACTTTTTTTGTGGGCAACAAATGGAGGGTAAAGAGACTAATCACTGTATTATACCTTGTAAAATTGGCAAAGAGCCCGGCCACCCCTCATTACTTGTTTGATCTCGGAGCTAGTGTATCAACATGTCTGCAATCAGCATTATGCTTCTATCATCTCAAGGACAGATAGCATATCCACAGGGGAATTCAGATGAGCTCGCGGTGCAATCTGCAGAACAAGTTGTATCCTTCCTGACTTTGTTTGTTTAGCAGTTTATGTGCACTGCTCCCATCTCATTTTTTTTTTTGCCATCCCCAGTTGTTTGTTCAGTGGCAAATGGAAACTGTTCATATGTTTATTGACATTCTTGATATACATCCAAAATCAAATATTTATTTTTTGTTGTTCAACAAAACTATTCCCATAAAGCACTCGGTCAGATTAGCAGCAGCAGATGAATTCCTAATTTGACACTGACACGCTTATGCGGTCCCAGAAGAGCTTGAAGAAATGGATTGACTTGGAGAGCTAAACTGTCTGTCTTGAGATGAGGCCTCTCATAAAAATGAGACTCAAGTAGAAACTTACTTGTATTACTCTCAGTTTTTCTTTACTTTTTGTCGTTACAAGCCAGCGTATTGTTTCCTGTATGCAGCTGTTTTGGCGAAAAAGGGTATTCTGCGATTATGGTTTTCCTAAACCACCTTTCCTTCCCTGGATTAATCGACACTTTGCTGGACTGGAGGAGCCGCATTCCTTCCAACCCTCCAGGGAGGTTGACACTTTCAGTGACAAAGGAAACTCAATGTGATGTAGCATACAAAGAAGTTGCTGACTGGCACTAGAAAGTCCAGTACGACTGTCATTCCTATCGACTGATCATTGAGGTCGTAATGTACATCCACTCACTGAGGAAAAGGAGCAGTTTAAAAAAACATGTATTTGCACATGTGCTTGGTCCCTGTGTGTGTGTGTGTGTGTAAGCTGCAGATATCATTCTTACTATTGTGATGTTTCCCTCCATCTTTCCTTTTTTTTCTTCCTGGGACACGTCATGTATCAGCATATTGTTTGTAATTTGTTTTTAATTTTTCAAATAAACATTTTGATCACAAACGACAAATAACAAATGTATTAATGATGTGTGCAGCGTTGTTGGTGGATTGCATGGATAGGTGACATTTTGGTCATGTGGGTGATGTAGCATCAGAAATGCTAATGCACTTTTAAGCTTGCCAGGTAAACTCATTTTTAAAGCCTTGTTATGCAGTTATTCATGTTTTTTTAAATTATTCTACTCACATTTTTTGCAAAAATTGTCACCATGAGTGAGTGTGGAGGTGAAGTCCAGACTTGTCTCGATTTTGCTCTAACTGTAACATGTGGTTTGTCTTATTTTGTTGTGCCACAGAGGTTGATGGGTGCAAAAAGAGAGAAATAGCTTCTAATATTCAGCAACATTAGTTATAATTGAAGAAAAGATGCTGAATAAGAGTCAATATTAGAATTGTGTTTCGTTCTAACCAGAATTTGACTCTAGTGGCCTTTAAAGGTGGAATATAAACACATTTGTTATTGACTTGAGGGCTAAAAATGGCACTGCTTTGACCCTCACTGTCTTTCCGTTGGCCATATTTTGACAACTATCAACACAATAATATTGTGTGTTTTATTTATTTTTTTAAGACCGTTTCAACGCTTTTGATGCTTTTCTCTGACTGTTGGCAGTTTTTGGAAGGTTTTAACACTTTGAAGGCTTTCTTTGACACTTTGAACACACTTTCCAATGTACTCGCATGCTGTCCTCTGGTTTGCCTGTTTGTAAAGTATAAATGACCCACTTCTGTATTACATCTAGGCTACTAGCCAACTTCATTCAGTTATTTCTGGGAAATTTGGTTGTTTCTATATCAGATATGTGTTTCTTTCAGTTTTTTTATTAATTTGAATGGTTGTGGTGGCCGAGTGGATATGACACACACCTTTGGTGTGGGAGACAGACATCAACCAATGTGTCCCTGAGCAAGACACAGTTGCTCCAGAGGTGTGTGACCTCTAATTGATTTTTTTTTTTTTTTTTTTGTATCTATCTATCGAGAGATATAGATCTCTCTCTCTCTCTCTCTCTCTCTCTCTCTCTCTCTCTGTACATCACTTTAATTAAATTTGAAATATATTTTGGTTTTTCAATAATGGGGAAGAAAGCCTGATTGAAATTGCGACCAACTGATTTGGTAAACTCATTTGGTGGTAAGCATTTTTAACGCAGCCCTATGTGGTGATCCATGTTGAATGTTAAATCCATGTTCTCTTTTGCCTTGTAGAGTGGAGGATGAGGCAGTCTTGGACAGAGGAGCGTCCTTTGTCAAACATGTCTGCGATGAAGGGGAAGTGGAAGGTAAGATCAGTGATGAATACCAGCACATTATCTAGCTGACAGACGATACATAAGCTTTCTTGTCTGTCTTTTCAACACATACTGTACTGTGCTGGTGAAAAATGAAGTATTTCCTGTAGCACCAGCACGTAATTTGACATTTTATATAAGCTGAATAAGTTCCACTTAAGCTTGACATTTCATTTCTGAACCGGAAGATGTTTCTTCAGTTGCTCTAATCCTGTCTAGTGCGGTCCATCAGCTAAAGCCACAAAGTAATTTATCTTGAGACGCCCACATTCATTTGCTGAGACATTCGTGTTTCAAAACCCAGCACTTACGTGTGCACACACACGAAGAACCACATCAGAACTTTTGGCATAATGTCAAGCTGTTTGTGTGTATTCAGGAGCACTTGCAAGACCCTTTTGCTTCCCTTGCATGGAAATGTGGTGGAAGTGCATTGTTTAGTTTGTGCCTTAGGTGGTCTTTAGTTTCTACAAGGAAGCAAGAATGACCACTGTTGGTGTAACATATATCATTTAAAAAACCCACAAGATATGTGTATGGAATGGGGAAAAATACACTGTTGCTTCCACGCTAACTTAGTGAAGTAGCTTTCTCTGCACCTATCTGTCTCTCTTAATTACTTCCTGGAAACATTAAAGTCATCATTTCCCGTTTGAGTTGCTGTGTAGGAAGTGGTTGGCATTTATTTGATTTTGCAGTTTAACTGACTGACTGTATCTCTCTATGACGGTGAAATAAGCAACAACCAATGTCCCTGCCAAAAAAAATGATGCGTCAAAGTAGCCTTGTCACAAGTAACAATTCAGGATTGATGTGGTTTCCTAGTAACTTTGAGTTTAATCTGACCTGCGTTCCCTCTCATTGTGTTTGTGGCAGGTCACCACACTGTGTACATTGGTGTGCATGTTCCCAAAAGCTACCACCGCAGGAGACGCCACAGACGCAAGTCTGGCCACAAGGAAAAGCGGGAACGGGCGGAACACAGTTCAGAAGGATACAAGTCGGATGGGGAGAATGCAGACGAATCCCCCGCAAGCATCCTCAAGCCTCTCAGTGAGTTGTGATTTTAAAAAAATAAATAAAAAAACATCCAGTGTGCAGAATCTAATTTTCCACATCAGTAATGGTCTTATCGCTCTTGAGATGTTGGTTAGCTCAGTTGGGGGAAGTCCAGCAGCACTCCCAGTAAATCACAGCCTACAGGATATCAGTGCTTCTGTAGTTAAGGAGGTAGAGCGGGATGGCAGCCAAGAAAGCTAAAAAAAGAAGGAAAAAAAAAGAATCCCAAGGCAGAAACCTACACTCAACCAAATTAGTGCAGTAAGGGAATGGGAAATACTAATCTGAAAATGACACTGGATAGGCTTAAAGTGTGTAAAGTGAATACAAGAGAAGTATTATCTACCACCTCAGTGATTAACATTACTTTGTGGGATTTGTGAGTGAGGATTATCACAAGAAAATGGGTAGATGGGAAGAAAGAATTAAAAGAAGAGGCAGCACAAATGGCAAAATATTGCGATTTTTCCCAAGCTCCATGAGGACATTGGTACGAGTGGGCCTAACACAACCTTAGGACTGAGAAGAGTGGTGTAAGAACCAGTTGAGAAAGTGGTAAACTGAAGCGATGGAGAAGACTCTACCAACAGCACTAAATGTGGACAGAGATGCAAAATGCACATACAGGAAGCACATAACATGGTTGTGAGTCTTCTTCCTGCTGTAGGAAAACATGCCAGATGTCTCTCCAAAGCATGGCACATACATTAATCCCAAGATTGTTTTTTTTTATTTTTTTTTCTCAAGGAGGAGGAATTTTAATACCAGAAGGGTCTTTTAGATATAGGTCACTTCTAACCCATATGTGTCCTGAATGTACAACAGGAGACTTTTTTTTATTTTTTATTAATGTGTTACACAGGTGGGAAAGCATTGAACAACTGTACGTAAATGAGCCATGTAATTGTATAGGGCTCTCCAGTGTTTTATCTCTACGCTTTTATAAAGACTCTGCACCATCACACAAACCTCTCAGGTGGGTAATTAAAAGAGTAGCAGACATCACAATCTGGTTAAAAGCTACAGTATTTGCAAGACATACAATTATCACAAAACTGGAATTCACCTTCAAATGGCACAGCCGGGAATACACTGGCATAATGGGAGAGTGTTTGCTCTCTGCTTTGCTGCTTGTGGAGGTAACCATTAAGGTCTCAAGAGTGGGTTTGTGATGGGGAAACGGCAGGGGTTTGCCTCCCAACTCGTATGGGAGTGTGGCATTTGTCAACAATAACGGCAGCGCCCCACATACCTGAAGGCTGCCATTAAGATATTCCTGAGCTGGTAATTACAGCGGCATCTGAAATGGACCATCACAAGTTTTAAATAAAAGTTGAATCGAATTTGTAGTAGAAGTGGTAACACAACCATAGCAGGTGTTTCACACAAGAATTTTAAAGACGCCATAAAGAAGCGTAAGCTTTTTCAGGCAACATGTTTAGACAAGATTGCATTACACCACGGGCTCTTTCTGTAGATATACAGAAGAGAAAGTTAATTGGCAGTGGGAGCATAGTCCCGAACAACAACCTTAGATGAGGGGTGGGATTAAATAAGTGTATACTTCCAACTCATTTTCAGACATGTCCAAAAAGTGTTTTGTTAAGATGTGTCTATGCTATCTATATTTTCTGAATTACTTGATTTTCTGTTTTCTTTTACATGTTCGAAATACATTTCAAAGAAAGAAAGAGAAAGAAATCTTGTAGAGCAGCAGCTACACCAGGAAACTAATTGATGCCAAAATAAAGATTTAAGGAAATCAGGGACAGTGGTTTAGCAAAAGAAACACAGAGAAAGACGCTCTTGTGTGTTGTTTAGGCAAAAAAATCAAACCTCCAGTGAGAATGATTTTATGTACTTTTATTTGTTGTGCTGCATTGAGCTGGTGTGACTTCCCCTATTGTAGGATCAATAACGTCTATCTTATCTTAAGTAGATGGTTCTAAATGGATTTGGGGAAATTCAACTCTACATTACCGTAAACTGTGTGGAATGGGATGGGAGTATCAGGGGTGTTAGGACACCTGTTTCATCATCGGGCAGTCTGTTTTTATATTCAGCAGCTCATACTGTCTGGTGTTGGGATATGATTGTTCACTCAACATTTATCCAGGACCTCAGTTACATGTAGGTCTCTTTTCACAAATTGGATGCAGATCAGTAAATGAGGTGAGAATGCTGAGGCATTTATATGGAACGTTATTAGTTTATTGGTCAAACGACAACAACATTGGGCCTCTTTCGTCCTCTGGCGCCCGATTCAGAAAATGTCACGATTTGATATCTTTTTTTTTTTTTTTTTGTGTACACCACTAGTGTTTCCGCACTATGGTTCGATCACACTTTCTTCAGTCATGCCGGCATGACATTAGGCTGTCCGTTCACAGACTCCCACCAGCAAACAAGCACTTGAGTAATCCTCTCACGCTGCACCCTCCTCTGACGCTGTAATCCTCCTTTGTTTCGTCTCCTTGTCAGATGTTAACCAGCCTGGGTGCTTAGTCATCCGAAGGTGCCATGGTATGATAAGAGCTTTGCTCAATTGAATCTGTATTGATGTCGAAGGCCCTATCTGATAACAGCTTTACAACAACTTACTCTTCAGTTAAGCATTGTCAATGTTGTAAAACTCAGAACGGTAGCGGTGAAAGTTGTTTATTTCGTCATTAGTGGTGAAGCAGTCAAAGCTACAGATATAGCCTGTTCCTTAAAGGCCTTTTCCAAATTGTTGTGGTCTTAAATGAATGCCCTTAATTTTACTCCTATAGCATTGTATGGTTTTGTGGTTCAAACGTGGCAACACACACAGACTCATACTTCTTTCTAATCCTACGGTATCTCTGCAGAAGATCATCTGAGCTGTAAATAGTCTTGTATGGTTGAACAAGAGGACAGACCCTACTGTATGATGACGCTAGAGCCGCTGTTGGGATAAACATTTCTCTTGTTGAGCAGTTAACCCCCTTGCCAGAAGTTTTATTTTAGATTTTAGCTCTTTATTTAGTGAGGAGGCATGTTGCCTCTCACTAACTTGTTTTATCCCCCTCTGTCCCTAATAACTCGTTTGCTTCCACCACAAGCTCACGCTGAGTAATTGGCATGTCTCCTTGTAAAGGTTTTATTATGAGATCCCTGAAAGCAGCACGCGTGACCATGTCAAGGAAGAGGGGATGGTTTGTCAGATAATAGTCCAAGACTTTGATGTGTGCATTCAGGCTGACATGTGGCAGACGGCAAAAACCCCAATTTAAAACACAGACACAAACACACACACGCACGCGCGCCCACACAACGGCACACACTGCTAGACAGTGCTACAGAGCCCGCCACTTGTTGGATTTTCCGCCGTTTTTTTCCCTCTATATAAATCCCCATAATCCTGTTGACTCTGGCAAACCATGTGGAGCTGTCCACTTACAGGTTGTGTGGGACCACAACAAAGGCCTGGTTTTCATTGATAACAAGACTTACAAGGTGGTGTTGTGTACATCATGTGGCGACAATACGTGTTGCGGTAAAAGTCAGGTTCTTTCAGTCGGCCAGACGGCAAAAAGGCCCCGAGGCCATGACAACTGAAAGATCTCTTGTGTTTTTGTTTTTGGCTGTTGGTGGATGATGTCAGTGTGTGTGTGTGTGTGTGTGCATAATAAAGCTGATACACAAGATGTGGAGACAGTGTTTCCAAGCCACTGATCTTGACCTTCACGTAGCTTAACATTAGATTTCTCGCTACAGTAGAAGAGTTCCAACAGTGCTATTTTTAAAAACAAGCATCCTAAATAAAGCTTAGGTGTGCTGTGTCAAAATTAAAAGGTTACAGGCACTGTTACGTTGTCGAGGTAGCCACCTGTGTAATCCTGACTGGTACATTAAGAGAAATCTGCATTAAAAAGCCTTGAGTGATTTACCGCTTAACTCTACTTGGTCGCACATAACGTTCCTCGAAGTTGGGGCCGAACGATGGGGGGGGGTGTAATTGCAATTATTTATTTTTTCTTTCCTGCCAGATATGCGGTTACGTAGGTAACATTCAGTACTCACTGCGTAATGGATGAAACAGGTCATGGAGCATCAAAGCTGCTCTATATTATAATGCAAGGATAATACTTGTTATGTCATAATACAAATTCCAAAATATATCAGTACTTTCCTGTAAACTGAAATGTCTGAAATGCCTCAGTTTAATAGCAGCATAAGGCACCTTCTACGATCATGTTAAAGTATTTAAATAAAAAAATGTTTCTGTAAACTATCGGATATGTATTATTCCAGCATTTATCTCATGGAAAAACACTAAAAATAATAAGAAATAAATGTTACACCAAACTTTAAACTAAATATTACACGTTCAATTAATGGGGATATTCACGATTAGTTAATCGCATGCTTTTAAATTTCGATTTGGGAACTATGAAATCGCTCAGCCCTACTAAAAGTGTTAACAAGAATAAACTGTTGTTCTTACAATGGACAGCCTATTATATACTGTATATAAGACACTGGGACTCTCCTTATTGTTGTATAATGGGGAAATCCTGGGGTCATAGCAAGCTCTTAATGTCTTGTCCTACTGAAAGGAGGATGAGAATTTACTGGGAATAATTAATATTCACAATTCAGTTTTGTTTTGACACAGTTCCCAGAAGGAAGTAAAAGGTGAAGTTCTTACTCACCAGGGAGTGTTTTCAAATGCTTTCCTTCCAGCTAAAATACCTGTGCTTTTTATTTATGGATTCAAGCAGGCCAAGAGGTGTCTGTCATGCTGTATAGAGGATGTATTTTTACTTTCCCTGGAGATCAGTATGTCCGAAAACAAAACAAACAGGAAAAGATGCCTGCATTTACTTTTACACAAATACATCATTGTTTGCCCAAAACACGCCTCTGCCTTTTGATTTGCAGACTAATGACACAGATTATTTAATCTGCCTGCTGTTATTGGAAGTCTAATATATTTATATGTAAATATATTTATATTTCAGTATAATTTGGCTTCCATGGACTTCAGCTTCTAGTTGGTAATTGTTGATTTGTATTATTCCTTGAGACTATACAATTCGTTATTACTCGGCCAGTGAGATGTACTCTGTGTATTTGACTTCCAGGTTCTTATTTGCAGAGGAAATGAAATCCCAAATATATCAGCTTAAAGCCAGACAGTATCTCGTACAACAATGTGTTTGGCCAAGGGCGGACTGGCCATCTGGCATACCGGGCACTTTCCCGGTGGGCTGACGTGCTTTATCGGCGGCCCATTGTTTTTTTCAATTGACATTGGGCTGGCCCAAAACACTTGAGTCCGAAATATCACACTCCAGGTTTTTTTTATTTATTTTTTTTCCTTCTTCTTTCTGATAGACGCGGCACATGAAACACTTGGCTCAGCAGCCCATTGGTTGTTTTCTTAATTGACACTGGACTGGCCCAATCATAGCTTTAAACAGCACTCTCTTTGGGATTCATGCAAGCGCACACACCCCCCATCTCTCTCCCACCTTTCCTGTCTATCCACTGTCACTATCAAAAATAAACGGGGGGAAAAATCCCCCCCAAAAACACGTTGCCACTTGATAAAACTGAGCAAAAGACAAGTGGTGGACAAACTGTTAACACGACATCAATAAAATAAGTAGGCATGTGATACTGTAGGATTGCATTAGTTTGGCTAAGTGCGCGGGTGTAGGATGGGCCAAAATGCCAGGGAAGATTTTTCTTCCAGTCCATATCTGTGTATGGCTTATTGGTTACCTAAGGTAAATTCACGCACATTGTGCATTCAGTGTTTTCATTATCTCTTTCCATCATCTTAAAAGTTGCACTGCAGTTGCCTATATTTCAAGTATAAGTAACACCGTCATTTGTTTGGACATTTGTTGACTGGTTTCTTCTGGCATCAAATAAAGTCAGGCAGGATTGATTTGCTGGTCTCTAACTTTCCCTTGTTCTCCACGCAGTTTCTCCAGCTGAGAGGATCAGGTTTATCCTGGGAGAGGAGGACGATGGCCCCCCACCCCCTCAGCTCTTCACCGAGCTGGATGAGCTCCTGGCCGTGGACGGCCAGGAGATGGAGTGGACGGAGACAGCCAGGTGAGCCACTGACTGAGCCTAAGACTTAAGCCAGGCATGTGATCTGTCAAACCCACCTCCACTTCTTTTCACCTTAAGAGCCATTGGCAGTGTAGTCCAAAATGTCTTACTTCACAATCCCGGTGCAGTCAGCGGAACACAATCACTTAGTGTGTGTGTGTGTGTGTGTGTGTGTGTGTGTGTGTGTGTGTGTGTGTGTGTGTGTGTGAATAGGCTGAACTTTGGTGAACTCCCAGTCTGCTCTTATCTGATTGAGATCTGTAGTACCTGCCTCTGTAAGACCAGGAAAAGGCAGAAACTTCCACATGGCCAGAACAAGACCTAATGTTACAGTTGGTGCTGGAGCGCATGATATCATCACACTGTTTAACAGTTCCCTATGTAAAATAGAGGGAGCTGTAATCAAATTGAAAGTAAGTCAGTGAAAGGCTCATCTAGGTCTGAGGGCTACACAGTTGTGCCACAGATCGGCTAACAAGCAGGGCAAAGGCCGGGTCATGCGATCTTTTTGGGAAGGGAAAGCAGGGGTTGCATAAACGGGAAGATAAATGAAGTCCTTGAGGTGGACAGTGTCTCTGTGGACAGGTTTCTCTCCTAGTTAAGACGGCTGGTCGCAGGCGTGTGGACCAAAGCCAGAGGGATACTCTATCCCCAGAGGAAACCCCATCCTCAGGCCTCAGGAGAATGGCTCTTTTGTAGTGGGTGACATGCGAGGCATTATTATTAAAAAGAATCCTTGTCCCGGGTCTTACCTTCAAGGCTAAGCTCGTCCATGGTAGTGAAAAAGTCTTGTTTCTCACATCAAGTGGTACAAAGTACTGTCGCCAGTCCAGTGATTTATTTATTTATTTTTTTATTTCTACGCTGCACTGCATCCCCTATTCTTGCTTTGTGAACTGTGACTAGTTCCAAACACTGTAGGGTTGTTTAGTAAAGAAAAGAGAACCCATCTTGTCTCCTTTTGTTTTTTTAGCCCGTATTTTATTTCTTTTCACTTTCAGGAACCTGTTTGTGTATAGTGTTTTTTTTTTTTTTTTTTTTCTTTTCTTTTTTCTTTTCTTTTTTTCTTAGGAACAGGTTACCAGAACTAGAACCAAGTTAACTAGCAATGGTGAACACAGCAGTAATTGTACAAGCCCAGTACTGTAAGTACATCTCAACCCTACTGCTGTCTTTTTGCCCTCCCCTTGTCTAGATGGATCAAGTTTGAGGAGAAGGTGGAGAAGGGTGGCGAGCGCTGGAGCAAGCCGCACGTGGCCACGCTGTCCTTACACAGCTTGATGGAACTGAAAAGTTGCATCGAGAAGGGCACCATCATGCTGGACCTGGAGGCCTCCACACTGCCGCAGGTTGTCGGTAAGTGGGGTTGAGCAGAATACCGGCACACTGTCGGAAGGTTTTGACGAACTTGAGGGTGACTCAGTGTTGACCCTTAACCTCATCCCTTTAATTTAACAGAGATGATCACCGACAACCAGATTGAGATTGGTCAATTGAAGGCAGACATGAAGGAGAAGATCATGTACACGCTGCTACGGAAGCATCGTCACCAGACCAAAAAGTCCAACTTGCGCTCCCTTGCTGACATTGGCAAGAGTGTTTCCAGTGCAAGTAGGCTCTTTACCAACCAGGAGAATGGTAATGCGACGCCTCCTTTTTTTTTTTTTTTTTTTTTTTTATTATAATCCCTCTTAACCCAAACAATTCCACTTTTATTCTTTCTTATTTCCCATTTCTGATGTGAAATCCTAACACTAACTCTTGTTGTAGATTTTACTTTTCCTAATCATTTAAATTCATGTCTTTTCTCTGCTTCTCCTTGCCAACTTTGTTTTCCTTGTCTTTTTCCTTCTGTTTGGATCTCTCTCTGACCCTCCTGCATCTGGGGTATTATAGCACGCACCCCCCCTGAACAGCACCCTGTGCCTTGTTTAAACACACACGACCCAGAGAAACCATGTGAGGTCACGAGGAGCGCCAGCATGGGATACCTCTGTAAGTGAGGCCACAGCACACCTACTGAGCAGCATAGTTATAACATACTCCCAGCAGCATGGAGATTCCCAGTTGAACTATTTTCAGTCCATTACGTTAATGTCTGGATGTTAATTCAGCACTTTAAACTGTAGCAAGTCAGTGTAGAGAGACACACAAAGATAGAATAGCTTCACTAATGAACTCCCTATCCACTTAACTTAATGGCTATTTGGCAACAGAAAGCTAAAGTCATAGACTCTGCTCCTTAACAGTCGGTAAATGGGCCGTATCAAAATGACTGCCGCAGTATAAATTCTCACTCATTTGCCAATAGTTGCCTAAGCATGTTTCTGTTGACACGCAGAAGCAGCAGAGCTAAGACGCCCATGTATCCCAATTCACCGCTCTCTGGAGAGCCTGAAGGGAATGACCATCTGGCATTAGTCCTAAAGCTTAAGCCTTGCCACAATTAGTTTTCTAGCTCTCTTCATGTACTTTCCTGGTGCTGTTCTTTTCTGGGACTCTTATCTCCCTCCCTTACCAAAAATTGTTTTATTTAAAAGATCTCCAGTCTCATACGGCTTTTGATCCTAACAGTGTCTTACCTCTCCACAGGTAGCCCGACTACAGCCCACAGAAACCTCACCTCCAACAGCCTGAGTGACTTCTCTGACAAACCAGAGAAGGATCAGGTAATCTATTTGTGTCTATTTGTATGGTTGCATAGATATACAGTATGTTACTGTTATGCAACCTAATAATAGATGCTGCACCCATTCACAAAGCAGCATTAGTGTGTGTGTGTGTGTGTGTGTGTGTGTGTGTGTGTGTGTGTGTGTGTGTGTGTGTGTGTGTGTGTGTGTGTGTGTGTGTGTGTGTGTGTGTGTGTGTGTGTGTGTGTGTGTGTGTGTGTGTGTGTGTGTGTGTGTGTGTGTGTGTGTGTGTGTGTGTGTGTGTGTGTGTGTGTGTGTGTGTGTGTGTGTGTGTGTGTGTGTGATGCGGATAGGTAAGACCCTTGGGTTTCTCTGTGCAACAAAAGCTCACTTTGTCCTGTGAGTTTCTATTATCCACAGATGCAGTTTCTCTCTCTGTCATGATCGAGTAGCTAACAGTAATTTGTCCCGGTGGTCTACAGATACACAGCACACAGATGAAAGCTCACAAAGTTAAACTGTAACAGCTGGAATTGCGCTCCAGCCAAGTGTAGATTTGTCTAAATTTGACATAACACCAAGGCCTTAGTTAATAATTTCCTTGCACCCACGTTATTTTTCTTTCACCCAAAACTTGTGTGTACTTTGTGTAGGACTGGGTACAGAATTGCCTCTAAATGCTTTGTCATTCAATACCTAAAGAATAAATCTCATCAGTGTCAGTGAGCCAATAAGCATCCAGCATGCTTCTACCATGATCTAATAATGTCTGTGATTGGCTGTTTAGCGGTACTCATAGGCCTACTAGAGGCAGGCAGGAGAAATCTATGTTAAGCACAGAGACGGGGCTCACGTTGTAAGATGAAAAATAAATGAAAAGATTTGTGCCGTAACGCGTAAGGTTGTAATTTCTTTTTGTTTTTATAAAATGATATTGGGGAAAAAAGTGTTTATGAGACGGTATCAAAGTCATAATTTGGTATCAGTACTAGAGATGCAATTTCATAGGTTGTAGTACAGTGTGTTTATTATGTGGTGTAAAGTCGAGCTCCTCATAATTCTAGGAAAGGGTGGGCACTACCTGTACCAGTAACACCGTGTCAGTGTCCGCCTTGATACAACCACATTACGATTACATTTGTGTGTGTGTGTGTGTGTGTGTGTGTGTGTGTGTGTGTGTGTGTGTGTGTGTGTGTGTTGCTTATATCTGTATCTTGTAACAAATAACTTGTATTCATTGTTACAATGCGCCTTGCCACTTTAATCAGCTGACTTTGTCTTTTCTTTCCCTGCTCTGCCGTCTCTGTCCTAACAGCTGAAGAATAAATTCATGAAAAAATTGCCCCGTGATGCAGAGGCATCAAACGTGCTGGTTGGAGAAGTAGACTTCCTGGAAACTCCATTTGTGGCGTTTGTTCGTCTGCAGCAGGCCGTCATGCTCGGGGCCCTGACCGAGGTCCCTGTGCCCACAAGGTAACAATAACTTGCACAATAACGCATCAATAACTGAACAATAATTATAATCACTTCCAGTGATTGTCCTAACATCAATAAAAATCTGCCACTTCAAATTCTGACTTTGTGAAATGTGCCCTAACTTGTAATTTTCTTTACTTGCTCAGATTCCTCTTTGTCCTGCTGGGTCCCAAAGGGAAAGCAAAGTCCTATCATGAAATTGGAAGAGCAATTGCCACCTTGATGTCAGATGAGGTACTTTACTACGGATGCTAAATGTTTCTCAAATTCTTATTTTGTGCTTTGTTTTACAACAACAATGAATGATTTATTTTGTTTATGCAAATTTATGAAACATTTTTGCTTCGCTCAGTAAAGCAGGAGGAATGACCCAGAACAATAAATTGATTCTCGCCGCTTTAACGCGATAGATCTCATCCTCTCTAAGCTGTGATTGGACTAACTAAACCCTGATTGGCTGTAAACCTGAGATAATTGCATTTTGAGTTTCTAGCCTGGAAATGCAGGATACTGATTATCTCTCCACTCGGTCTAAAGGCAGTAAATTAATTACTTATAAATATCATTATATCAAGAAATGTGCCATAAATTACGATATAAAACATCAACAAGACGACGAGTGTGCAGCCATGCTTGCGGCTCTGTGAAACTCTGTGGTGCTTTTAAGCGCGTTCTATTTACCTCGGAACTTGGAAGCTGACACTGGGAATAACGACACACCATTTACACATCGGATTTTAATTTTTTTTCATTAGCTCTAGCCACGTTAGCCATTGTTAGCAATGCCAGTTTCTAGATTAGATTAGATCATGCTTTATTCATCCCACAGCGGGGAAATTTCCTTATTACAGCAGCAGCATTTTCTACAGTAAGAGCAAAAACAAACACAAGTAAACACACAACAAGCAAACAGCAGACAGTGAGCAGAAGGTATGGCTGAATGTAAGTGACATCAAATAAAGGTTTCGTAAAGTGCGGTTGCCATGGTACAGAAAAACAATAGTGCAGTGTAAGTGAGTGACGTTAAATTGAATATGTAATTAAAATAGTTTAGCAAAAGTAGGTAACATAAATAATATTAAATAACTGTTATAACAACACATTACGCAGCGTAACATGTCCACAGAAGATGGACAGGGCTGTGTGTACGACTGACTTAGTGTGACACAAATAACACACAAGTGCTTATAACTGTGTTACTACTGCTGTTAATGCACAGAGCAGCCATGTTGGATTTATAGCTCTGGGTACTCGGTGGTTGCCCGAATTCCGAGCTCGGAAATCCGAGGTCAGGGGGAGCGTTTCTGACTTTGACCTCGGAAAATCCAACTTCCGAGTACAAATGAACGCATTTTTTGAGCTAAATGCTAACATCAGCATGCTCACAATGACAATGCTAACATGTTAAATTTTAGCAGGTATCGGTTTGATGTTTATCATGTTAACCATCTTAGTTTAGCATTGTAGCATGCTAACATTTGCTTATTAATGCTAAACACAAAGTACAGTGGAGGCTGTATGTCATTACTTTGCAGGTGCATGAAACTTTGGCTTAATGATGGTGCTAGATGTAAAAGTTAAGGAATAATAATCACAATTCAACCTGTAGGGAATACATCAACTACTATCCAATAGTTTTTGAGACACCACTCAAAACCGCAAACCTCACAGTGGCACTAGAGAAGTAGGATTACGCCTCCTACAATACTTACAATACTACAACTTACAATACTTGCCAAATGTCTCAGCTCTCTGGATATTGCTGTATTAATCATCACAGCAGTTTGCCTGACCAGCTCTGTTGGCAGTGAACAATTTAAAGCTTAATTGTTAAGCTGCGTTTTTGAAGTTGTGGGAGACAAATTAGTTTTGTTGTTGGCAGAATAAATGCAACACAATAAGGCAAACAAAGCATACAATACAGGTTTTTCAAATATATTATTATCTTTGTTTGCTTTGTGTCCCTGGTGTGTATCCGTCTATCCCACAAATTCCCACAGGCCTCAGTGTTCTTCTCAGTATATCTTGTATGTCAACACTGCAGGATAGGAAGTGTTTTTCCAGGATTTCCTTGAGTTAAACTTTACCCTCTCAGCTCTCCTGTGATGAGCAGCGTCACCCGCTTATCAGATGTTTTTGAGTCAGCAGCCCTGTAGCACTGCGCGTTCCTGTGGCCCCGGGGTCCACATAAATAGTGACTCAATCTTTGTGTACGTTGTGGAAAAGTTTTAAATCTGATTGTTTGCTAATATTGTAGTAGTGAGGTTTCAGTTATTTACATTCCAATGCCATGTTGCACTCTGTGGCAGTAATTATAAAAGTGAGTATTTGGCTCATTGAAGTTGCACATTTTGTTGTTTCTACTCAATTTAAGGACATGTTAGTTTAGTGATTGGCTGATTTTCTTTTTTTGCTCTTAAAATATTTAGATCATGTTATTTTGTTGAACAAATACACACATTTGTACAGCATCTGCAAATGACAGAGAAGATAGGGGGAGGTAACACACATCTACAGTTTAAATATGCTGTATGTTTATGTGATGTGAAAATGTAAACACTTAGATGAGTAAATACCTGATAGTAATCTCAAAATGAAATCAAACAGATGAGTAAGAGAAGGTGCATAGAGAAAGGAAATAAATGCTTTAATTATGTGAGTGAAAATAATAGAACCACAAACCAATGTTAAACAGAGTGCTTCTCTAAATTGACTAGAGATTCTGAAAGTGTTTCAGACACCCCCACCACCACCTTTTTTAAATTTGTTGTTGATTGGCTGATTTCCAATAGGTTGGCTATGTTTGTTTGCTGCCAGGTGTTCCATGATATTGCCTATAAAGCAAAGGACAGGCAGGACCTGCTGGCTGGTATCGAGGAGTTCTTGGATGAGGTCATTGTGCTGCCGCCCGGAGAGTGGGACCCTGACATCAGGATAGAGCCACCCAAGTCTCTGCCCTCTTCAGACAAAAGGTCCGCTCTAATCCACACAACCTCATCCAAATGAATGAAGTCACTGCACACAAAATCTTTCTAGTGTGTATCATTTATAACAAGAGACAAAATCTTCCCCACATCACCTCATTCTCTTTTTCTTAAAGCAAGATTCTATAACATTTTTGTATACAGCGGCTAAAAGTAATTCTTGGAAGATGTTAAATGTAAAACTACTGTTTAGCTTTAAGGCTGAAATGCTGAGCTACTCTAACGGTAGCCAACCGTGCAGATACATTTTAAAGTCAGAGAATGTACTTGGTAAAATTTGTTTTCAGCAGTACTTACCTAGTGTTTTTTTTTTTTTTTCTTTTTTTTTAACCCCCTGAGTGTATTGAATTAAGAAAAGGTGCATTTCGTTGCTTATGAATGTAACTTTCCACTCATAAGAAGAAAAGTTATCGCTTCTCTCTTAAAATGAGCTCCCTTTTAATCCCGCTAACCTCTTAATGTGAGTAGAATATGTAACTGAATACAAGATGTCACAGTCGGATTAAAAAACGTAGACTAAGCATAAACAATCCGCTCACGATCGTCTTGTGATTCGTATCTCATAATCGACCGGCTTGACCTCCTGTGAGTTGACACTGAAATCAGTTACCAGTGCTCGGTGAACAAAGTGACACCAAACAGAGTTCAGTTAAACAATGTTCTCAAGGTTTAATGGGACACAAAAAGAATGTACACATTTTCTAACAATCACTCCATTCACTTTGATAACGTGAGAGTAGATAGATTAAAAAGGGCCACCAAAGGAAGGGAGAATTCATTCAAGGTAGGTTCGTGCAGATAATTCCTCAGGAAGGTAAACAGTCTAACAATTTATGATACCAATTCAAGTCTTATGAGAAAGGTCCGGGTCAGAGTTTTCACAGAATAGAATGTAACAGGTTAACCAGTTACCCTCTTTTATCCTGACAAGAATAACTAAACTAAAACCTGATTACTTAGTTCAGGGTTATGTTAAAAACGGGACCTTTTATTGCGTATAGGATTAAACACTTATCTGCGTGCATCAACAAAGCTCGCTGCCTGACAGGAAGCTACTTGAGGAAAAGAGACTCACCCAAATCGGTGAGATCTCTGATGGGTAGTCACCAGGCAAAAACACAACTTCAAGCCAAATTTTCTTAAAGCGGTTCCGACAAACTGTAGTAGACTCTTCTAGAGCCAGACCGATATATTGGCGGGCCGATTATTATCGGCCAATATTAGGCATTTTCCAAGGTATCGGCATTTACAGTGTAATGGCCAATAAATGAATATTTAAAACAAAAAAAACGAACGAAACGCCCTTCAACCATGTTGCCAACAGGGCTTTAAGTTTTATATCCTAAGTTTGTATTTTTATTCATTTTTATTTATCGGAATGTTAATATATTGTTGCTGTAGTTTTTTTTGTTTTTTAAGTATCACTTTTGGGCATTTAATGTCTTTGATAGGACAGCTGACATGAAAGGGGAGAGCGGGGGGAACGACATGCAGCACAAGGCTGTAGATCGCAGTCGAACCTGTTCCTGCTGTGTCGAGGAGTAAACCTCTGTATATGGGCGCCCGCTCTACCAACTGAGCAATCTGAGTGCCGAGGTTTTGTTGTGAAACAAACAAGTATATTTTTAAACTGCGTTATCATTATTTTAGTGAGGACTAACTACTAATTACAACTTCTGCTACTAATTCTAAGTAATCTCAGGGAGTGCCTTTTGTAATAATGAAAAGACAATCCTTTCCATTGAACTAATGATGAGCAGTCTTCTTGAAACCAGACACAATAACAAGCTCCTCCCTAGGGTTTGGTGCTGTCTCACAAAGTGCCAGCAAATCAGTCAAACACGGCGGCTTAGTCACAACAGTGCCACCCGTGATCATAGATGGAAAAGCGTCTGTCTGAGCTATGCTCTTCATCATCCTTATCTGAGTTTTGACGTTTGCATTATATTTTGCTTAGAATACAGCAATGTAACAGGTTTTAATGGTGACGTTAATCCCAAAGCGCACTGCGCCCATTTTGGATCTCCTATTTCCCCGATTCCCCCATGTCATTCATTGTGAAAAGGGTTAAACAAAGCTTTCCTTGAATAGGAATGTCTAACTTTGGGTGTGATGACTGCACACCCTAAGATTATGTATGAAGGGATCAGTGTAAAATCTACCACAGACTCGGGTAACAAAACACTTAGGAGTTTCATCTGGATCTTAAATGAAGATTATTTTTTGGGGCATTTTTAGGCATTTGTTTTCACAGGACAGATGAATGAGGAGAGTTTGTCCTGAACAAACCTGCCGTGTTTAAAAAGTTTAGCCAGCGTGTTTTTTTTTCTTTTTTTTCTTCTTAAAGCGACTTACCTCAGTGAAGGTTCCCATCTCTGACACCAAGAAACAGTCTGATCACAACTGTGAACTGTGGTTCTTATCGGGTGAAATCGGAGAACAAAGTGACACCGAACTGTGTTCAGGTCAACAATGTTCTCAGGGTTTGATGAGACACACAAATATATGTAGGGGGTGCAAAAAATGTATTCACATTCGTAAATCGATTTCAAGCTATCGATTCATAGAATTCCAAAAATCTATTCATTAAATCTGTCTGTCTGTCTGTCTGTCTACACCCGTAAATATATGCATTTTCGAACATTTGCTCCATTGACTTTGATGTGGTAGTAGATAAAAGGGTACCAGAAAAAATTGAAGTTTTAATGTTTGATTCAGAGTTTTGACAGAATGAAAGGTAACAGATTAACTGCAAAACTGAGACTGCATGTTTACAGTAAATCAGTCTCTTATGCCTGTATAGTATCAGTTTTAAATGGCATATTATTGATGGTTTCTTGTTAATAGCTTTCATATTTATAAACACACACATCCATACATTTCAGAAAACAAAAGTGTTTATTGTTAAGTGTGTGTGTGTGTGTGTGTGTGTGTGTGTGTGTGTGTGTGTGTGTGTGTGTGTGTGTGTGTGTGTGTGTGTGTGTGTGTGTGTGTGTGTGTGTGTGTGTGTGTGTGTGTGTGTGTGTGTGTGTGTGTGTGTGTGTGTGTGTGTGTGTGTGTGTGTGTGTGTGTGTGTGTGTGTGTGTGTGTGTGTGTGTGTGTGTGTGTGTGTGTGTGTGTGTGTGTATCATGGGATGTAACTGTTTTTTTATTTTTTTTAAAGAAAGCACATGTATGCTGGATCGGAGGCGCCTCAGATGAACGGCGACACTCCCCATGATGCGGGACATGGGGGGGGAGGAGGACACGAGGTCGGAGAGGAGCTTCAGTTCACTAGAAAGTAATTGGGGTTTCTCTTTGTTAAAATAAAATTAGTGTGGATACAGTAAAGAAGAATCAATCCCTAGTGTAACATGGCCATCATCTTCATACTGTTTGGTGGCTACATTGTGCCTTGTAGATGGGGAAATAATCATCCTGATCATAACCTTGATGTCAAGTGATATGTTGTCAGTATAGATATGTATCGTAAAGTGAAAACCTTAACTTGGAAATGTGTTTGTAGTGTTCCAGTAAGTTTCCAATGAGGTACTGTATATATTCCACCCATGACTAAAAAACATGTAAAGTGCATTAGTGTTGCATAATATTTGGATGCCCTCCATTTTGAAATGTTTTCCTGTCAAAAATATTTCCAAAGTAAACTTTTTGCTTCCACCTTCAAGTGTAATTTAAATAACTGAGGCCATGCTGCACCCACTAACTTGAATGGTTCTGTCTTTAAGGTTTTGTGGCGGTCTTGTCCTGGATGTCAAGCGGAAGCTGCCGTTTTTTGCCAGCGACTTCTATGATGCGCTACATATCCAGTCTCTGTCGGCCATCTTGTTCATCTATCTGGGCACAGTCACCAATGCGATCACGTTTGGAGGCTTACTTGGTGATGCTACGGATAACATGCAGGTAAGTGGTGTCATATGTACAATGAGTAAGGTTTACATCTGCAGAGATATTGTGGTGCATAACCAAAAGGAAAGCTCTACACTGTTGTGTACAGATGACTGCAGTCAAAACACATTTCCTGTTCACCTTGAACAAGCTTAACTTCCAAGTTGTGTTGTGACTGCTGACGAAGTATAACTCAGGGCCTGAAAGATGAACTGAGACCTAAATATCTAATCTTGAAAAAAGCTGGCCCCGAACCCAACTTTTAGTCCCTAGTATAAATCAAGCTTGTGCCTACATTTCCCATAATACGACCTAAGATAGCATCTCTCATTATACATATAGCCAAGATAACCCTAATGATATCATCATGTTTTTATTTCTTCAAATTTTCAAAAGCTCCCTTGAGAGCCACAGGCATTATATAACTGTTTTCACAGAGTGAGTAGCGCTCATGACGAGTAATCTGAATTTCACGTGTAAAGGTGGTGGAGTTAGGGATTGGATCCGCTCCAAATGTAATGGGTTCTTCCTTGGCCCATGCAACACCCTTCCAGGTTTCAAGTAAATCAAGCCAGTAGTTGTTGTTGTTGTTGTTGTTTTTTTTTAGGAATCCTGCTAACAGACAGAAAAAAACAGTCAAACGTAACACAGTGTGACAATAACTAGATCAAAGAGCTGATAAGTACTGGTAGTACTGGTACATGCACTTCTCTCTATTTTACACTCACATAGCACATTTTGTTTTTTTTATTAATGAATTCAGAGAGTAATAGAGTAGAAAATGGATGAATCCTTTCTACACTCGATGGCATGAGTGACATGAATCTGTTGGGTTTAGGGTCTGATGATACAGCTAGCAAACTACTGATCAACAAAAATAGTTCACTTCAGCTGATAAGCCATGCTAATTTGGAGGTCATAGGCTCATACTGCATCCATCTGTTGTACCTGCTGCTGACAGGACTGCATATAGAAGAGTTGTACAGTTTGGGTATAATAGCACAACACTGCTGCATCCCATCCGGGTGCCCCTGGTAGCGGAGTGTGTGAGGTTGTCCCTGGCTTTGGCTGTTCTCCTGGCTTAGAGCTGCATCTGAGCAGATCTGCAGAGCAACGGCCTCACGGATTTGCCCAAGCTGTAAATAACCACAGATCCAGATTACTCAGCCACTGTAGCCTCGTCATGGCTGCATTTCCAATGACTGCTCCACCCGCCCCCACCTTCCCTTTTCCACTCTGAGCACAGCGGAGGGAATCCCTGCCCTCACCTGACCTTTCTCAGCGCAGGTCTCAGAAATGTGACGGTGTCTATGTAGCATCAGCGTTATAAAATACACTTAACTACTGACATGACTGGAAATTAAACAGGCCTGTCCTGATGGGCCAGCCTTGCAGCTATGTTATGTATATAGGGAAAACAAAGCTTCCAGCTGAGTGAGCAGAATTATAAAAATGTTTCGAGGCTAAGAAAGAGTTGGAGAGGAAAAACACTGTAAAAATATGCTTGGGACTTTTAAAATGTCACAAATGTGTCACAAGTATTTCTTTCCACCCTGGTTGAGTTCATTCTAACTGTATGAATGTCTTTGTATGAACTTTGTACGCTGAAAATGTTCCATGAGCTATGTGTAAATTCTGTATGTTTTTATTTTTTATTTTTTTTCTTCTCATGTGTGCAGGGAGTGTTGGAGAGTTTCCTGGGTACGGCACTGACAGGAGCAGTGTTCTGCCTGTTGGCTGGTCAGCCCCTGACGATTCTCAGTAGCACAGGCCCAGTGCTTGTCTTTGAAAGACTCCTCTTCACCTTCAGCAAGTGAGTAGTTGCTGATCAAAATGAATTCAGTCACTTAGAAATCAAAGATGTTATTGAGGGAGAAATGGAGTTCAGAAACAGCTGCAGTAGCCTGGCAGATATTTATAGATTGTCGTTTATCCCCAAAGGACTTTATGCCATTTGTGTGTCTTAATAGAAATGCTATCCTGGTGCCCCCTGAAAATACAATAAAATTAAAAGCAATAATACAATACAAATAGATGATTTACATTTACAGTAGGATGGCAACTTTGCTTCAACCCCATAGGGCCTACGACGTTGGATATGACAAATTATACCTTTTTATGTCATATTTGGTATCTTCAGATCAATGCTGTGTAGAGCCTTGCATGTTTTTGCACCCGGAAGCTGAGATCTGCGGCATTTCTACGAGGTCTCTCTTGCAGTTGTAGTCCTTCCAGAAGCTTTGTTTTCCAACTGGAACGGCAGTGTCCTTTTGGAGTATTTCTTAGAAGAGGAAGGGGAGGAGGCGGTGAGGAGTTGTTGGGGGTCTGGCAGAGGAAGGCTGTGAGCTGAACCTGTTAAAGTAACCGTTCAGCTCATTTTCTCTGTCACGGCTGCCTGGTGTCTGCTTGTACCCCCACACCCGATGATCTCTTTCCACACCTCCCGCACAGTGTTTTGCAGCAGTTTGGCCTCCAGCTTCCTCCGGTGTAAGTCCTTACACTCCCCCAGTTTCTCCCACAGTTCCTGCTGTACTTTCCTTATTTCCTGTCAGTCCCCTGACCTGAAAGCTTTATTATTATTTAGAAGGACCTTCAGGTCACCGGTGATCCACGGCTAGTTTTCGGAAAAGGGTTTACTTCCATAGTAAGTGGAATTTGCCTTGCTTAGTGGTGCATACATACACAATCATATTAACCATAAATAAGAAATGAACAGCAAATACAGGAACAGAATCAAATATATACAAGAAGAACTGTTTAGCATAAGAAAAAGGATCCTGAATGGGTTGAGTGCAGTGAGAGGGGGAAATGTTCCAACGGTTTGTGTTTCCAGGGATTAGAGGGATCGGCTACAATCTTTCTTGCCCGCCTCAGCGTCCTGTAGAAACGGCAGATTGCAGCCAGTTGCCTTCTCGGCAGAGCGCATGATACGCTGCAGTGCAGTCTGCCCTTGTCCTTAGCAGTGGCAGCAGCGTACCAAATGGTAATGGAGCAGGTTGCCCGGGTCTGTCTGCTTGTACCCCTACACCCGGTTATCTCTTTCATCCCCGTCCACACCTCCCTCACATTGTTTTTCTGCAGTTTGGCCTCCAGCTTCCTCCAGATAGGAGTCATTTCACTCCCCCAGTTTCTCCCACGGTTCCTGCTGCACTTTCCTTAGTTCCTGTCAGTCCCCGACATGACTATTATTTAGAAGGACCTTCAGGTCACTGGTGGTCCACAGCTTGTCATTCGGAAAGCAGTGTACAGTCCGGGAGGGCATGGTAATGTTTTCACAGAATTTAGTGTACTCTGATGCAGTCTGTCATGTTATCGATGTCCTCGCCATGTGGCTCACAGAGCTTGTCGCAGTCTGTAGACTCAAAGCAGTCCTGCAGTGCCTCCTGAGTCCACCTCCTCACAGTCCTTGTGGGGACAGGCTGCCGCTGGGCAAGAGGAACATACTTTGGAATCAGCAAGACAAGGTTGTGATCTGTGAAGCATTATTACACAAAGAGACCAGGCAACCCAAATATTGGGGAAAATGGCTAAGGCCCTTAGAGGGTCAATGTGTATTTTAACGGCATCTCACTGGAACTTGTTGTGCTTACTGTAAATTTGCCGGCAGTTTCCAGCTGACTACATTTTCCTTGTTTTTGCCATCAACTTTCCGTCCCGATTTACTCAGCGGTCACACACAACCTTGTAAAGAACCAGATGTAGGAATAAGTGAAATGAATATCTGACAACTTGTTTATCTATTAATACATATAGAGTCCATCTATTTCACCTCTGGGAAGCAGTAATGGTGCAGATGTAACATGTTTAACATTTCACAACACCTAAGAGGTATTAACTGTTAAATGCTGATGTCCCTCTCCTCCTTCCACTGTACTCTTGCTCTCCCAGAGAGAGTCATCTAGCATTACCGAACACCACGCTGACTATGTTCCATCATTAATAATTCACTCTCATTTAATTTTACACTGTGAGTGAAGAATGTTGCGGCCTCTGTGTCTGCCAAACGTTTCCATGCCTCTCGCCAACGGTTGCAGAGTCAGCAGCAGCTGTTAGATTGTCTACATCTGTTGGCTATGTATACCACGTGTGCATAATTTCCATTTATAGAAAAAGCCTGCTGACAATTCCTTGGTTGCAAGTGTTTTACAGCTTCAAAACCAGTATTTTAATTTACAGGACTCCAGAGAATGACTATTTGAATTATTTTTTTTACAAACCTTTTAAAAGCACTTTTAAGAAAGCCTAAACTTCCTATAAATCCGATTTAGACAGAGGGGATTGAAGGTTCAGCAAAATCTTGGCGGGATTATACTGTAATTGCTTGAAAATAATATGTGATGCAATGGGGAATACACCTGTGCATAATGAATCACTCCCTCTGTGCCAAATCTGTCCTTCTCCTCAGAGACAACGACCTAGACTACCTTGAGTTTCGCCTGTGGATCGGCCTGTGGTCGGGAATCTTCTGTCTGGTGCTGGTCGCCACGGATGCCAGCTTCCTGGTGCAGTACTTCACGCGATTCACCGAGGAAGGCTTCTCGGCGCTCATCAGCTTCATCTTCATCTACGACGCGTTCAAGAAGATGATAAAGCTGGCCCACCACAACCCGATTAACTCCGATTACGATCCCAACCTTGTCACCTACTACGACTGCAGCTGCATGCCTGCTGGTAGGTACAGCAGTATGAACTTTCGACTGCAGGAGATTACAAGAAATTGCGGGAATGGCCACGTAAAGATAGATTACAGGAGGGCGGTCACTGTATCCCGTAACAAAACAGTGTCTGGTACCACGACTCTGTGATCTTCAACTACCCTTTGCCTAAAAACTCCCTATTGTTTGGCGGCATCAGACTCTCCATATCACCAGTGATACCAGGCCGTGAAAGCTGAACAGTCGTATTTGGTTTTGTCCCCTTTGGCAGTGATGTTTCTACTGTATGTTAAACAAAGCTTTGGCCTTATTTTCCCCCTGTTGACACTGGAGATAACAAATGTTACTAGTATAAGTCGGCCTGTAGATAGCATCGTTTACTTTCCACAGCCAGTTTCTGTGTCACAAGTGACTTGACAGGATCGTTTGGGAAAGAGATGTTGATACTGATCCAAAATGGCAAGTGTGATACTGCTGTAATAGTTTGTGATTATTGTTTCTCTTTACTAGGAAACTCCTCAGCTCCTCTTGATGTCTCTGCATGGACAAACCGTACTGATCTGGTATGTAGTGTTCTTGTCTTTGTGACATTTAGTAGCATGGTTTCAGATTAAAAACAAAACTGTAGCTTAATTCATTGACAAAGCTCCAAATAGTGTTGCCTGTTAGTTAATTGTTGCCTGTCCTCTTTTCTCGCCAGTCTGTGAATGTCACCTGGGCGTCCCTGACCAAGCAGCAGTGTCTGACGGTTGGGGGACAGCTGGTGGGAGAGGCCTGTGGCTATGTGCCTGACATCACCCTGATGTCCTTAATCTTGTTCTTTGGGACCTACACCTGCTCCATGGGTCTGAAGCAGTTCAAGACGAGCCGCTTCTTCCCCACCACAGTGAGTGAAAGCACCCATGAGGTTTTTTTTTTTTCTTTAAATTCTGCTGCCTAAAGCATTGGATGTCAAGGGAACCAAGACCCAGTGACGTTACATGTGTTTGTGGTGTTGACCACACACTTAACTGGCAATTCTCAGCTTAGTCGACAACCCTCAAATGTCAGTGAGAGTCAATGTGGGAAGGTCAGATTTTTAAGTGTTTTGAGGCAAAGAAGGTATGAGGCTAAAACCCATTAACAATTATTAGTCACCAATTGGTGTAAAACTGTTTGCTCACTATAAATGACAAATATAATTGTACTCGCTGCACTTGGAGTATTAAAAGCACACACTTAACATGTTTAGCTACCAACCACGTAGTTTAACAGGCTGTAGAATTTCCTTTTTTGGGGGTACCATTTTAGGCCTTTATGTGATAGGACAGCTTAAGGCAAGAGGTGGCAGTAGCTCAGTCAGTAGGGGAGTTGGGCTGGGAACTGGAGGGTTGCCGTTTCAAGTCCCCATACTGGCCAAAGCATGAGGAATGACATGCAGTAAAGGGCCACAGGTCGGAACCGTACTGGATCTTTTCAAGAGAAAGATGTTACTCAGGCTTTAAACTGCCACAAGCAAAACAATAAAGCTGTCAAACCTGCTGTAAATGTTTTCCTCTGCTAGGTGAGGAAGCTCATCAGTGACTTCGCTATCATCTTGACCATTCTTCTCTTCTGTGGCGTGGACGCCTTTGTCGGTGTGGGCACTCCAAAGCTCATAGTGCCAAGCGAATTCAAGGTACATACCACACAAATGGAAGAAGTACTTGTATTAGAAAAGTGACCTACATTCACATAAACCTATTCATCATGTCATTAGTGTGTCTGGAATCTTTTCACTGAATTGTTTTTAGCTGAATGACAGCAGCCAGCCAGGTGTAGTTTCCTCTGATTACACTGATAATGATCCATGTTTCTGCTAGAAAGCCTCTGAAAGTCTTCAAAATCCAAGTATAAAGCTTTCTTTGTAGTTTGCCCAGTAAGCGACACATGAAACTAAGGCACTGTCAGTCTTGGAGATTGCTACTCAAATTTCCCAAGTTCCTCGGCTGGTGTTAAGACCATGCAGCCTTGGCATACAGGGAAGAGAAAGATGGGGTAGAGGAGCGGTTAGCTGCATCACATAACAACTTGATTACCGGGACGTGAGCACACAGAAGATCTTATACTTGCAAATACAGAGCCAGCTTTGTTTGAACACAGTCTTAATTCACAGATTCACCAGTCATGTAATAATGCACCAGTAATTTCAGACTCAGTCCAGTGTTAGGAGTATCCGAACATGTAACAGAGTAATCACTTCCAATTAGGTCATTTTTCTGTTCTATTTGAGATGTAATCCCTGTGATGAGATCTTGACTGTGTACACATAGAAATACAGCAAGACGATGCGCCAGTCAGGTGTGTCCATGTATTGACATCCAGGTCACTTTAACAGTCTTGTTCTTCATCTGATTTATGTCTAGCCCACGAATCCACTGAGGGGCTGGTTTATTCCTCCTTTTGGAAGGAACCCTTGGTGGGTGTACCTGGCAGCCACACTCCCGCTATACTGGTCACCATTCTGATATTTATGGACCAGCAGATCACTGCTGTGATTGTCAACAGGAAAGAGCACAAACTCAAGGTGGGTGCACCACCTGCAAAGTTGTATTCATTTTGAATATTCTAGGATAAAGTTAAGGAAGCACTTCAATGATGGTGGGACTGGACAGAAAACTACTGAAAAAAAGGGCTGTAGCAATGATTTTAGAAGGGTAAGAAATGACTAGCCACCCGAAATATTATTTTTCCACAAATGTTACACCCTTTCATTTTAACAGTAAAATGTTATAATTTTTTCTTGTGGGTGTGTGGGGAGATAGAGGAATGCTAACACCTTCTAGTAAAGGCATCAAACTTCTCCAAATGGCCTGGCTAGCTTTGGCCCTGCCTGCTATTGGAATACATATGTGTGCACCACTAGGTCATAAGATCATTTGGATGTCTTGAGGGGGAGCGCTTGATGCACACTACACACTTTGGTTCACTGAGAATCTCATTCTTCTGCCTCTTCTTTCCTCCTCTCAGAAAGGAGCAGGGTATCACTTGGACCTGTTATTGGTTTCCATCCTGATAATTGTCTGCTCTTTCATGGGCCTGCCCTGGTACGTGGCCGCCACTGTCATCTCCATCGCCCACATTGACTCTCTGAAAATGGAGACCGAGACGTCGGCCCCCGGGGAGCAGCCTAAATTCCTGGGTGTCAGGCGAGTAACGCAGCTGCTGCTGCTGCTGCACACAGCGTTGGCGTCATTTAGGAATGTAATTATTTCTTATATGATGGTCCAGAGAGTTTAGACCATGGTTCTCTATTTTTATTACTTTATAATAATTTGTATACTCTATTCTAGAGTTTTGTGGTACAATGGGAGGTAGTTCATTGCATTTATTTTGGATTCCCACTGGGAAATAAATCTCTTGGCAGGTGGCAAGGAGGGGGCAGAGTTTTTAAGACAATTGGCCGAACTGCTGTGTGTAAAATCCATACCAAAAGTTTCTTTGCCCACAATAGACAACATTGTGTCATGCACAATTTTTTTTTCTTAATGAATTTGAAAGTGTGCACAGGTGTACATTTGCTCATGCTATACTTCCATGAATAACCATAAATGCTCAATGCTGAGCCTTTTCCTATTTATAAATGAATCATCAGAAAGTAGAGAAACAGAAGAGAAAAAAAGACACCAATCTTTTAAGGGCAGAAAAGTGTGTGTGTGTGTGTGTGTGTGGGGAATAATGTAGACACTACATATACTTGCACGTCAATTGTACTTTACAGATTGCTGATAGATGTTTGAGACATTGCCAAGACAAGGTTGCTGTCTGTATGTTAATGTAGATGTTATTATCTCTAGTGACTTTGGTTCACTGGAATTAAGCTGTTATTAGTGAAACATGCGCCGAACGTTTTTGATTTAGATGTACTTTGGTCTTTGATGAACTTGTTTTTCCTCTTTTATTCCCACCAATCCAGGGAGCAAAGAGCCACTGGTATCTTTGTGTTCCTCCTGACTGGACTCTCTGTCTTCATGGCCCCGATCCTAAAGGTAGTGCTCCAACTTCTTAATTCTTCCATGGAAAAATGGATTACTGTCTGCCTCTTTTAGGACAAACTCCTGTCGCACCCCCTCTTAAATTTCAAATAATTTCAAATCATGTATTCATCCGATTAGGAACTCCCATAGTTGAAGTAATTTGATGTGAAATAAGCATGTTCATCGGGGCTTAACTTCCGAATGCAGCTGAGTGCCTTCTCAAGTTTCCATTCCCACATTAATCTGCCAAACAAATAATGTGAAGTCAGTGAGAGGAGATTGTTAGTGCTGGTGCGCCCCCTTGTGGACATTTGTAGTGTTGTGCTGTTGATCCTGTGAATAAATTGTCCTTTTCCAGACTGGCTTGTCATCTAGTGTACTATAGTGAAAGATGCACGAGATGTTTAGTGCAAATTATGACGTATTCTGTTTCAAATGTATTTTCATCTGTCATGCTTAATTGACTTTTGGTTTAATTATTGGTTATGCATTTAGATGGCAAATTAATTTCGGCACCAGCTTGCTTGATTGTAGTGTTTTCCCTCACTGTTTTAAAATTGCATGACTAATACTGAGCAAGTAGTTGCCAAACCTGCACCAGTAGCAGCCAAGTGGCTGACTGTACGAAGGTGTCTACTAAAAGAACATTCCTAGAAAAGCTGCTTGTGGATTATTTTTAAACCAAGCAACAATACGCAACAATACTCAAAATAAACCTTCCTAAACATGACCTGTATGAAGCAAGCTCTAACAGCTTAAGTATCTCTGTGTCTTTTAGAATGTATTAACCCAAACTGATGTTACTACATTCTTTTAGAATATATTAACTGTTTTTCATTGTGCTCTCTGTCCTTCAGTTTATTCCCATGCCTGTGCTCTACGGTGTGTTCCTCTACATGGGTGTAGCGTCACTCAATGGTGTCCAGGTGAGTGAGTTCAGTGCCGGCTGACCAGTGTTGGACAAGTTATTTGAAAAATTGTAATCAATTGCCCATTACATATTACTCAGTTAAAAACTAATTGCAAAAACGAGACATTTGTGGTTTAACAAACAGGAACTTTTTTGGTTTTGAAACTTTCAGGAAACGCCTTCGTCATTCCAGGAAATGCAACTTTGCAGTCCCAAATACCCCTCTCGCTAACTCAAACATCAGCTGATCTTATCCGTGTGTCCGTACTCTGCTTCTGCTTGGCTAGTACATGTTGGTTACATTTAGGCAAGAGGAGTGGGTTTGGTTAGAATGTCAGGGTAATCTAATCAGAAACTTTACCGTTACATTACTGTGAAGCATTACTACAATGTTACTTAACAAATATAAATACACCCTTAACATAAATACACCCTTAATTTAAAACAGTCTGTAGAAGCCTCTCACTCATAGTAACAAGTAAGAACATCATAATAATAATAATAATAATAATAATAATAATAATAATAATAATAATAATAATAATAATAATAATAATAATAATAATAGAGGTAATGTATTGCTCATGTGAAATGGAAGATGGCGGCAGTAATTTGCATATCCTACAAATATATTAACATTCTCGTGGCCTGTTTGTCTGTGTGCTTGTCAGTTCATGGACCGCTTGCAGCTGCTCCTGATGCCAGCCAAGCACCAGCCGGACCTTATCTACCTGCGGCACGTCCCACAGAGACGCATCCACCTCTTCACCTTCGTCCAGGTCCTGTGTTTGGCCCTCCTCTGGATCCTCAAGTCCACCGTGGCTGCCATCATTTTCCCTGTCATGGTGAGAAACGACTGCAACTATTGATGTAGCTGGACACAATTACAGCGGAGGAATATCTGGGCATGAGCGCTCGTCTATATCACCAACGTTTCTTTTCCGGGATTGTCCAGGTGTCGCCAGAAATTCCGCCAAATGTCTCTCATTTTAGGCCAGATGTCCGTCACCTTTCGCTTCCTTTGTGTTGGCATTCTAAACTCTGGTTGATTTCTGAGGACTATGGCTAGCTGCTCCTCAGATCTCTGCAGGGTAAATGCAGACAGTTAGACTATCTGTCCAATCTGAGATTTCTGTTGCACGACTAAAACAACTTTAAAATGAACACATGTTCGATTCCCGATGCTAAGTGAGTGGCCGTGGCCCCGTACAGGATGATTGTGATTGGTGTAAAGAAATGCCAATAAACCAGAGCTTGTTTTTCCTCCCATCCCGCAATGCTGTGTGGACTGGCCAGACCTGAGAGCTGTGGAGGAAGGTCTGGCAATGCGAGACTACATGAACGCCAATCAAACTATTTCTGTGTCTGCAGATCTTGGCGTTGGTTGCCGTTCGCAAGGCGATGGACTACGTGTTCTCCCAGCATGACCTCAGCTACCTGGATGACGTCATCCCAGAGAAAGACAAGAAAAAGAAAGAGGATGAGAAGAAGAAGAAAAACAAGAAGAAGGGAAGCATAGACAGTGAAATCGACTTTGTATGTTCACTATTCTTTCAACCTAAATATTCAAATGGCATGTATATGTAGATAACCAAAAAGCCATTGTTGTCGTGATTGTTTACAGACACCTGTAGATTCTCACATTTCAATTCCATCTGTGTTAATGTTCTCCCTCCCTCCCTCCCTCCCACAGTCTGACTATCCCTACCAAGAAAATGTACCCAGTATAAAAATCTCTATGGATATAATGGAGCAGGAGCCCATGTTGGGTGCTAAATCTATGGATAGTGAGTACTAGCCAGGGCTTGCTTTGCCATTGCTCTAACGGCAGTTCAAACTTAGTTTCTAAAGACTTCATGCACACATTTCTGCTGTCATACTAGCCTTTTTGCAGGCACTGAGAAATTTAACCGCTTAACAGATCAATATGCTTTTCTCACTATTCTTTAAGAACCTACCAGATACATCTGCTTTCCTTACTGTTAATGCTTCTCTAACCAGCTAGTTTTTTTCTTTTTCTTACTGAGTTACAAAAGCAGCTTTGCAGCGCTTGCCTTTTTTTTTTTTTTTGTCTTTTCTGCTGATCAATTTCAGATTGTTTGTGAAATATGTATTTAAAGTTATTTTCTTCACCCCCTCCCTCCCTCCCTCCAGGAGATAAACCCCAGAATTTCCTTAACCCGCATTCGTCGTGCTGAGCGCTACTTTGAGTCTCCAACAGTGGCAGAGTGAGTGAGTACCAGTTTGGCCTTTGCATCACACATACTTTTTTCTCTGAAACACAGGTATGATTGAGTTCATACTGCACCATATTTATATTACTCTAAATGTCTTCCTCTTTCAGTCTGGAGAGAAGTCCACACACAAAAGGTTTGCCTCAGATTCGAATAGACAGGGGATCTAAGGATAAAGCTTTCTTCTGGAGGAAGGGCTCGAATCGGATCTGTGAAGGAATTATCCAAAGGTGCAACAGAACCAGCGTAACATTGCAAACATCTTTTGTACTATCATATCACTTTGTCACAGTATATATATCTATTTTTTTTTAACATATTCCCTGTGTGAGGATTTCAATCGGAATGGGTGGAAGTATTTGTCGGACACATGAAACACTTTGTTGGTACTGAATTGAATGAGGGCTGACACAGGACAGGTTCGAGCGCTCTTCATTTGCATGAGTTCTTGCAGAAAACCAAAGGGCTACTTAAGGTCATCTGTCTGCAGTTTTTAGAGGACATTAATTTCTTATGAATGTCTATGCTAATGTATAACAAGCATCCAGCTAAATATGTTTTATCATAAAATATGTCTGGGGTACAGTAAGTTTGTAGAACAAAGACTTCTTCCAAATAGCACTGGACAAAACCAGCCTCTCACCTGATAGTACTGTTTTGAATATGGTAGTTCTTTTTCTAATGTTCCTTTTGGAGTTTGAAGCACGACTACTGGAATTTTTAGATTAAAACATAGTGACACGTCCTCCATTTTTTTTTTTTTTTAAATACTTATACTGAACAAAAGGGCTACAAAAGGTCATGTATGCACAGTTACATCAATTTTATATGTATGGGCATACCAATTATTTAACAAGCATCCATCTAAGGCGGCTTATTAACACATCCAGGAGAGCGTGGAGAATGCCATGTTTGTTTCACTATGGTAAGAAGTAAGTGGCTCAAACTGGAACTTTTTGGAACATTTTTGTCAAATTTTTCCTTTTTTCTTATATTTATTATATTTAAACTGTCTGCAAATGAATTAGCTGTTTTTAATCGTATGGCTATACCATTTAACTTCCCCCAATTTGAAGATATTCTTTCTGTGGTCTGTCTTTTCCCTGTTTTAGGGAGATCTCGATTATACCTGAATGTAGCTCTACCTCTTACATTTCTGTAGGTGCCAGGCATTATATAACAAACATCTGTCGCACAATTGTTTGTGATCAAACACGGATTTATGTTACTCCAACTGGCACTGCGTAGGACCTCTGAATCTTCACTTTGAGTTCCTTTTCGCTCTGACACTTAAGATATTGTATTTTGTTTTTGTTTTGCTTGTCCATATGAAATAATTAGGAATGATTTCTGCCATGTTTTTAAATGGTAATTCCACAAAAATCACATTTTGTTTTTTGAGGTTTCGCGTACAGAATGTAGGGGGAAAGTGATGGCCTCTAACGTTCTCACACACTTGACTGTAAACTCAACCCTAAAAAGTTTATTTGAGTTTAACTTTCCTTTTTTAAAATGTGATCATTTTTCAAATATGAGTACTTTTTTTTTTTTTTTTATCATGCTATGTGTGTTTTGTTTTTAATGCAAATCAACAAACAATCACTGTGAGGCAATGAAATGTTGTGAATTCCAGTCCTGGAAGAAATACTGCTTTATAGCGTACAGGGCAAAAGGTGTTTGCAACAGTTGGCATTTGACATTTTGATAAAACACTACCTTTTAATGTATCGTTATCCAAATTCCATTTAGTGACAGTTTTATGTCTTAAATTTTCCTGTATTATTTAAATGACTTGATCATGCGTCTATTGCTGATTGAAGTACACACTGTAACTTAAACTGATTTTAGGGTGTGAATGCATATCTGAATGTAATCTATCTCAATCATTTGAAATGCATATATTCCTTGAAGAAACGGCCGGGCACAATCAGCGCTGCTTCTGATCTGATTTGTAGTGCAAAAAAAGGGCGATAATTAATGCTTCTGCAATCACATCAATATGCTGTCAAGATGTGAAGCACAAGAAAGTTGTTTTGAACCAAAAATCTAAAACCACATTATCTTCCGCTTTGTTCTGTGATCTGTACATCTTGACTTTTTGACTTGAACTCTGAAACAAATTTTATACAGTGATCTTATGTGCTCTAATAACCATAGATTACTCAAAAGAAAGCAGATTTCTTTTTTTTTTTTTTTTTTAAGATGTAGTGTTTTGAATGAAAGCAATAAAACAGTCCAAATGATTCTTAAATACATAGTTGTGTTTTTCTTTTAATCACTCATCTTTAAGAGGTTGGACCATGGAGCTCCCAGAGGATGGGTTTTCAAACGAGGGCTCGAAACAATGTGTGAAGTCTGACATGCACAGAACTGATCAGTACATGAAGAGAAGTTTACTTCTATACGTTCTATGCAAGCATACATGCTAGTTAAGTTCACAAAGTGTTTTAAGACTTCTGCCAGTTGCTACAACAATAGGGTATGTGCAATTCATACAGAGAAGGCATTTAATGAGAATATTGTCAGTCTTGTTCGTGAGATGCAGGCACGTGTGTTTTTAAGCGGGTGAATTGGGTTGAATTCAAGCTCTGAATTAAGCTGTCCTCAATCTCAAAGCAAAGATGAGAGAGAGAGGATGGCTGCATAGTTTCCATGATCACAGGACTTGGGTCAGCTGTAATGAAACTAATTGGCTAATTACTATGAGTGCCAGTGTTCTGACTCAGTTCATTGCCAAAAGAGGAAAAATACATAGTAATTAAGGAGAGAACATCAAGGGCTTTTCTTTGACATTCGTTCAGCTGAATGTTATTAGATATTACATGTGTTACCTGAGTGACTGAATATGAGCGATGGCGTGGATGGGATTACCTGACTGGCTTGTCCTTCAAAACATCCTCAACCTCTGCATCCGGTATCACATATCTCACAAGTGCAATGAGTTCCAACATATTTGTACCATCATTTTCTGTTGAATATGTCATGTATACACTTTGTACACAGACACTATATGTGTATTTGTTGCTTTTTCACATAGTGTCTTATCCCATGAAGCTGCATTGTATTTTGGCTCAAGGGGGCAGTAGTGACTGCTTTTAAAAAGGCAGATGCACATTCAGGAGTTCTCCACAGGTAATACACATGAACCCAAACAGAAAAAGCTGAATAAGACCATTTTTTCTCAAAAACAATGTGTAAGTTGCATCATTTGTTAAAGTGCCTGACAACATCTGAGACATTTTCAGGTTGTATTGTGTAGTGGTCTATTGAATTGCATTATACTGCAAGGCAATTTAATAATTCTGCCTTTCCACAGTATTACAAACCAATCACCTCGTAATGCGATAGTCTTGCAATACCTGCTACCTTTTTGAATACAAGGTAGACAAAATAATTGGCTCTGTCTGCGTGCTTTGACATTAACTGTGCAGGAAGTCACAGAGGCAGTCTTAAGATAGGACAGAATTGATAAACTGATTTTGTAATGATGGGTTGTTACTAATGGCTTCATTAATAGTTAGGAAATGATTTACTGATGCTTTAGTAGATCAGTTATCAGCATTAAGAACTGTATGGTTGCTAGGGTTGTGAAACATCTGTTTCCCCTTTGTCCTTTTTATTTACTAATGATGCAGTTATAAATGTTGGTAATCCATTAATAGATGCTTTTTTTAACAAACCAAGTCATTTCATAAAGATTTTATTTTTTATTTTTTTTTATTTTTTTAATTCAAGACTGCAGTTTAAATGTAAATAAGTTGTTCACAACCTGGCCTCCCAAAAGTTGTTCTGGTGCCTTATTAAAATGTGTGCTTTCAATTTCTGAGATTTCTTGGTTGATGGTTGGTGTGTGTGTGTGGGGGGGGATGGGGGGTTTAACTCTGCATAACATAGAGAGAACATATGTATTTCAATCAGGAAAGACTTTGTTGCAGATATGCAAAGATAAGAAATGTAGAGTCTTTGGGGATTAGATTCTATCGTTAATATTGTAAAGGGGTAAAACTCTTAAGAAACTGACTTGCTGAAGTGCTCTCGACGCACACAAGCATCCCTCACGTTCCCATGACACGGTCTCCGAGGTTCATAACAATGTCCTGTAATTGTCTGTCCAGGCTCTGTTCATTGTGCCATTTCACAGGGAGCCATTAGAGTGTTTTCTGTCTCGGTGCTTGACAAGAAATCCCTCTGACAGCCAGGCAATAATGGATTTTTTTTCAAAAAGAAATCTGGGCCACAGTTATTCAAATCAGTCTATATTTTTAAATAAATTTTGCCGTCTGCCACTTAAGCTGCACTTCATGGTAGTGGGTGTCTTTTAATGAACACTTCTCTGAACTCTCATGCAAGGAACATAATGTTAAAAGAACTTGTGTACTGCAGGAGTGATGTTTGAAGACATAATAGTGGTCCACAAATATAGTCTTGTCTCTGATGACAGTAGTTATACTAATATTTGAATGTACCAGAGCAAATAGACTGTGAAAAATGTGTGACATTAAGTTCTCAAAGGCATCTAATATAAGAGGAGTGGGGCTTTTGGGAGACAATTTAACATGAGGTAAACGGAGTAGAAAACCAGGCTGCATTTTTTTTTCTTTTTGACTCACAAAGCCTGTAATAGTTATCATTAAACTCCTGAAGTTATGTTAACCCAGATTTTCATAGTGAGTTTTAGTTAATTTGAGTTCCACCTCCTTAATTAAGCCTCTTTTTCCTCAGGTAAAAAACAGGTCATTATTTTTACTGTGTTGTAACACACCTTTGGTGTTTTGATGTGAACAGTGATAATAGCTAATGTTGCAAAATTGTGTAATAGCGCATATAGTGATGAAATGATAAAAAAAACAAAATTACATAAGATAAAAATGCTTCCAAGTCAAAAGTTTGACCTTTTGTACTTTTAGTATTTTTGAGTATTTTAATTATGCCTAACTTTATCTATTTTTTTTCATGGCAGAAATGGGCCGCTACAAAATAGTGGGGGCGAGTGATCATTAATTCAAGCTTCTATGACAAAAAAATAAGTTTTTTTTTGAATTCATTACTGATGGAGCCTGGAAGAGAACAAAAACACACTTCCCCTTCGATAGAAACACACGTTTCATGTGATCGCTGTTCAGCAGCTGTAACACTGCTACCTCCTGTGCACCTGGCTCTTTCTGTAAATGTCTTGTCATGACTGAATAAAACAGTAACATTTCCGTTAAATATGCCTATATCTTTTACAGCTTGATGAAGCCAGCAATACTGAGTATTCAGTGTCTGCAAAGGGCTATTTGCCTGTTTTTGGTCGGAATCCCCCCCCCCCAGATACTGACGGTACATGCAAACTTCACAGAGAAAGACCTTTAGTTCAAACTAACAACTTTCCTGCTGTGAGGAAACACTGCTTATATCTCAATGTAGTTATAAGGCAATATGTCAAAATGGATCCATTTGTAAAAGGTATTATTGCTGTCCACTGTATCACAGAGAGGCCTACTGTATGTACTTTCTGTTTCACGTACCAGTTAATCTCTTTACTGTGAAATATTTAATACTCAGGACTTTTGATACACCAAACTATATTTTTTCACAATGTCTATACAAAACTATTTTATATATGTATATAGATGCTCTCAGGACTGTGCACCAGGTTCCCCCCCTCTCTTTTTTTTCTGCACTACCTATACTACCTACCTATATACTTGCTTCAATCTCGTTCCATAGGTACTGCACTTGTGTATAGTAACAATAAAGGCATTCTATTCTATTCTATTCTATTCTATTCTACCAAGTTCTAGCTGGTTAAAGCTACAATGTCATGCTTTTAACAATACAAATAAAGCTAAGTTTAATAGGTTTTATTCCCTTGCGAGGTATGCAAATGGATATATGGGCAATGGCTGTCGGTTATGTGGTTTTGGGTTTCGACATTTAAAAAAAAAAAAGAAGAAAAACAAAATTTGTCATTTGTCATCAGCGGCAGGGTGATGAACTACTTTCTCGTTTCTGTAAAATGACAGTAGCTCAGCTAAGACTTTTTCAAACACTGCTGTGAAAGTTTTTGCTAGAACCATCTGAAGAGAATGCTAATTAATACTCTTGATTTGAAATCCTCTGATAGTCTCCTGTGAGTTTTGGAAGTCATACAGACAGACGGTCTATGCTTCAAACAGAGCACATCCTCTGAGAACTTATCTGAGACTTGCACTCTGATATTATTTAAACAAATTATACATGTTTGATTTTGATGAAAAAAAACATATGACACGTTTTGTTCAACACAACTCCTGCAGAGGTCAGTCAGGTGAAACGTAATAAGTTACAAATACCATATCATAAGGGTCATCAGCATTGTTTTAACCGAAAGGGACACATTTTAAAGGTCATGCAGCAGAAATGTAGCCTGGAAGGATGAGTGCAGGCAGCCATGGAAGAAAAAAAAGATTACTGTTAGGAATTGTGAGTGGCCAATAGCCTTGGGGAAGGAGAGGAGGAATGCAATCATGGACAATAGACATTTTGAACTTGATTTCACTTGACTTACATTTAAATACTTTGTCATTTACTCTCCCTTAATTCCTTTGTCACATTGTTTCGGCAGCGTTTTGTGCACATTTTAGCATATTAAAACTATCTCCAACATTTCCTCCAAACAGGGTATAACAGTGGGTGAAAAAAAAAAATGCTTTTATGGGTCATATCAGAGGGTTGGAATAAACAACATAATGTGGTTGTTTATTCCAACCCTCTGATAAAAGCCTTTTGTTTATGTTTTTTTTTTTTTTTTTTACAAATGATCACCCCTGCAGTGGAAGGAAATACGACCAACAGGAGAGTTTTCCCTCCTTATATCTAAACCAGATGCAGATTGATTAGGTTTAGGCAACAAAACCACTT
Organism: Percina caprodes; assembly: GCA_013375575.1. Lineage (NCBI taxonomy): Eukaryota > Metazoa > Chordata > Actinopteri > Perciformes > Percidae > Percina > Percina caprodes. The sequence goes on from JABXJD010000016.1 coordinate 2,819,873, forward strand.
AGTTTAGTGTAGAAAAAGATCAGGGTTTGGGTCAAATGTACTGATGAAATCATATGAGTCCATTTCATCGCCCCCTCCAATACAGTAAAACTGCACATTTTAAAGTGGCCTTTTATTGTGGCAAGCCTGTGCAATAGTCATGCTGTCTAATCAGCATCTTGATATGCCACAACTGTGAGGTGGATGGATTATCTCGGCATGTAAGTTGAACAAACAACGGCCAATTAATGCAAATATGGGAAGAATTGAGCATACTAAGAGAATGTTTTGATTGGAGCTACCTTTTATGCATGTCCTGGACACAAAAGCACAAACTAGTCGTCACACACACATGCTTAGTATCTGTATCTGTCATCACAACTTGTTAACTGCTTCCTGTGTATTGCTTTCGACAAAAGTTCAGTACACACCAAAAGCTGTATTATTTAACGTACTCCGTCTACCAAACTTAATGCAAACTCTAGCTGACATGTTTCCTCTTCTCACTTCTTCTTCGGTTTGACAGGATTTGTGCTAAAGGTGTTTTAATGTGTTAATTACACATTCTGCAGCAACTGCAGTGACATTTGCATAAAGGGTTTTCTCTGAGAACACCGACACTGATGAACTCTGTGTGGAAACCACGTTAGTGGCCTTGCTGCTTACTCTGTTCTATAATTTCTCCTCCAGTCAAGTATCAGCCATCCACTTCATCAAGCAGCAACCTGCTCCATGTCAGAGTGGAGTCCTGCACAATCACTCCTCTTGCTCCTGTATCAATCAGATCCTAACCCTTCATTAAATCTAACCTCTTCTAACCCCTTGAAATCCATAATCTCTCTGTTTTTAACATCTAAGCTAATTTTCCACATTAATCATGAATAATGTTTTGCACCAGTGTGTTTTTCTGTTGCAGGTCTTCATCCTATTATTTGTGCGATGTGTTGAAGCTTACGTTAATAAAAACACTTTAGCCAGCATGTACCATAAACACAATTGAAATACTGCCCTGAGTCAGAGTCAGTTACAGAGACTTGTGCACCCCTTAGACCTCACATTTTCTCCATCCAAGCACAGTGCAGGTGTGAGGTGTAAAAGGTCAGACCTGATCAGTGCGGGGGGTTAGCACTGAGGGGGAGGACAGGTGCTTGATAATTGGATGGTTGATCCAAGACTAGCAATAACATTCCTTAACTGTTAAGCTACTGCTTTAACCCAGAACTCAGAGACACACAGCATGGACACTGAAAGTCAGTTAAAATATTTATTTGAACAGTCTTGAAGAAGGTGCAGAGAGAGAAGGGTCGGGATGGGAGGCAGACAGGAGTTGGTGGATAGTGAGCGTCCAGTTCTTGCTCACCAGGGGGGGCCGGACGGGAGACTGATGAGAGCCAAGTAGTGAGGGAAGCTAGCAGCAGGCAAGCAGGGAACAGCAGGGGCGCAGCTGAAAACAGCAGGTTCAGAACGGAATCTGAACAGAGGAGACAAAGTTACGCTGGAGCAAAAACAACCAAAAGTGCAAGACAAAAATGCAAGGGTACTAGGAATAGAATCAGAGGTGAACAGCCTGGGTAGATAAACTGTAGAGGTGATTAGTGGAATGTGCTGCAGGGTTGGAACAGAGCCGGAGAGAGTGGTCAGGCCCCTTGACCTAGATCCTCAGAGTGGAACTCACCTCGGCAAGCGAAGACAAACACACAGACAGAAACACAGGGAAAAAGGGGAGGGAATAACAAGCAGGACAGAGAAGACCACAGCTGACCATAACATTAACACCCATATGCCCGATACCAAATGCAAAAATTTCTAGGTCTGGTTCTCATCAAGGAGTCATGTATTACATTCAATTCACACGCCTCTGCACAATTTACTGCTCCTAGCACCTGCCTAGCACCTGCACCGCCCAGCACATCTCTCCTGAGTGAATCCCATCTCCTCCCTATCATCTATAAGTGCTACAGCAGTCTTTGCGAGGCAGGCGAACTGAGCAGAAGCACAGGGTCTCACATACTGTAGGGATGAAAGAGTGCAGCTGAGTGCTCTGAATGAATTTCTGGACATATATAACATCTGTAAAGACAGAAGTAAAGGACTCAAATACTGTTTCCTGTAAGGTAAGAAAATAAATTATTTGGAAAATTTCATATTTTTTAACTTAGATGGAAGTAATTGTCACTTTCCAACCCCCCCCCCAGGCCAATTAATTATACATATACTATATGCTTTACCGTTGATAGTTAAATGTGGGGTGGCAGTGTGACTGCGTATTTATTTAATAGAAAGACTTTTTGTCAGAAAAATAATGAGGTTTTCTTTCAGTTGTCACTGAGGCACTGTAAAGACTGACATGAACACAACACTTCTGAAGGCATAGTAAGTACAATAACTTATTGTAACTTAAGAGTGATAAAACTGTCGGATTTCGCTGTATCTTATAGTCATATTGAATCTGAGTTAAACTATGGATCTCCAGGAATTGATTTGACTACTTATAGCATTTTAGAATTGAGCACCAACAGCTTCTCAGTATCCATGTAATTGTTACAAGAACAATGGAACAGAAGAAGAATTTCAAGGAAAACAATTAATTATTTAAAGACAAAAAACACACTGTTCTCATTCCAGAGGGTTTGAATTGCAGATGTCAATGCTACACTTAGATCATTATATTCAGTTCTTGTTGGGTGTTTGCTACAGTGTAATGATCCACACAGGGATGTGATTGTATGAGCAAGGAACTACAGTATAACCAGCAGTGCAGCTATAATGAAAAAAATCTCCTTTGCTCGGATTATCTTTTTATTATTAAGAAACCTGAAATGAATCTGAGTCAACAGTGGCACAGTAGGATTTGACTGAAAATGTATTCATGAGGTTCAGGCAGATTCAATTAACATGTATTAGATGTTATTACAGTTTTTTTTAAATGCACAATTAAATGCAAAAATGTGAATGATGGCGCAATTACTTTTCAAAATTGTAATTACAACAATAAAATATTCAACATATGAAAAGAAATGTTCACTTAGATTTGATAGTCCTTTAGTTGCACAGTAGAAGTTGAGCTGCACGGCATGAACACATCAAACAAAAAAAACACAAGTTAGATTAAATGAATTTATATCCTTCTCTGGCAGAAGGCAAAACATTAATCATGCTGAAGATTTTAGACAGAAAAGTTGTTAAAGCCCATTAAGATGTGTAAAATGTACCAATCACATAAGCGTCAAAACTGGTCTTGAGTTAATAATTAGTTTATGATCGATGTAACCACTTGGCTAGCTATCATCCACACTCTCGAGCTGCTCTCAAAACAGATTGGTTGTTTTAGTCACCACGCTAATAGAGTGTGTGGGAGAGCATATACTTGACTGAATTGACAACCCACAATAATCAAATGACAGAAATGGACAACTGATTTCTAGATATGGTTCTATTGTTTTATGTAATTACCACTGAGTCTTTATTCTGGATGGCAGGATTACACTCCCACTGGGAGGATGCAGTATGTGTAGCGGTGCTTTATAATTGGTGGATTTTGTTAATGGATGATATTGGACATTTAACCCATAACACATCACATATTAAGTTATATGTAATATACCTCTGCCTGTCTCTATTTCTCTGTCACTATCACACCCAGATATCACCATGACCCAGAACCTAGTTCTCAACACCACCTGGGAGGGGTTGAACCCTTCCAATTCCTCAAGATTTCAGGAAAACCCTTTGACCCACCAGAACATCACCTACGTTGACTTCTACCTCCATAAGCCCTCTGTGGCTGCGGTCTTCACCGTCTCCTACCTGCTCATCTTCATAGTGTGCATGGTGGGCAACGGGGTGGTGTGTTTCACCGTGCTGCGCAGCAAGAACATGCGCACGGTCACCAACCTGTTTATTCTCAACCTCGCCATCAGTGACCTGCTGGTTGGCATCTTTTGCATGCCAACCACACTGGTGGATAACATTATAACAGGTCAAGTTTTCACTCTATTTCATAATATGCCTAAATTGAAGCTGAGTTATAAAAGGAGGAAACTCCTTAATCGATATGTAATCTAACTTCTGTATTGGCTTTGATTTGGAAATGGTTGAAATATTCAGCTTAAAAGTGCAGGAAAGCAAGTCTAATTATTTTCGCCCATTAGGAGTATTTTAAGCATTTAAATTATTCATGCCTGTTTTTTTTTTCAAATGTTTTTTTACACTTTCTTTTCCTCTTTTCTGCAGGATGGCCATTTGGTAGCGTAGTGTGTAAGCTAAGCGGTATGGTTCAAGGGATATCCGTGTCAGCCTCTGTCTTCACTCTTGTGGCCATAGCTGTTGACAGGTGAGGGTTAATAGTATCACTGCTTATTATGTGCATGTAAAAGACTTCTTTTCCTTCATGCGTTTACCTCCAGTCCCCTTTTATGTCAGGTTCCGCTGCATTGTCTACCCTTTCAAGCAAAAGCTGACCATCCCTACCTCAAAGTTAATTATTGTCATCATATGGGTCCTCGCTGTGTCCATCATGTGTCCCTCTGGGGTCATGCTCCAGGTCACAAAGGAGCAGAGGGTGCGTATAATCCTTGGCAACAACGACAGCCGCTTCTTTTACTGGTGTCGGGAAAATTGGCCCAATCAGGAGATGCGCAAAATCTACACCACTGTTCTCTTTGTTAACATCTACCTCGCTCCACTCAGCCTTATCGTCGTCATGTACGCCCGAATAGGCTTCACCCTCTCCAAGAGTGCTATTTCTCAGGCGAAGGGCAGTGGAAGTGTGTTGGAAGAGGGCGGTGGAAGCGGCAAATCTAGCACGAAGGGGCGTCACACAATTTCGAAGAAGAAGAATCGGGTGATAATGATGCTGCTGGTGGTGGCTCTGCTCTTTATCTTATCCTGGCTTCCGCTGTGGACGCTGATGATGCTGAGCGACTACGCCAGCTTGACAGAGCACCAGTATCGTGTCATTAACATCTATGTGTATCCCTTAGCTCACTGGTTGGCTTTCTTCAACAGCAGTATCAACCCCATCATCTATGGGTTCTTCAACCAGAACTTTCGCAGAGGCTTTCAGGCTGCCTTCAAATTCCAGCTGTGCTCTGAGTGCATTGGGTGCAAAAATACCTACTCCCATCAGATCCGAGGTAACGCCGTACTCCCAATCCAGTCTGCTGTCCTCAGCAGACCAGTGTTAATGGGGAACGGGAAAAGCTCACATCAGGAACGAGAGAGCTTGGCTGCTAGAAGTCATTTCAAAGAACAGGACCTGATCATGGAGGACTTGGAAAAGGTGTCCCAGATTTAGACCAACTGAAACTGTGCAGCACATGGACACTTTCAAAGAATCTGAGGCTTCTGGAGAGCCATTCTGTTTCAAGGACAATAAAAAGGCCTGAGAAATATATGATTTAACTCAATGTATATTTTTTCCAAGTAAATGTACTTGCAAGCTGTGCAACATTTCTCATCATGAATCAATTTAAATATTCATAGTGAATGTTTCTCTTGGATGCAGAAGCAACATTCAAAGTCATGGGTGGGAAGGACCATGATTATTAACATGATTATTATTTCACTTGTAATTCTTAACATGTCTATGGTTGATGTGGCAATGGTTACCGTGGCAACAGCAAGTGCAGTTTGTGAGCTACTTTGTCAGAAATGCACCAGGAGAGCAGGAAGTGTCTCTGTATCTGTTTGCAGTGCAGCCAAACAAATTTACGCTGTTGTAACAAAGATATGTGTACATGCTGCACACGGGGCACAGTCAAGTTGGTTATCTTGCTGAAGAGTTTGTCGCTTTATTGTTTTGTCGTTGCATTTTTGATGAACATATTGTGTTTGCTGTGACTGCTCACAATGAAAGTCACCTTGTTTTTTTAGATAAATGATTTTAATTTGCTACGACGCAGTAGGGGGCATTAGAGTTTTGTGTTGATTGCTTTGATTTTAATTTCTTTTTCCCTCCTACTGTTAACGAATCCGACTGTGTTAATCCTATTACAAATTATCTTAGCAGTGTGATGATGCTGTGAGATTTAATGGATGTGCACTGCATGTTACTCCTACTGCAAGAAGTTTTTCCGTGTTTCAGAAAGAATAAAAGCCTGGAATTGCACTCCTCTCAAAGGTGATGTGCAAGGCAGTGTGATGAGAATTGTGTCAGCTTTCTTAAGTAAAAGTGCATTCTCTAGTGCTTCGAGACAAATGTGCTGGGCTGATGGCTGTGACAAGCAGTAGCAAGGGAAGAGGATCGCAGGCTCATTTTTTTTTCGTGGGGCAGTGTACAATTTGAACCTTTAAAGCACTGCCATGTCAAAGAGAAGAAAATGTATAAGCATATTAGCTATACTTATATATTAGCATTTCTTAGTATGACTCTGGAAATGTAAAAATGTGTAATGTAGAGCCTCAACTGAAAACAGCAGATACAATAAACTATACACAAAGGTGTGGAAAACAGTTAGAAAACCTTCATGTCTCAATCTACAAAAATGTCAACAATACATTATATTCTGTACAACAGTGGCTGTGAGCAGGCCTTGCTTTCTCACATAATGATTGTGTTCTTTTGCTATTGCTACCTATTTCAGGTGATGTTTGTTGGTGACGTGGTGCTGTTGCAAGAATTTACGGCAGTGTTGTAAAATTGATGGTATTATCTGGACTATCTGGTTTGTGTCCTTTTTCCGCATTTCAAACGTCCTTGTTACCCCTCAACATGTGATTGATCAGTGCTGATACTGGACCAGGATGACATGTTCAGTTAAAAGTGCATACATTTGATTAATATTCATTGTGATTGTAAAATATTTAATTGGATGGAAATCCTTGTGTTAAAGCTTTAGTGCGTAACCTTTTGATATTCATACACTTTTGTTACATTCAAGTCATTGCCAAAAGAGTTGATACAACATTAATTAAGACAACCTGTATCTCTGTATCTGTCAGTGTGGCTGATGTTCAGAAGATTGTGGCGTCTGGCGACTTTTGCGCGCAGAAACTCAAGTGAACATAATTACCTGTTCTGAAGAGTCCATCGTGTTTTTTTTAATCCTCCGTGTCCTCCTTGGTTACAAGCAACCGTGTGGTGGAGGGGTGGGGGCGCTGCGCAATTACAGAAGGTTTGTGTCACGCGGATGCAACAACAGTGTTGTTATTACTAAGAAGTCCTCATGGCGGTGACAGAAACAACGCACTATAGCTTTAACTCATCATCATCATCATCATGTAATCCTTTCATTTTTGTGAATTATTTATTATTTTGTACTGTTATTGCTACAATGGATGTTATTTTGGTTTTTTTGGGTCAATATTTGGCAAGCAGTATGTAGTACAGGAGTACAGGATGCATTTGTGCCAAAATCTTTTGTTTGTTTTTAACCACTAGTGGCGTTATGGAGCAATGTTTTTTAAAAAGTGGGTCCCTCTTTTGTTATGTCAAGGACATGCATACATATCGTGACAAACATTTATTAGAACGCAAGGACACACAAAAAACTCCACTTGCCAAATAATAATGATGAACAGCAGCATATATTGTCAAGTTTGGTAATGTGTTGGTTATGAAAGCGCTCTCAATGACACTATTAGCAGAAGCTAAATAACCAGCCTCAAGAATAGAAGGAATATCTCACTGAAAGAGCCATGAAGTGTACTCAGTGTATTCAGTGCACACTGGATTGATTTTTTTCAGATTATTTTGGCTGTGTTTTTATTTTTGGTTCTTAGCTTGCACAAAGATTGCACTGACAGGGCTGGTTATCAACCACCACAAGAAGAATGTACGGAAATATGAACAATGTTCCTCAGTGTGTGAACCTGTCTGTCTTCATACACATGTTTACGTTTAGAATATGTAATGTATATTTCAACCACTTTCTTTTGTTGTATTCATCATATTTAATTTGGAAAAATATGGATAAAGATATTGTACTGCCAATGTTCTTTGCTGATTGTTTGCAAAAGTGACTTGATTGATTGTTAGGAAAAACTAAAATGAGCAGCTACTAAACTATATGTTGAATTATGTGACAATAGAAATAAAATTGTATTTCTATGGATGTTACAATGGATAAGTGATTATTATTCTTATATCGCAGTGAGACTACAGAGAAGGAGTGAAGGTTTTGTGAGAGAAAATGTTTGAGAAAATATTATGTGTATCGATTATGTTAAAAGTCTATTTGAGAAAGGCTTTTGCACACCCAATACAGAATATATAAAACCCCTTTCCCACTGTCCAAAACAAAACACCAACACCCACTGACATCTGGCGTTTCTCTTCAGTGGGAAATGCTACAATCGTTGTTTCCTCCCACAAAAATGACTGTGTTACGGGTACATCGGATCTAGCTTGGATCGGAAGTGTTGGAAACAAGACACCGGCATGGACACGCTAACTTTCCCCTTTTTATTTTCCAGCTGGATGCTATGACCACGTTGCCCTTGTTCTTATTTTTACAAAACATGGGTCCCATGAGGTCCACCTGAATGGGCGTGACTTGGCTCTCTATACCCGTCTACAGGCAATGGGAAAGCAGTCTTTTTCCCATTTGCGGGTTTACCGGCTTTTAAAAACTCCTGCCCAGGCTAATTGTAATTTCCCCTTGTGGGATTAATAAAGTATACATTATTATTATTTTGCTGAAAAAAGATGTTTAAGACAATCCCTAATCATTATTTGTCTTCATTACCAAAAGCATTACTTTATGTTGTTACAATACTTCAAAATACCCCCCCCCCCCATTTTCAGGCTTTAGTCTATGGAAAAATATGGCTTGCTGTATTTTATATTTCTTATTGCATGAAATAACTAAAGCCTCGAGCACCTCATAACAATAAGCCGGAGTCAAGTAGCATATCTCACAATCTTCCTAACAAAAAGTGATTTTATAATAGCTTTAATGGGCTGGCTATTATAGTTCGCTTAACTTCATTTTCAGGTCAATTTGTTTTAGAATGAGGCTAGAGTTACTACAAGGTGTCAGAAATATATATGTATATACATATATAGTATATACTGTGTATATTCTAGAAATGTTGCTGAAAACAAGACATCCCTTGAACGTTTACACCTAACATTTATTCAACCTATAATCCAAAATGGCACACAGCATTGGTTTTTTTTACACAGCTCAAACTATTTAGGTATAGAATCCAGTTCTAAAATAAAGTGTCTGTTTAAACTGAAATTTTCTCTTCCACTTGTGAACTTATTACAGTTTCCTAAGTTCTAGTTTATTGTGAGAGATAGAGACATTTATAATGCTTCCACTGACAGGGTTGAAAGAACACGTCTTTCTCTCTCTCTCTGGTATATTACTCACTTTCCTTTTTCTTCTCAAACTTTAATATGCATCCATACTGAAATGGTATATGAAGGAGAGAAGTCCCAGCAATCATTCAGCAATCTACACTGTCAGGTAAGCCATAAATGTAAAATGTCAGATGAAGATGCATGGTCCTGTGTGCATCACTATATTGGTTTCTTGCTTCTTTTCTACCCGTTATGTTGCCATATTACCGTATTTATAAATAGAGGAGTATGTTGAGTCCTTCTTGGGTAGACCTTTTCTACAAATTGAAGAAGTTCACAGTAAGCACAGTTGGTCAAAGCAAGACTGAAAGACAAACTAGGACGGAAATGTCACAACCCGGCTCAAAGCTGGACAAGGGAGGGAAGACAAATGTATTTGTTTGCATATCTAATTGTGAAACTAACTTAAAGACAAACTAAATAAAGCAATACTAGTGTGAAGAGAGACTTGCTGCTGTCCGCCAGCCAAGGTGAGTTCAATCTCAGCCAGGTGAGTGCAATCTTAGCCAGCCCAGGTGAGTTTAATCTCCTAACAACCTGACTTGGCACACCAGGACCAGTTTCCTGGAGGGATTTGTTTAGCAGGCCTTGATCATGTTTTAGCAACTGAAATCTGATACAGACAAGTAGCGAGGAATCATCCAAGCTGTATACAGTAAGGATGGGACGTTGTTGACCTCAACTGGGGAGGTAATAGAATGGTGGAAGGAGCACTTTGAGGAACTCCTAAATCCAGCTGACACGCCCTCTGTGGTAGAGGCAGAGCTGGAGGATGATGGGGGATTGTCGTCAATTTCCCTGGTGGAAGTCGCTGAGGTAGTCAAACAACTCCACAGCGGCAAAGCCCCAGGGATTGATGAGATCCATCCAGAAATGCTGAAAGCTCTGGGTGTGGAGGGGATGTCTTGGTTGACACGCCTCTTCAACATTGCGTGGAAGTCTGGGACGGTGCCTAAGGAGTGGCAGACCGGGGTGGTGGTTCCCCTATTCAAAAAGGGGGACCAGAGGGTGTGTGCCAATTACAGGGGTATCACACTTCTCAGCCTCCCTGGTAAAGTCTACTCCAAGGTGCTGGAAAGGAGGGTTCGGCCGATAGTCGAACCTCGGATTGAAGAGGAACAATGTGGATTCCGTCCTGGCCGTGGAACAACGGATCAGATCTTCACTCTCGCAAGGATCTTGGAGGGCCTGGGAGTATGCCCAACCAGTCTACATGTGTTTTGTGGATCTGGAGAAGGCGTATGACCGGGTCCCCGGGAGAAATTGTGGGAGGTGCTGCGGGAGTATGGGGTGAGGGGTCCCTTCTCAGGGCCATCCAATCTCTGTATGACCAAAGCGAGAGCTGTGTCCGGGTTCTCGGCAGTAAGTCGGACTCGTTCCAGGTGAGGGTTGGCCTCCGCCAGGGCTGCGCTCTGTCACCAATCCTGTTTGTAATATTTATGGACAGGATATCGAGGCGTAGTCGGGGCGGGGAGGGGTTGCAGTTCGGTGGGCTCGGGATTTCATCGCTGCTTTTTGCAGATGATGTGGTCCTGATGGCATCATCGGCCTGTGACCTCCAGCACTCACTGGATCGGTTCGCAGCCGAGTGTGAAGCGGCTGGGATGAGGATCAGCACCTCTAAATCTGAGGCCATGGTTCTCAGCAGGAAACCGATGGAGTGCTTTCTTCGGGTAGGGAGTGAGTCCTTACCCCAAGTGGAGTTTAAGTACCTTGGGGTCTTGTTCGCGAGTGAGGGGACTATGGAGCGTGAGATTGGTCGGAGAATCGGAGCAGCTGGTGCGGTATTACATTCAGTTTATCGCACCGTTGTGACGAAAAGAGCTGAGCCAGAAGGCGAAGCTTTCGATCTACCGGGCAATTTTCGTTCCTACCCTCACCTATGGTCATGAAGGCTGGGTCATGACCGAAAGAACGAGGTCCAGGGTACAAGCGGCCGAAATGGGTTTCCTCAGGAGGGTGGCTGGCTTCTCCCTTAGAGATAGGGTGAGAAGCTCAGTCATCCGAGAGGAGCTCGGAGTAGAGCCGCTGCTCCTTCGCGTCAAAAGGAGCCAGTTAAGGTGGTTCGGGCATCTGGTAAGGATGCCTCCAGGGCGCCTCCCTAGGGAGGTGTTCCAGGCACGTCCAGCTGGGAGGAGGCCTCGGGGAAGACCCAGGACTAGGTGGAGAGATTATATCTCCAACCTGGCCTGGGAACGCCTCGGGATCCCCCAGTCGGAGCTGGTTGATGTGGCTTGGGAAAGGGAAGTTTGGGGTCCCCTACTGGAGCTGCTGCCCCCGCGACCCGATACCGGATAAGCGGATGAAGATGGATGGACAAGTAGGCTACAAAGATAAATCTGCACTACAGCCGGGCTAAAAAAACTTGAATGACAAGGGATCAGAGAGGGCTATAGTGGGAAAGTCTGGTGAAGAACAAGTAGGGATATGTGGGGCTTCCTCCACGGTTAAGTGCTCCACTGTGATCCTCAGACAGATAGACAGCTTGAGAAGAGAAGAATGGTTGAACAAAATATAGTTGCACTGAGGATGATTAACAGATGATACACATGTAGGAGCCATTTGTATCCACCCTTTTAGTTAGGTTAATTTAGTTATTTATTTTAGCCACTTGGGGGAGTATTGCACTGGGTGTGGTACGTCACTGGGATAAGGTATATTTACAGGTGCAGTAATTAATGAGAAAAGGTGTGGATGGCGGGGAACACACGGTTCTTACCGTAGCCGTGAACACGCCGCAACATTTTATTAATTAGCCACTAGGTGAACTACTATTTTATGTGAAGTGAACCCTTTTCTACCTTTTATAATAAACGGGAACACCACCCAAAGACAATCAATGCCTGGACTCAAGATCTTTTTGCTACGCGTTGAGAACACCATGCCATCCATACTGAGGCTTATAGGATAGCCTCTATAACGTAAGAACCTATTCCTCTGGATACGCTTCTGAATTGGACAGGAGCGTCCGGATCGATTGGATATGGAAAGGATTGCCTGTTTCATTGGATTGCTTACCTGTCGCGGAGCCTGGAAGCCTTAATTGAAAACAGCTGTAAGTCCTCATGTCATCCAGCGCAGACCGCAACCACGGAAAGCTGGTGGGTACACTTTCATATATCATTGCCGATGGGATTGGAAAAGAAAAACGTGAACTCTCGAAATTAAAATGAAAGACTGGTTCAGTGCTGTTGGCGGCCTCCGTATATGTAAAGCAATTGTGTCGTTTCATTAAGCATTTTTGAACTGACGCGCTTAACGCACAAAGATGAGTGCAGAGGAAGAAGACTTGTTCGACAAGTCCAAGACTGCTTCTGTGGCTGTAGACGAAAATTATATTCCTGATAAATCCAGTCCTCTTGTTAATGATTTGGGGAAGCGCACGAGAAAGTTAACAGCTAAGGGGTGTGCAATTCTGTTTGAAAATCTGCAAAAAATCGGAAATCCCAATTTATGCAAGCTAATAAAATCAAGCAAAGGATTAATGAGGCTCTTTCTGGAAAAATAACCTTCCAAACTGTGTCTGATGTGAAGAAATGTCTAAGCAAATATACCACACTGTGCAATGAGGCTTTAGAAACTCAAACTACTTTGCTGGAAATGCCTTTGCCAGACTCTGAATACGACAAGCAACAATACTGGCTTGTACAGAAAACATTGAGAAAAATAAATTTGAGAATGATGTGAAGCAATGGTTGGCCGATGCTGCTGTAAAAAAGGACAATGAGAATATTGATGTGTTGTCTATAACAAATAATGACATAAAGCCTGAAGATAGTATTTCCAATGTTTCAAGTAAAGGGTCAACACATAGAGATCATTCTTCCATCTATTCAAAGACTTCCAGTGTTATTTCTGCACGTTTAAAGGCAAAGGCTGATAGGGCTGCACTTCTACAGTCTGCAGTTGCTTTGAGAAAAATGCATGACATTGATGTTGAAGAAGAAGCCCTTCAATTTGAAAAGGCAAAGCTGAAAAGGAAAAGGGAACAGCTAGAAGTTGACACCAAGTTGGCTGCGGCTACAGCTAAATTGTCTGTATATGAAAATGCATGCGGTGGGGAAGATGTGGATGAGTATGAAGAGGATAATGGAGAAGATGCCATGAATGCCTATCTTCATGCTCACTTGAAATCACAAACATTAAGTTATTTGAACACAGATCCTGTTTTGCAACTTCCTAAAACTGTCTCTTTCCATCAGGACCATTCTTTGCCACTGACTGTACGGCCTAAAGAAAGGCTGCACAGTCTACAAGCCCAGTCTTCAGTAAGGTCTAGTAACCCTTTGTCTTCAGTGTCATATGTACCATCTTCTAACAAGTCTGAAGGGGGACATCCTCGGACCCAGATCCACCAAAGCTGCACCATCAGGACTTCATTTGTCTATCTCACAAGGGAGTGGACCTACTCTCATGCGTGATTCTGAAGTGCAGGGAAACAGACCGGACTCGCCAACGCTTCAACAGCAGGATTTCCGCCACTGATCTCACAAGGGAGTACACGTACGCAATTACAGTCTCATCATTCTTCTCTACACAATGTCCAAAACTCTATTCTGTACGACCTTATGCAACAGCAAACTAACATCACTGCTCAGTTGGCTCAAAATCAAGCCTTAGCCTCTCTTCCTCCACGAGCTATCCCAGAGTTTGATGGCGATCCACTTAAATACGCTGCCTTTACTAGAGCTTTCGAGCAAGCTATTGAAAAGAAAACTACAGATAAACAAGAATGCCTGTATTACCTCGAACAATATACTAAAGGGCAGCCAAGAGAACTGGTTCGGAGTTGCTATAACATGGCTTATGGTCACGGCTATGAGAGAGCAAAGAATCTTTTGAAAGAATATTTTGGAAATGAAATGAAAATTGCCGTAGCTTATATGGAGAAGGCTATGGAGTGGCCAACAATGAGGGCCGATGACGTTAATGCTCTGCGGTCTTTTTCAATCTTTTTAAGGGACTGTTGCAATGTCATGGAAGATTTACAGCATATGGAGGAGATGGACGTGCCATCCAATCTTCGCCTGATAATGATGAAGTTGCCATATAGACTGAGGGAAAAATGGAGGTCTGTTGCCTGGGAGCTACAGGAGCGCCGTGGTTACAGAGCTATGTTCCCAGATTTTGTGGCCTTCATTGAACGTCAAGTAAAGATTCTGTCTGATCCTCTCTTTGGTGACCTACAGGGTACGCAACCTGACCCTTCCTCTAAACTCAAGAGCAGATATACTGGAAGAGGCCAAGCTACTGTTGCTGCCATTAATACTGCTGTAGGACCAACTACATCATTAGCTTGGCACCAACAACACAAGGGGCCACCTTCACAGGGAACAATGAAGAGTCATGCTTTGTGTGTAGGAGCCAGCATCCAGTGGAGAAATGTTCACAGCTTGATGAAATGACACACAGGAGAAAATTGATGCTTTGAAAGTAGGGAGAGTGTGTTTCAGCTGTCTGAAGAGAGGTCATATGAGCAGGGAATGCGACAAGCCTTTGACATGTGATATATGTAAACACAAACATCCAACTGTTCTACATGTCGGATCTAAAACACAGGAAGTGTCAGTCAATAATGCACTTGTGTCATTGGAGACATGTGGCCGTACTGGGGCCGGAAGTGATGAATATGTTCTCTCTATTGTGCCTGTAAAGGTGAAGGCCAAGTCCGGGAGCATGATTGTCAACACCTATGCCTTTCTAGACCCTGGAAGTTCAGCTTCTTTCTGTACCCAACATCTCATGAGAAAACTAAATCTTTCAGCAGTCAAGACTAGCATTCATCTTCGTACCCTTGGCCAAGAGAGGTCTGTAGATACGTTCTTGCTTAGTGATCTCGAGGTTTCTGGCTTGAATGAAGAAAACTTCCTGGATTTACCTGAAGTCTATACTCAGAGGACCATGCCTGTGAGCAGAAATAACATTCCCACTCAACAGGACTTGGAGAGATGGAAATACCTTGACGGCATTAAAATTCCCAGCCTCGAGGCAGAGGTGGAGTTGCTGATAGGCACCAATGTGCCGAAGCTTATGGAACCATGGGAAATAATAAATAGTCAAGGTGAAGGACCATATGCTATCAGGACTCTACTGGGGTGGGTTGTGAATGGTCCGCTGAGAGGTGGCAAACCGAGCAAAAGTAATTTTGGCCATCCTGTTGTCACTGCTAATAGGATCTCAGTCGCCAAGAGAACAAGAGAACAACAAGAGAAGTTTTCTAATGAGATTGCTGGAAAAAATGGAGGCTCTGTTAAACAAAACAGTGATCTCTACAAGCTGGACTCAGTGCTGGAGGACAGATTGTTGCGGGTGGGAGGAAGGCTTAGTAGGGCTGCTATGCCTGAAGTGGAAAAAACATCCTGTCATTCTTTCCAAAGAGCAAAATGTGTCCAAAATCCTCTTGAAGCATATCCATCAACTGCTGGGTCACACAGGAGGGTTGTGTCTAAGTGGGTAGTGTGTCGCCACCTCCAAGATAAGACAGGGGAACAGGACCTCCCTCTTGGACTCTTTTGGAAGGATGACCTGTATATAAAGAGAAGATGGAGGCAGGTGCAGTTCCTATCTGACCTCTTTTGGAAGCGCTGGGTGAGGGGATTTCTACCGCTACTCCAGGAGAGACAGAAGTGGATGAGACCAAAAAGAAGCTTTTCCATTGGAGACATTGTGGTCATAATGGATCCTGTCGCTCTGCAAGGGTCCTGGCTGATGGGAAGAATTACACAGACGTACCCGGACAAGAAGGGCTTTATCCGCTCAGTTCAGCTGAAGACAAAAACAGGGCAACTGGAGCGGCCGGTAACGAAGATCTGTCTTTTGATGGAAGCTGAAGCGGTGTAGATGACCTGATCACAGATGTTCTTGGCTCAAGAAAAAAATGTAATTTAGATTAGCTCTGCACAAAGGGCTCCTTTAGTTTAACCTAGGTAATTTGGGTAATTGTGGTTAAAGTAAATATTCACAATTATGGGGCCGGTGTGTAGGAGCCATTTGTATCCACCCTTTTAGTTAGGTTAATTTAGTTATTTATTTTAGCCACTTGGGGGAGTATTGCACTGGGTGTGGTACGTCACTGGGATAAGGTATATTTACAGGTGCAGTAATTAATGAGAAAAGGTGTGGATGGCGGGGAACACACGGTTCTTACCGTAGCCGTGAACACGCCGCAACATTTTAT
The DNA here is from genome assembly GCA_013375575.1 of Percina caprodes. NCBI lineage: Eukaryota > Metazoa > Chordata > Actinopteri > Perciformes > Percidae > Percina > Percina caprodes. The sequence continues at coordinate 2,836,339 of JABXJD010000016.1, forward strand.
TAATTAGCCACTAGGTGAACTACTATTTTATGTGAAGTGAACCCTTTTCTACCTTTTATAATAAACGGGAACACCACCCAAAGACAATCAATGCCTGGACTCAAGATCTTTTTGCTACGCGTTGAGAACACCATGCCATCCATACTGAGGCTTATAGGATAGCCTCTATAACACATTTACCTTGACTACTTGATAATTTAAAGGTGGACCTTGGAACCTTTTTAAAAGATGGATTTATTTTAGGAATTAGACTTGCATGGTGTAGGTTGCATCATTTGTAGGGAATTTACATATAATACTATGTATAAATCTCATAATTCACATCTTTGTCTGAAACATAATGATAACATTATCAGTATGGAAGTACATTTTGAAAAATTTGTATTTTAAGCCTCTAATTTGACCCAGAGGAGCGTTGCAGTTATCTTTTATTTTCTAACAGGACACAAACCCCGGTCTCCACGGAGAAAGACCTCTATATGTTTGACCCATTTACCACCCCACTCTTCCTCCTTCAGAATTTGGCACTTTCATAGCCTACTTCATAACCTTACTTTCTGCTTTGCTTCTGTCATATTTACTACGACCACTAGAGTGCAACGCCACAAAAAAATGCAAATATGGGTCATAATTGCTGCTTGAATAAATGACTTATGAGGGTGTTTTGCCGGGGAGGATCTTCTCTCTCTGATTTAATGTGTACAAAAGCAAAATAAAAACAATATATCATGTAATTTTGTTTCATCTCATAATATGTCATATGTGAAATACTATCTTATATTTTCTGACCTCTTGCCATCTCCTGTCATGTATTGCCATCTTATTTAGACACACATATCAAAACTAGACATTGTCCAATACCTTTTTGCTTTTCCGATTCTGATACTTGAACTTGCGGCCAATCAAAAGAATAGAATAGAAATGTATTTATTTGAAATAGGGACAATGCACAGACTAACATTAAACTTGTAACACAAGAACATACTGTATGTCTTGAGCCAGGTTATAGCAACAATTGCTAATTTCCACCTGTAGTCCCTGGGCAAGTATGATAATTATAAAACTAACATTTGTTTTTAAAGAAATTTAACAGGACTATAGATTACATGGTGACCATGGTAATTAAAAACAAGCAGTCTAGCTACAAAAACAGGAAAACAGGAGCACCAACAGCCAACAAATTCTCTTACTTCCCCTCCCCAGCACACACACTCAAGAAGCAGCAGCTTAGGCACATTTGAGTGCAATCCAGCTCTAGACACATACTGTACATACACGGATACAGACACACAAACACTTGCATATACTATATATTATATATGTGTGCTTGCTTTTCAACAACCAACTCTTAGTTAGGCATGAGAAAGTGTGGGAATTTGTACATAAGATGAATTCCATAAGAAGGGCATTCCATTGCCTCATGGCCACAAATGAGAAAAAGGAACTCCCAAATTGGGTTTTACGTTTTGGGATGCTACACCCGCTTGTAACACTGCTTGTGACACTACAAGTAGTTCGCACTGTTATTTTGGAGCGGAGTGTTACAAACTTTTTCAGAGGGGGGGAAGTAGCACTGTATATGATTTTATGTAGTAAAGACACATTTGAGTGTTTTATTAAATTATAAAAACTGAGTAGATCATATTTGACAAGTATATGACAGTCATGATAATAAAGTGTTTTTTGTCATGGATCTTGATGCAGTTTTTATACAAAAATTTTAATATGTTTTGCATGCTATTTACTAGATGCCTATAGATGCCATGTTTTCTTATGTATCTAAAATTTACTAAATTAGGTTTCAGTGTTGCACAACTTTGACTTTTAAAGCTGAGTGTTGAATCTAGAGTTACCCCCCAGATATTTAAAGTTCTAGTTAGTAGTTTTATATATTGTCAATTTACAAATTTCAGGTTAAGTTTTAAGTTTAGACCTATTTGTAAAGAACATGGATACAGTTTTTTCAACATTTAATGTGAGACATGAGTCATTTAACCACTCATTAAACTTGCCCATGACACTTCTCCCATGGGTATATAAAATGGTGTCATCACCATACATAATATTATTTATGCCCTCAAAGACAGAAGGCAGGTCATTATTATATACGCAAAAGAGCAGTGGCCCTAGAATTGACCCTTGTGGAACTCCCAGAGTAGATGGAAGAGATGTAGACAATGTGACATTTACTTGCACACATTGTTTTTGACTACTTAAGTAAGGTTTTATCCAATTTTGGACATTTGTGGAGATTTCATATTTGGCCAATTTATGTACAAGTACCTCATGATTAACTCTATCAAAGGCTTTCCTTGATCTAAGCTAGATTTAATTTCCTCAAGGAAATAGCAGCATGCAGTTTCAGTGGAATGTTTTTTGAAACATTTGTTTAAAACAATTTGTTGATTTGTCCCCTTCCAAGTATCACTGCTCTTCCATAACCTTTTAGGGTTTCCTGTTTCCTCACTTATAACATTGAGGAAGAAATTAGCTCTAGCCTTTCTAAGTTGTTATGTAACTTTATTTATTAAGCTTTTAAAAATCAGATGATCAGTACTTAGTTTTGACTTTAAACACGTTTTCAGAGAAGCATCCCTTTTCATTAATTCCCAGAAATTTGTGTTGAACCAGGATAGATTTTTTGTTGTTGTTTTCTTGTCACTTTTCTTTTGTGTATTCTAATAGAATGTCTTTAATAGTTGACTAAATCAGATGAAAAATCAGCACAGGCTGGCTCACAGGGCATACTATCATACTAGCAATGGTGTTGTGCCAGTTTACTTGCTTTATTTCATTTTTTAATGAAGGCCATGTCTTTTGGAGCAATAAAAGACATGGATTTTCCTTTCATTGAGTTTTGTTTTTAAGTGTGTTTTTGACAATTTTCTGGAGGCTAGAGTAAGATTATGAACTGATGACCCAGTAATGAGGTTATAAGTCTTTCTAATTCTATCTGGTTTATTTGTGAAAATTAAGTCTAAAAGCGTTAGGGAAGACTTTGTTATTCTTGTGGGCTTATGGATCATCTGTGTCATCTGAAAAGTTTTGACAATATCTTTAAGCTTTTTCCTACATGTTTTGTATTGCCAGTTTAAGTTAAAATCCCCTATAAGAATTACTTCCATTTTTCCATGTTGTTTAAGTATGACGAGGTTTCCAGGTGAGTCCATAAGCGCACGTTTAGTGACAGAACACCAGTTCCCTATATGTGTGTACCCATCAAAAACCATGTGCATCACCAAAGTATCATGGACTTATAGACATTTTGATTTTAACAGAGTTGTACTGCCAAGGCGCTTTCATGTCATATTTGTATATGATAACCTAGTGGTCTCTCTGTATGGTTTAGGAGAGGTAAGACAGCAATACCTGCCACTCTGTTGCTACCTGCTGTCATCTTTTCTGATGTAATGGCTTGTTAGCCTTGGAATACATTTACAATGCAGAGTATTGATCCAACACCAGTGTGTCGTTTATGTTATTATGTTTTAACAGCTGTATACTACTATCCCTGTATGGATGTGATATAATTTCTCTCATTGTTATACGGCCCGGCTCAGATTAAACTTTTAGTGAAACATGAAACACAAACAATGAATGCCATAGAACGTTCTTCAGTCATAATGGAAAAAAAACCCGTTAATAAACTAGTTTAAAGCAGATCAGGGATAAATGACGTGGTAAGATCGGTGCATAAACTTCATTATTTTACATTACCAATACCAAAATTTAACGCAGTGTTCGCGGCTTAATCAGAACATCTCTAATCAAATCACCATGGAAGTTCACACAACATTTGGCAGTGAAGCTGCATATCCTCCTTCTTCAAAACACCTAAATTGGCTTGGAATGAATTATTTACAGCTGCAAATGGGGCAAAATGGGTCAAAAGCACTGACAAAATCTAATTGAATTATTGACTTCTACATTCAGGGCATTTACTCAAGCTGCTGTATCCAATAGCGTAGTCTTTTCTTGATACAGCAGTTCTGTAATTGTATGTGTACCATGACAGGAGACAGCTGATATGTTTTAACATAGAGACAAACTTGTCAGCACTCTGTCACAATATGACACCTACTCGAAAAAAGCTGAATAAATGTAAAATGCCATACAAATAGTGACAAATCAAATTGACCCAAATCTCTGGCAAATGAAGCGTAAAATCATAGATTCATGTTGTTTGGTTTTATATTACCTTACAAGACCAACAGTGAAAAAGCAATTAGTTTAAATGTGATCAACTGATGTTACATGTGATTAGTGAAGGCCATGATAAACTATCTATTAATTCTGCGTCCTAGGGGCAAAGAGAAAATGGATTGTTATCTCAACAGATTAAAGTCACCTTCCGGGGCCACTAATCTCCATTAGTGCATCTAGCTTCAACAATATTGCTATCCCTGCTCCTCCTTTAGGTTTCCGTGTCATTTTATACAGTACGTGCTACTTTGTTTCCCAGAGCTATTTACTGTAAGAGCCCACGCCTTTTAGCTACCCAACACTAAGGACGTTAATCTCTTACATCTGTGTGGAGCTTTTTTACTTCTGACAATCTGCACTTCATTAAATGTTAATGAGCATATCTCAATACTTTAAATTGATTTATTTAGTTTTCATTATCGTGTTCTACCTGGGGAACACTGCAGAAAATGCACTTTGACTGAACCAGATGATAGACCCTTTATATAAGATCTGGAATATTGACACAAGTTGATGAGGTGGACTCTCATTCTCACTCACTTTCTGGTGTTTGATGAATGTGGGATTTGAATATAGATATACAGAAAACAACTCGGTAGCAATTCAGATAAGAACATTATCACTAAGTAAAACAAAGGGGTATTATTTGGATAATCGTAAAGTAAGCTTTTTAGGGTTTTTAGTTAGTCTGTCTCAAACTCATCTGACTGAAGAGATCATGCTCTGGTGCAACAGTGTTTTAAGCCAAATGTTAAATGCTAAGATGTTTACAAAGACGTTTATCATGTTCATGGTTTAGGGTGCAATCACACTAAGGTTTGCTAAGTAGCACTCAACACAAAGCACAACACAACAACAAATTACCACAACACGACAGCAATTCACCACAACACAGAATTTATACACTGTTATTGTTTTATTTTAGATGTTTGCAAAAATGACAGACCCCCCCCCCTTTAATGTATTCCTTTTCTGAGTATAAAGGCACAAGATCATCCGTTGGTGCAGTGTAATCTGTTTGATTGGGCTGCCTTCTTCAGTTGGGCTACCGTCTGAATGAATATTTTGGGTAAACTTGCCACTGAAGACCAGCCAACGGATTGATATTTTTTAAAAATTATTTCTTTCAGGTGGGTAAACTTCACTGAAGCGCCTTTACATGTGTTTCAGCAATGTAGTTAGTCTGTCTATTGTGTTTGATTTAGTATTGTGCATTGTTAAAGTAGTAAGCGGAAACGGCTGTCATTCAAAAGGCTAGCTGAGTTGGGCTCTTATTTTTTTAAATTTGTACATAACTGGTTTGGTTTACATTTGCAAAGGTCTTAAGGAGTATGACTGTTGATGGTAATTTTTTGTTTAGATGTGCCAAATTTTATCATTGTCACTTGTTGCCATAGCAACTCCACACATTCTGGGCTGTGGCGATCGTCGATGTTTGGATAAGAACCCAAATAATCCTGGGAAACCCAGCTAGCATTTTGCTGTCCTGTTGTGGTGATTTGCTGTTGTGTGGTGTGATTTGCGCTCATGTTGTATGATTTGCTGTTGTGTTGTGGCGATTTACTGTCGTGTTGTGTAACAGCTGCTGTCATGTTGTGTGATTTGCTGTCATGTTGTGTGATTTGCTGTCGTGTTGTGAGATTTGCTGTTGTTTTGTGTGAAAGCTGCTGTTGTGTTGTGGTGATTGCTGTCGTGTTGTGCGATATGCTGTCATGTTGTGTGTGAATTGATGTTGTGGTTTGAACATCAGGGCCACCATATTGTACACCTTTTAAAATATTCTATAAATCATAACCAACCATATTTTTTAGGTCCTGTCTCTGGGCCAACTATTGGGTCTAAATCATTTTTCTGAGCTACAAAAATCTACTCCCATAGTAACAGTGTTGCAAGCAGGCAACCCTCATTGTGATACATTGAAGGATGCTCTGACCTCCAGACTTCAGACAGTTGGCTGTCAGAAAACACTGCAATAATGAGCCAAGCTATGTCATGTCCACAGGCTAGTGACTAAAATACTAAAATACTTTAATACTTTTTGTGTCTTTGGGAGGTTACACTGCTAAAGAGAGTTTTCACAACACGTCATCAGACCAGAAGTTGCCATATTGGAGATACTCATCACACCAAAGCACAGGCACTGAAGTAGATCCCAAACATTGTCAACAAAAATGGTTATTTTTGCCGTGTTTTAGGTCACACCGAGAAAAAACATTTGGAATATTATCGACTTTCAAAAGTTATTGAAAACCAGGGAGAGGAATGCCAGAAGTTATCAGAGGAAAGGAGGCTAGCAAAGCTCAAACTCACTCAGGTAGAGTAGATAGCAAACTGGAGCTCTTTGAAATGAAAAAAAACAAACAATTGAGAGTCACTTGGCTACACCTTGACTACCGCAATGATGTCATACAGTTAAGGTTAGGTTGATTAAAGACATTATTGCATTACTTACTTTGGCCTTCACAACACAACGGTCGTTTATGACTCGGTACTGCGTCTCCCTCACCCAGCCACACACCATCTGGTTATAAGCCTCCAAATCTTTGTGGGATTTAAGGTTTGCAGCTGTGCATGGGCTCGGCGTGAAAAGCAGGTAGTTGACTAGCTAGATCGGGATGTGTAACTGAAGGAAGAATCATCTTGTCGTCGTGAATCTAAGAAGAGAGAGCCAACTCGTATGGATCTGCACTGCCAATAAACTGTAATTTCTCAAAAGATTTTCTTGTGGTCCAAGTCCTTCCCTATATGCCTTTGCATCTTGGATGCTTTTCTGTTGTTTAGACATGGCTACATTCACTTAAAGTATCCAAAGTGCACAATACTCTACTCTACTCAATACTGTACTGTTCAGTTGTTTACATCTCCAATATGGCCGCGCATCCGTGTTACAGCCCAGAACGTGACGTCAGTGAAAACCCTCTATACTGCTTGCATATGTGAAGTTTAGTGTCTATGCGTTTTTCTGAAAAATATGATATATAAGATAAGATAATAAGATATGCTTGATTTTACTTGACTTGTGCTTACACTTAGTCTTCAGCTTCCCTGTAAAGCAGCCCTTTGGCAGTTTAGACACTCCCGTAATTTTATCTGCAAAAACTAATATAAAACATTCAGCCATATCCTAGCAATGACATGAATTCATGTACTAGAGATGACATGACATTGAATTTTAATGCTATTGCACACCATGTAACACCCTCCATTGTGTCTCTGCATACCAATATTTGACAGCATTGTAGGTTCAGAGAAATAATTTTTTTTAAATCCAGTCACATCTGAAACAACAGCTGTTTGAAGCTCCAGTAAGCAATGTTTTTGATATTAACACTGACTCAAATAACTCCCTGAAGTGTGAAAGGTTTGCATTAACTCAGAATCCCACAGAGATTCAACTGAGGCTGCAGCTCTCTGCAGCTTTTTCAGCTCATGGTTAAATCCAACGACTCTCTCGTTAATATAAAACTGTGGAAAGCCGCTCTCTAACGTGCTAATTAAAGGTCATTGTGTGCTACCTTTACAGTGAAACCTCAACGTAAATAGGCAGTGAGTTTAATATCTAGCGAAGAAATGAGATCCAAACATTGTTCTTAGGGGCTCGCTGACCAAACCAGGCTAAAATGAGATGATTTAAAGTTATTTTTTCCCCCAGTCCAAACTCAATGCCCCAAAATGACAAAGTGAAAACATGGACATTAGGAAAGCATTTGTCACCATAGACCATGATATTATGTTGAAATAATATGGAAAGGTTTGGAATCAGAGGTGTAGGTTTGGAATGGCTGAAGAGCTACATCAAAAATAGGAGTCAGTATGTAAGTGGGTAATACCATGTCTAAGCTAGTTCACATCACGTGTGGCGTGCCACAGGGTTCAACAGTTGGACCAAAATTATTCATTATGTATATAAACAATATTTGTAAAGTGTCCAATATATTGAAATATGTCATTTTCGCAGATTATACTAATATTCTTTGTTCACACAACTGTGTACAATAGCTAATGGACAAGGTAACAGTAGAACTAGGTAAATTGAAACTGTGGTTTGATGTGAACAAGTTATCTTTTCAAAATGTATGATTTTTGGAAATCGCAAAACACATTTAATAGCTCAGTTAAGCTTAAGGATAGAAACTGTTGATTTAGAGAGATATGAAAATACCTTCTTAGGGGTAATAATAGACCACAAATTCAGTTGGAAACCACAAGTAAACCATGTAAGATCCAAAATGTCCAGAAGCATTGGGGTGTTGAGCAAACCACAGATCTATGAACATCTCTCTACAGCACACTGATTCTAACTTATTTAACGTACTGTGTTGAGATTTGGGGTAATGCCTATAAAACCACTCTACAGAAAAAAAGAGAAATATGAATTGTGAATAATGTTGGCTTCAATGATTGTGCTAATTCATTATTTCTTAAGTCAAAAACACTGAAATTCATGGGCCTGGTGAATCAGAAAACTGCGTTAGTTCTGTATAAAGCTCAAAATAATCTACTTCCTCCCAACATACAAACCATGTTTAGAGAAAGAGAAGGGGGTTATGCCCTTAGAGGTGAACTCAGTTGGAAACCACCTACCTGTAACACAGTGATGAAATCTGTCTGTGGCGTGAAGTTATGGAACGCATTACCAGAGGAATTAAAACATATTAGGAATGTCTTCAAATTTAAAAAAAGATTCAAAGACATGCCACTAGATAAGTACAGACATTAATTAGTATTATTGTGTGTGAGAATGTTGATAATTATGATGATGATCAATATCATCATTGTAACTGACTCTAAGAAAGGTGTATTAATAAGTTAACCACTTCAGTGCTTTGTTTCATTAGTTTCCCTTTTATATATCATTTTTTTTGAGTCCTTTATTTTTGGCGCCTCCTAGCAGAACTGGAATTGTGTATATAAAAGGGGGACTAGTTTGTGAGATGCACGCACGGAAGTAAGGAGGGAAAAACACATGTCGCTCTGTAACTATATACAGCTCTAAAAGGAGGATAATTAAGCACCTAGCTGGAACGGAAACAAGGTATTTTGTATTTGATTTGTTCAATGCGACTTTCAGGTAATGTTTATGTTTGTAAGAGGTGATTTCATGTTATATTTATCCGTCCTGTAGCTCTTACGGTGTTTCACGAAGAAAAGGTATACGGAAAAAGAAAGTAGATTTAAGGCCTACGGCTGAACATAAATAAAGACTTCTGGAAACATCACTATGCTTCACCCTTGTCTGACTCGGGGTTTGCTACAATTATTATCATTATGGTTATCATCATTACTCAGGATATTATTCACCTTTGGGCGGCAATGTACTGTGTGTTATTACTGACCCTTAATGGGTGTATTTATGTATGTAAGTAGTAATAAGGCGTTTCTATTAGGGAAGCGACTTTCCCCCTCTATTAGGGAGGGGTGAATTTTCCCCCAAGAAAGAGGTAACTTTGCGCGTAACAGTCACGCGTACCTTCCTGTGAAGCTATGCTGTGTTCGTCGCATCAAATGTGATGGAATTAAAAGCAACATAACGTGACGCGCAGGGTGTGGTTTTCAGACTTTAAGAACCCTTGGACATGTCTCGACGTGGACGAGCTAGTCTGAATAGTGTGAGCTGTCAGATCAAACATCCGAGCCAGAAACATCACGATTGTTCGGGCAATATACCTGAATGGTTCTATGGACAATACTTTGACCAGCTTATGAAAAGAGTATTGACTGATAAATTTGTGTCTGTTGTACAGCGCTGTCTGACATTGAAACGTTTTAGGGCTGACGACTCCAGAATCCAACTCTCATCATATGAGCTAAAATCAACTAAAGATGTCACCGTTAAAATCTACCAAATGTATGATTTAACGGTGGGGGATGCTTTTGTCAAAGTAGCAGAAATTCGAGCGATTGGAGATTACAGGAGGAGTTTATACGAGAGCAAAAATGAATAGCGTAAAATATGGGGAATTGTTTACGCTTGATGTATAACAAAATCACTGAACAATATGTAAAATTTAGATTAGCTAGCATTTTAGACCAAACCATTGCTAACAAGGTGGGAGATGATACTAAGTAACAATGTAAATGTAATGTCAATCCAGCCGATGTGTGTAGGCTTGAAAAATTAAGGAGCTTGTAAGAGGCCAAAATCTGTCACTGATTAAGACCGGCAATATGAGACTGGAAGCGCGTTTCAGGAAACTTCTACCCCGTACAGTAACACTGATTTGTTATTCGGTGTTTGATTCTATAGTTGAAATATCTAACCAAAGACAATTACTTTTAAATCACTATTAAGGATAAATACAGTTGAACTCACAAGTGTGCTTACAAAGAGAGTGACTAGGGAGGCAAATTTTCTAGGGGTGAGGCCATGTGACCAACTACCGAAAGCAGTTGTATGTAAACTACCAGCTATGGTAGTGGTAAACACACATCCTAGTGATATGCCTCAGGAACGTTGGCTGGCCATATACATCACTGAAAACAAACATGGATATTTCTTTGACAGCTTTGGAAAGTCACCTACCAGTTTTCTGGATTTGATTCAAAGACACTGTGTATGTAGAACGTAATCTTGGTAAGTGTACTGTATGTGTTCTTTAGTTTTTTGTAGAATTTATTTTATCTTTCTCGTCTTGTCTGAAGCTTTTGACCCTACCCTTTGGTTCCGACCAATAAATTCCTTCGTTCATTTTTGAAAATTTGAAGCCCAACAATACTGACACCCTTGACAATTGAAATTTAGCACAGATGCTTTCAATTGTTCTTGATCATCTTTGAGACATTTCTACACCTTGATTGGAGTCCACCTGTGGCCAATTAAACTGATTGAACAGCATGTGGAAAGGCCCACACCTGCCTATATAAGGTTTCAAACTTGACAATGCATATCGGAACCATGAGGTTTAACGATCTGCTTATTAAGTTCAGACAGGCCAAAGGTTCACGTTTCCAACAAGACAATGAACCAAAGCACACAACCAAGGAAATGGCAGTGGCTTAGGGACAACTGTGTATCCTTACTATGTTCTAGAACCCATCGCTGCATGCATGTCATGCAACCTGACAGAGCTCGGGAGGATTTGCAGAGTTTGGCAGAAAATCCAAGGGTCCAAAGCTTGTTATATATATAATTGCTGTTAAAGGTGCTTGAAGTATGAAGTTAATAGTCTAAATACCTGTGGCAATGTGATATTTCAGTTTTTTTCTTTTTAATAAATTTTGTAGAACATTCTAAAATCTTTTTTTATAATGGGTTTTTGATTGTGAATTGATGAAGGGGAGAATGTATTTAACCGTCCTCTTGTCCTCGGGTCATATTTGACCAAGTTTCTATGTCAAAAATGTGCGTTTCTTTCAACCAAATTATCCCAAAAAAAAGATGGATGGCTTCATTCAACGCCCTTGTTACCGCTTGACTCAAGGCCGACAACAGATTAGTCAAAAAGTTTTATTTAACTAATTAGACTAATAACACAACTTAACTCAACATAAGTGTAATGGTGGGGTGTGTAAGTGTAGAAGACAGCAGTTTGCAGTGTGTGGATGGGTGAATGGATGGCGTAATGAGTGTTGGAAGGTGCAGCAAACCAAACAAGTAAAATAAATGATCAGTTTGCTTTCATTGGGTTTTAATCAATTTTATAGCGTTTGAAGAAAACGTATTAAAGAATGTTGGAAAAAAAGTCACAAATGTTGAGAAAAGTGACACGTGTTGACATCTTTTTTTGACCCAGATAAACAAAAAGTTGCAAGGTCAATGAGAAGACAACACAAACGTTAAACGTTTTTAGCGTAAGTATGAAACATAACAATGTGAAATAAGTAAAGGATTCTGAATACACTGTTTAATAATACCACCAGTTTTCATTACTTATTGTAAGCCAGAAAAGATAAATAAAAAAATCAAAAGCCTTCAATTGCACAGATTGGCTGTGACCTTGCCCCAGACAGGCCCTTGTTACCTAACAAGCAGATTTGAGAGACAATCCTCAAACTTCAAAAGGTTTTGGAATGCAATTCATGGATTCTTTTTTTTTGTGATCAAATTTTTATATATGGAGAATGAAAAAATAAATATAAAAGATAAAGACGAAGAGGAAAGATGGGAGGAGACAAAACAACATACGCAGAAACAGACACACACAGATAGACACAAGACAAGGGACCAAACACCTGCGCAAGTTAGAGGTCTATTAGAGGTCCCTCACAGATTCAACAATTTTCTGCCAGGTGTCCAGAGTCTTTCCTCGCGTTCCATGCATGTGCGCCATGGAGAGTTCCATATATACTACATCCAGATAGGAAAGGATCCATCTGGGCATACACAGGTCGTGAGGTGGTTTCCAACGGGTTGCAATCATTCTCTTCGCAGCTGTAAGTCCAGCAAACACAGCACGTTTCTGAGTGCCAGAGAGCTGAAGAGCTGACAGGTCATTCAGAATCAAGACCTCAACAGTAACAGGCACTGTAACATTAAACAAGGCAGAAATTTTGGATACAGTATTGTTCCAGAACTGACCAATGGGAAGCACTCCCAGAACATGTGAAGATATGCACCTTGTGCTTTTATTGGGCAGAAAGTGCACAAAGGGCTGTTAATAATTTTCATGTGGTGCATTTTCACGGGCGTGAGATATGTCCTATGAATGCAAATGTAGTTTCAGAAATTGTAATCTGTTGGTCTGGATTGCTTGATACTTCTGGAATGCTAGACCATACATCATTCCAGTCGATAGCGAGGCCTGGGCAATCTTGTACCCAGATCCTCTCAATAGGAAGAGCAGAGCAGCCAGCTATCACTAAGAACTGATAAAGCCTGGATTCCGTACCACAGTTTTTAGCCTGCACAGTAAATAACTTCCGGATAGAATGGGCAAAGGCCTCTGCCAGGGGACACCGTATGCCTTGAGGGCTGATCTTAATTGAAGGTAAAAGAAAAAAGAGGAACGTGGCAGACTGAATGCATTTTTTTAAGTCAGAGAAGGGGAAGCTTGCCAAAAATGTCTTTTAGACGATAAACTCCCTGCTGTTTCCATTTAGGGGCTGTTATCGGCCTCCTACCAATCAGGAGTGCCGTGTTATTGAATAATGGGGAAAACGCCAGTTACAAGCTATAAGCCAGTATGTCAATCTCCAAATTTTGATAAGGTGAGAGATAATGGGGCCAAAGCGTAGCTGGCACTGTTTATTCGAAACATTGGCAAAAAGAATGTCATGGAGTGACCTAGGCTCTGTCATAGCACTATTTAAGGTACACCAACAAACACATGAATCTGGATTAAACCAGGTGAGGAGGGGTCTTAAGACAAAGGACCAGAAATAATGTTTGAAGTTGGGAACTGAAAGGCCACCATCCTCTCTCCTCCTCCGAAGCCTGATAAGCTTCCATACTCCTTGCATAATGATAGAAGATGAGGGAGAGACTGAGATGGGGTTTCTAAAAAGATTTGAGTTTCCCTAGTCACTTCTTATTGAAACACTGCATTCCTTCTCAGTCAGTATTTTCCACACCTTCACATGGATCGGCAGCTGGAAAGATGAGGTTTACTTTGTACATTATTTCTTGATAACATTATTTATCTAGTTACTTTATGAACATGTGAGAATATTGACTTAAGTTCTGATTTCAATTTGTTTCTTCCTAGATTCTCCGACCCATGTGTGTCTGTCTGTTCTGTTATGTTATACATCATTTTCCTCATTAAGTTTTATTAAATAAAACTTCTGTGGAATGGACAAAACTTCCCTGTGGCTCAACTCATGCATTCTGACCGATGCCCCATGACGATAGCAACCAACCTCAAAAACTGAACCCTCCTATACAAATATTTTTCAGCTGACCTTCCATTTGTAAGTGCTGTACGAAACGTGCCATGTTTTTATCAACTGCTGCATTTATAGAAAATAAATGTGGTAAAGATATACACTCACATATAGGATTATTAGGAACACCATACTAATACTGTGTTTGACCACCTTTGGCCTTCAGAACTGCCTTAATTCTACGTGGCATTGATTCAACAAGGTGCTGAAAGCATTCTTTAGAAATGTTGGCCCATATTGATAGGATAGCATCTTGCAGTTGATGGAGATTTGTGGGATGCACATCCAGGGCACGAAGCTCCGTTCCACCACATCCCAAAGATGCTCTGTTGGGTTGAGATCTGGTGACTGGGGGGGCCATTTTAGTACAGTGAACTCATTGTTATGTTCAAGAAACCAATTTGAAATGATTCAAGCTTTGTGACATGGTGCATTATCCTGCTGGAAGTAGCCATCAGAGGATGGGTACATGGTGGCCATAAAGGGATGGACATGGTCAGAAACAATGCTCAGGTAGCATTTAAACCATGCCCAATTGGCACTAAGGAAAACACCCCCCACACCATTACACCACCATCACCAGCCTGCACAGTGGTAACAAGGCATGATGGATCCATGTTTTCATTCTGTTTACTCCAAATTCTGCCTCTACCATCTGAATGTCTCAACAGAAATCGAGACTCATCAGACCAGGCAACATTTTTCTAGTCTTCAACTGTCCAATTTTGGTGAGCTCTTGCAAATTGTAGCCTCTTTTTCCTATTTGTAGTGGAGATGAGTGGCACCCAGTGGGGTCTTCTGCTGTTGTAGCCCATCCACCTCAAGGTTGTGCATGTTGTGGCTTCACAAATGCTTTGCTGCACACCTCGGTTGTAACGAGTGGTTATTTCAGTCAAAGTTGCTCTTCTATCAGCTTGAATCAGTCGGCCCATTCTCCTCTGACCTCTAGCATCAACAAGGCATTTTCGCCCACAGGCCTGCCGCATACTGGATGTTTTTCCCTTTTCACACCATTGTTTGTTAACCCTAGAAATGGTTGTGCGTGAAAATCCCAGTAACTGAGCAGATTGTGAAATACTCAGACCGGCCCGTCTGGCACCAACAACCATGCCACGCTCCAAATTGCTTAAATCACCTTTCTTTCCCATTCTAACATTCAGTTTGGAGTTCAGGAGATTGTCTTGACCAGGACCACACCCCTAAATGCATTGAAGCAACTGCCATGTGATTGGTTGATTAGATAATTGCATTAATGAGAAATTGAACAGGTGTTCCTAATAATCCTTTAGGTGAGTGTATATGAAAGGTGATGCTATTGCATGTGCTTATACAAACACATGGCAATTAACAATTCTCTTGCACCACCTATTGGCACCTTGTCAAAAATACATATCACATACAGCATTGGCACTCTGTATTGGACTGAATAATTGCTATATTTAAATATAAAACATGCCTAATCATGTTTTGTTAACACTCTTTTTATCCTTGGATGATGACTTCTCTGTTGCTAATAATAATAATAATAATAATAATAATAATAATAATAATAATAATAATAATAATGACAATCACCAAACAGTGAGACTTTTGGTAAAATTTATTCTGCAAGTGTTTAAGTGATACATATTTCCAAGGATTGTCTTAACAATGTCTTCCACCCCCCTCCCCCCAACAACCAGGAGAAATTTAGATTTTAATTACTTTTCACACAAACTGTACAACATGTGAATATACTGTAGCACGAGGGAAAAAAATGTTCAACTTGAGTACCCTTGATTTCCCCCAATCTTATTCTATGAAGAATCATAAACAGACAAAAGTATCAATACTAGAATGTATCACGTCTCTTTGACTTCCCACTGCCTCTTTTTTTCAATTTTTTTTTTTATCAAAGATGTATCATCTCAAAAATCCTATTCAGAGATTTTACAGTGTTCCTTTTGTTCTTGTTTCCATTAAAAACACCTTCCTGTGTGCTTCAATTCTCACGCCCTAAACACATCAACGTTGTCATCAGTGGGTGCTACTCTAGAGGAGCCGACTTCAGGAGAGACACATCATGCTCCAAGACATATGAAGGCATTTCATACAATCAAATATATTGATTTAAAAACAGTCAGTGAAACTGTTGTTTTACATCATATCTGCAGAAGCAATCACAGAAACTAAAGCAGATAAAATGGAAATATATAATAAAAGACCAGCTAAATGAAAAGAACAGCACTATGTGCAGCAAAACGTGTTTGAGTAGCATCCAAAAAAAGAAGAAAAAAAAACATTGTTCCACGAGTGGCTCTCTTTGAGTGGTCCTTCTCATTTTATTTTCCATTCTTTTGCTAAGAAAATAAAGAAACAAAAGGAATGCGGTAGAGAATAGACATGAACCTGAATACAAAAACATGGCGGCCTTCAGTTCAACCTTCATCTTTTGTGGTGTTATCCTCTAGATCCTCATCACTGTCTAAATCACTGTGGAGCCTCTTGGCCATGGTATTTCTGCTTCTTCCCTCCTCATTCCCCTTCTTGAGTTGGACTGGTAATGGTTTCACTGGTTAAAAACGAGAGTAGGGTTTTTAAGCCCGGAGTGTGTGTCCTCATCTTCTTTTTGCTTTCAATGGGTCACTTCTAAAAACCACCACCCCTTCTGATGTTTGTATTTTAACTCTCACCTGCTGATCGAACAAATTGGTCTTCAGCTCCACCGCCATTATCGCTGTGACTGGCGCTTACCGTCTCTTTCTGTTCCTCGTCTGTGACAATTCGCTGTCTGGCGCTCTCGAAAACAGACTTGATGACAATTGAATCCTCGTAGATCTGATAGATAGACAGACAGACAGATTTGTATTGATCCCAAAACTGGAAATTAAGGTGCTACTGCAGCGCAGTATTAGACACACAGCACACATGCAGAATATACATGACATAATAAATAGGAATGAAATAATAAATGGGATAGAATACAAGAACAAATAAAATGAAGATAGAAAATGCAAAATGGAGAATGTAGAAACATATAGTTGGGAATAAAAATGTACAGCTACTTACTTACTGCTTACAATAAAACAGAGACATCCAGTAACAGCATGTGTTCATCACTACATTAACATCCAAACCCATTTATGACTACAGTCATGGAATGGAAAAATTCATATTCTTGTGATTTCCTTGGGGTTCACCTGAGATCCCTCCAGATTATAGGTTTGAGCATTGTGACACAGGAGGAAAATATCCTTCTCCAAATCCCCACAGTTCTGTATTTGTGATTACGCACACGTTCCTGTGAAGCAAAGGGTCAATATCAAAAAACCTCAATGTGATCAACACAATAAATAATCATCATCAATTAAGCATTTAAAAAGGTAGCAGCCCGAGAGAGGGTATTCTTCTTGAACATATCTTATATTGTTTCTTGCGGAGCGTTACAAGGGTGTTAGTAATCTTCTCATCTAACTTTAAAAAAGAAAGCTAATACGCATATTTTCCACACGCCCAACTATTCCTTTAACCCAGGGGTGTCAAACTCATTTTAGGGCCACATACTCCTAATTTGATCTCAAGTGGCCCAGACCAGTAAATCACTCCAGAAAGATCAGAAACGTTATCTGCCACAGAGGTTCTTGTCAGCTTGATGTTGGCAATTGCAAGTTGCTTCTCCTCTGACAATGTTCTAAGGCCATTGTAGGAAGAAAAAAATGAACCGGGGGGGAGAGGGCTAATATTCCTGAGAAAGAACTCTGATGTACTCTGAGATTAAAGTGGTAAATGTGGAATTGGAATGAATTACTTCTCAGCAATTTTCATACTTTACAAAGTCATCCAATGGGCCTGATTGGACCCTTTGGTAGGCCAGTTCTAGCCCACGGGCCGTATGTTTGACACCCCAGCTTTAACCTTTTTAAGTCTAAAGTTGTTTACAGTGGAGCAAAAAGTAGAGTGGATGCTTTAAGTCATGTGAGATGAGGCAAGTTACTGCAGAAAATCAGAAAATTCAGTCTGTCTATGATTTTATCAACAATTCCACCTCTGATTTGATGATTTATTTGAAATCTGACATGTTCAGTTCCAAGTCTTGACAGTAGGGGCCACTTTTGTCTGATTGTGGGTGTAATAATAATTTGGGGAAGGACATATGATGGTATTTTGTATTTTTGTAATTGTCAACAAATGCTATGAAAAGACCAAAACCAACAATTTGGAGTCAATCCCACTGTCCTGCTGCAGTAAATACCTACTAGAGCACCAATGTGTATTTATCTGCCACTGAAAATAGTTCTTATACTCCTGTTTA
Source organism: Percina caprodes (assembly GCA_013375575.1). Lineage (NCBI taxonomy): Eukaryota > Metazoa > Chordata > Actinopteri > Perciformes > Percidae > Percina > Percina caprodes. The sequence continues at coordinate 2,854,655 of JABXJD010000016.1, forward strand.
AGTAAAGTTTGCTGAAAAACTACAGATTTAAGATGACTTGTACTCTGCTGCAAGGACAGCGTTGATTGATTCAAATATTTTTTTTAAACTTTAAAGAACACATTTTTTTATTAACAGCATTTTGAAAAAGAAACTGCCTCAGTGTTATGTGGACAAACATATTTTACTGGTTTCAGGTACATTAAGATGAGAGTGGGCGGATGATTCAGGGTGTTTTATATATGATTGAGTTGTACCACACCTGAGTATGATTACAGTACAACTATTAAATGGAATGACATGAAATCTGGTACAAACATTCATGGTCCACAGAGGCTGAATCCTGATGACTTTGGTGATCCCCCAACCTTTCCGATATCACCACCATAAGAAGGCCGATAGGCGTGTGTTGCTGCCCAGTTCTAATTTAAATGTAAGATTTCGATATGAAATAGCCATCTTAATAAAAGCTTTTCCATTTTTTCCACAAGAAGAGTGCCTTGGATCTTTTTTGGAAGTTTTTGTTCTCTTTCCGAAGAGCACCTTCATCATTTATTTTGAACTTATGAACACTCCAAAGTTTTATTTGATTTGATTTCATTTTCTTCCTAAGCACCACCATGAGGTTGACATATGTTGGTTTGAGTGTCTTGACTACTACTACTACTACTACTACTACTACTACTACTATTACTACTACTATTACTATTACTACTACTACTGATGGATTACCATGAGCTTTGACAAACATTCACATTCCTTCAGGATGAACTAAAAAAATGTACATTTAACTCAAAAGATATTCATTTGGATAATCCGAAGTGGGCCAACATATTATATTTTAGAATTACCCACTTCGGATTATCCAAATAAATATCTTTTGAGTTTAAATGTAAACATTACATTTTTTAATATATACTGTATTATTTAGTTTATTCTGAGGGGATGTTTGTATCAAAGCTCATGGTAATTCATCCAACAGTAGCAGTCAAGACACTCAAACCAACAAATCTCAACCTCACGGTGGTGCTTATGAAGAAAATAAAAAAAAAATGTAAATAAAAGTCTGAAGTGCTCTGAAGTTCAAAACAAATGATGAAGATGCTTATATATGAAAAAAAACCTTCAAAGTTTCACAACTAATTATACATTAAAGGTTTTTTTTCTTGTCGCCGCACGTAACTATCTTTTAATGAATTATTAATCCATTGGAGTTCCATCTATATGCATATATACTATATATCTTGTAACTCTCGACAACAGTGATATCTGAATGGGAGTTCTGAGGGTGTTCAGTGACACGTACCCTGATCCTTCTGAAGTCGACAGGCTTTCGAATCAACTCATAGTACTCAGGTACCTCCTTCTTAGAGGGAAGCTGCACAAAACCTTTGCTGATCTGTCGACCCAACCTGGAAGAACAATGTGACAGTTTGATCAAGATGTCAGTATATTGTTGACATCTTGGACTGGATTTTGCAGGTAACTATTTAATTATACATGTATAGTTTTTTTTTTTAAATCAATGTGCTTGAAAAATAGATAAATGCATGAAAATTGAAGCTTTTGTTCAGTATTTGGGGGTAATAAAATAGTGAATGAATGTTCACATGAGGAGTAGTTTGACATCCATCACATAATGGAAGGGTTTCCTTGGTTTCTCACTGTTGTCATGACACAGTCCACAGATTGGCCTCACCCGTCCTTGTAGTTGATAACCATATCCACCAGTGTGCTCAGTGTTCTGGTGAGTTCAGGTGGGTTTGGAGGCAGTTTCTCAGCAGGTGGGCGTCCTCGCTTCCTTTTGACCTTTTCGCCAGTTTCCTGACTAGCCTGCAGTTCTTTCTCCCCATGATGTTCACTTTTACGCTTCTTCAGACTGATGTCCTCTTCCATCTCCTCCAGGGAACCGTTCTCTCCTGCCTCAGGCTGCAAGAAGAAGGAGCAACATCTAACAAACTCAAACAAACTTATAGCGGGACCTATGCCTGTAAGTTGAATAACACCTTTTGGTATTAAAGATATGTACTGTGTATATTGTACACACACAGCCTATCATGTGCTTCCTTTGTTTTTCAGTTTATACCTCAACATTACAATAACAGCTGGGGACTGGGAGCAAAAAAAAAGAGAACTGTGACTGATTTCCATTCAAAACTCTTTCATTGACGGGTGACCTCTACCTCACCCAGTAAGAGCCTTTGCTCTTTCCTTCGTGTCATCCTCCATCTCGCTCCCACCTTTCCTATCTATCCACTATGTCACTATCTATTATGTAATGTTTTGGGAGGCTTTTCCTCCTTTAACTTTTGACAGGACAGTTAGATGAGAAAGGGGGAATACGTGCAGGAAATTTTCACAGGTTGGATTTGAACTCTGGACCTCTGCATCAAGGCATAAACCTCTAAATATATGTGTGCCTCCTCTACCACTGAGCCACCCTGGCCACAACTGTCACTGTCTATTAAAGGGAAAAAATGCCCTGAAAAATAAGCTTTAAAAAAAAACTCTCATTGCCATTTTTTTAACTCTTCCTCTGACTACACACAAAAAAAATATATATGAATGTTAAAATATATATATATATATATATATATATATATATATATATATATATATATACAGATATACAGATATATATATATATATTTTTTTTTTTTTTTGTGGTGTAATGTAGTGTTACCACCTAGATATAAACCTGAAGTAGGCCTACTTCAGACATCAATCTATAGAGTCCGTCTAAAACCCTCAAATTACATAAACACTCACAGCTAATTAGCAGTATTGGCTGCAGCTTTAGCATTCGTAATTACAGAGTATGGTTTTGTATTATGAAAAACCGTGTATTTATTTATTTATTACAATAGCCTATGAATTTTCATAGACTGAAGCGACACGACTGCTGTGCTGTCTCTGCAAATTTAGGACAGATTGTTTTATCTGGAGGCTTTGATGTCAGATGATTATCGAGAGGAGGCAGCATTCTTTTTTAAATGCACAATGAATGTGAACACATTTGAAGAAGCCATGTTTAAAAAGCTAATAGGCCTATCATGCATTAAATAATAACCCATATTTTCCTGGTTTAGCAACAAAAAATGAGATGGATACACAACTGTATGTGTGTGGTGTTGGAGAAGGGTGCCTGCTGCATCCTGAGTTATTTTGAACTAATTGATCGCTCCTTTTCAAATATGTGCTGCAATCACAAAGGCAATTAGAGGCCAGAAACATGAGTATGCATGCAGCAAGAGCAGCTCCTGCAGCAGCAGCAGCAGTCGGAGAGGGGAGGAAATAGAGAAGGCATGCTGTCCAATCCGAACTGACTATTGATGCATCAATAACACAGGCTCATAGAGTACACACACCAGCATTCAAATCATATAATAATGCTTGTTGTGGAAATGTCAAGGACAAAGATGAAAGGATGCTGAAATATTGCATTTTGCACACAGCACCATGCAGAATGATTAGGCTACTGAAAACAATTATTATTATTATTATTATTATTATTATTATTATTATTATTATTATCCAAGCATGAATACATTCTGATGGCAAACGCTGAAAAATAAAAAACCCGCACGATTATCAATCCGAATCAAAAACACATGGCAGAGAATTAAGTTAGATGAGAGGAGTCAGCAACACTACAATAGAAATCCTTTTCATCATAGCCCGGCTCAAATGAAGGCTTTAAAAGCCCCGCTGCTCTCTCTCTAAGGGGCTACAATCGTTCCAGCGGAATACTGGAGGGATGGAGGGTAATCCTCAAAGATGTAGGGTATGTAACACAGCGGAGAGCCTGATTCTGTACATGTGTGACTGGAAGGGTGTCAGTGTGTGTGTGTGTGTGTGTGTGTGTGTGTGTGTGTGTGTGTGTGTGTGTGTGTGTGTGTGTGTGTGTGTGTGTGTGCATATGTGATGATCCATGCCTGTGCTATGTCCTAACCAGCCTGACTAATCTAGCAAAGATTCCCTCTCATCTGTCACAAAACACACCTACACACCCCCTCTCTCCCCCTGCTCTCCCTCACAGCCACACACACACACACACACACACACACACTTACACAGACAGACAGGAATAAACTCACAGAGATCTACTCGATCTCTTTCCCTGGCGCGCGCGCGCACACACATTCACATTCAAATGCACACACGTTTTTATCCATCTCTTCCTCTCTTCCCATGCGATGTAGCCTGGCTGAATCCTGAGCCTAGAAGAAAGACATGGAGGAGGATATTTACCTGACTGCAATCTGCAGGCTGGCTATCAGGATCGGCTGCAGCTGTGGGGGAGAGAATTAGCAAACCAGCATAGCGGCGAGCTGCTAGTCTCTTCATCAGCTGATCACTCAGAAGCAGAGCCCAGAAGGGGGGAGAATAAAAGCGCTATGTTTTCATATACAAATCAATGGTCCGGGGGAAAATAGAAATTCCATATACCCATCTCCTGTCTGCAGCTCTCCGAAGTCTTTTTCCTGACTCTGGAAGGCCCGGAGCTTGTCTCCCTCTGCATGTTTTTAATATCGACTGCTGCCAGACGTTTTCCCCCCTCTTCCTACCCTGCTGTTAAAGTTTTTGGGTCCATTTTTTTTTTTAATGTTGCTTTGCATTTTAGAGTGTAGCTACGTTATTTCAACTAGACTACTGGAGAGATTTTAGGAACATAAGTCCAGTCTGCTGCAGCAACAGACATTCAAATGTCATGCTGTGTGTGTGTGTGTGTGTGTGTGTGTGTGTAAGCGTAAATGCCAGGGGTCGCGTCCCCTTCAATATAGAATATGCACCCAATTTCATTTCTTTGCCAAGACAGCAATAATATATCCACAACAAGCTGTAACTATTGCAGGGATAACACAGTAGACTTTTTCTAGTTTGGGCTGATTTTGAAGCACATCTGGTTTCTGTGAATAAATTAGTCCCACCCCCATAACGTGTAGAAAAAGGCTGCTGGGAGACAGCAAAACAATGTCAGAACTCACACCACGGGAAATTAAAGATACACTAGAAACAGAATAGAAATAAAACGATCCTGTTGACAGAGTGCTGCCCTTTTTGTATAATGCAGAGACTTGTGTGGCTTGGACTGGAATTTAATGGAACCAGAGAGGAATGACGATGCACATGAGTTAAACAGGCAATCCACAGCAGTGCTGTCATGCCACCAGTTAGGCTAAGTAGATGTTCTAGCAGCTGGCCAAGGCCATTTGTCATACTTAACTTTAGCAGTGTATTTCTCACTCTTATAGCCCTACTGTAGCAAGCCTTAAGGTCTGTATGCCAAGATAAAATGCTTTAAGCACACAGTTTAAATACAACTGTATTGGACACTTATAACTTTGTACATAAATCCGCTGAGAACATAAATATTTCAAATTGTTAAGGACTGAATATATAACAATCAAAATGAAAGTTTGAGAGAGAGAAATCCTGATTGATAGGTGCATGGGAATATGTGACATCACATTTTTCCAACAAAGCCCCGCCTACTTCAAACCACTGCTAAAAGCACTGACAAAAACATAAACACAGAAATTTCTCATGTGAAAGAACCAGAACTTTTCACTTGACAAAAAACTATTTTTTGGGGGGGCTTTAAGTGACTCTGGCAGTACATCTTGTCTTAGAAAAATGCCAAAACTTAATTTATCACAAAAAGCAAACCATTCTGCAAATAAAATGTTAAATATCAACATGATTTCATGAACATTTTGTTTGATAGCAAGATGAATACTGTAATAAATACTTATATTGTAACTTACTACACATTCTTTTAATATGTTTTACAGTACGGTTACAGGACACAGGAATTTATCAGAAGGGAAATTAATGTAAATACTTTTGCAGTTTCTATCTGTGACTAAAAAAAAAATGATGATCATGTTAAACGTTTTTATCAATAGACCTGTCTGTATTTTATTGCTGCTGATCATTCCAAATCCAACCGATATCATATTATCAAAGTATGCTGTAAGCAGTGGTATTGTAAAGGAAGGTGAAAAGCTTTCTAAGGAGATCTGAAAGGACCAAAGTCTCATTTGCATTTACTTTGCTATTTAGCATTGTGCAGCTAACAAGATAATTAGCCTTCAAGACTGCAAACTGATGTTAGTGCACTTCCATCTACATAAATGGAGAGCTAATGGCATTTTGGTGAATTAATGCAGACATAGAGGGTCTGAAATGTAAATTTCTCCCTTAAAGCAGAGCACAGCATGTGTTTTACAGGAGACATAGCAGACAAAAAAAATTTAATTTAATACAATCTGAAATTTAATATGCAGTAAACTGTAATGGGACATGATAGACGGATACATTATGACTGAGTTTCATGCGATCAACCATAAAAACCTGGAGGACATTATACAACATCTGAAAACCTCCTCCTGTTGCCTTGATATTCTACCAACGGGTGTTTTCAAAAATGTCTCGAATTGTTTGTCTTCTGATCTTCTACAGATTGTGAACACATCTCTTCTTTCAGGAATCTTTCCACAGGCCCTGAAAACTGCAGTAATCAAGCCACTCTTAAAAAGAACAATCTAGACACATCCCTAATGAGCAACTATAGGCCGATATCAAACCTTCCGTTCTTAAGTAAAATCATTGAAAAAGCAGTTTTTCAACAACTCAATTATTTCTTGTCACTAAACAACAGCTTTGATACCTTTCAGTCGGGTTTACGACCACACCACAGCACTGAGACGGCTCTCGTTAAGGTCTTTAATGACATCCACCTTAACACAGATAATGGCAAAATTTCAGTCTTAGTATTACTTGATCTCAGTGCTGCATTTGACACGGTCGGCCACGGCATATTACTAGACCGATTGGAAAACTGGGTTGGTCTCTCTGGCTCAGTACTAAACTGGTTTGAATCCTACTTACAGAATAGGGATTACTTTGTGTCAATAGGTAATTATACATCTGAGCGTACAAATATGACGTGTGGAGTTCCCCAAGGCTCCATTCTGGGGCCTCTTCTGTTTAACATCTACATGCTTCCACTGGCTCAGATTATGGAAAACAACAAAATAAGTTACCATAGTTATGCGGATGACACACAAATTTACATAACCTTATCGCCAGGGGACTATAGTCCAATACAAAAACTGACTAAGTGCATAGAACAAATTAACGGCTGGATGTGCCAGAACTTTCTGAAATTAAATGAGGGAAAAACTGAGGTGGTTGTTTTTGGAGCAAAAGAGGAAAGATTAAAAGTCTGCGCTCAGCTTCAAACAACAATGTTAAAAACAACAGACAAAGCCAGAAATCTTGGTGTAATCATGGACTCTGACCTGAATTTTAACAGCCATATTAAGACAATTACAAAGTCAGCCTATTATCACCTTAAGAATATATCAAGGGTTAAAGGACTTATGTGTCAACAGGATTTGGAAAAACTTGTCCATGCTTTCATCTTCAGTAGACTTGACTACTCTAACAGGGTCTTTACAGGTCTCCCTAAAAAATCAATTAGACAGCTGCAGCTGATTCAGAACGCTGCTGCTCGAGTCCTCACTAAGACCAAGAGACTGGATCACATCACTCCAGTTCTGAAGTCCTTACACTGGCTTCCTGTGCCCCAAAGAATTGATTTCAAAGTTCTTTTGCTAGTTTATAAATCACTAAACGGTTTAGGGCCAAAATACATTTCTGATCTGCTAGTACACTATGACCCCCAGACCTCTAAGGTCATCTGGTCTACTGTCTGTTCCTAGAGTCAGAACTAAACAGGGGGAAGCAGCGTTCAGTTTCTATGCTCCTCATATCTGGAAAAAACTCCCAGAAACCTGCAGATCCGCTGCTACTCTCAGTTCTTTTAAATCAATGCTGAAGACATTTCTTTTCAATGTTGCCTTTCTTTAAATGATGTTCATTTCTTTACTGTTTAATCTTTTATACTGCACTGTAACTTTTATTCTTGTGTTTTATCTGTTTTTATTTTTTAACTGTTTCTTCTGTGTTTTATCGGTTTTATTTTCTTTTAACTGATTTTGTGTAAAGCACTTTGAATTGCCCTGTTGCTGAAATGTGCTATACAAATAAAGCTGCCTTGCCTTGCCTTGTATTACCGAAACAACACTATTTCTTAATGGTATGTTTTTTGACTAAGAGTACAGGGGGATTATTTGGATGCCAGTTTCATATGACAATAATTCTTGACTTAAAAATTAAAAAAGGGAGGCCTAAATATTAAATTGCTCAGATGAAAATCTACTTTTTAAGTAATATGGTGCAGTGAAGTTTCTATGCCAACACAAAGGATGTTATTTTATGTTCCCATGGACCAATTGCTCAAAACCTCTGATTGTTACCATGGCAACTGCAAATTTTGATGGTGGATCTTGTATATCATTGTTTTTTTATTGCTGTTGCTAGGAAATGACTCAGAGTGCTCTCTGCACAAGCTCTCAGTAATGTGACGCAGTAACACTGTGAGTGTATGTATGTGTGTGTGTGTGTGTGTGTGTGTTGGGGGGGTTCACTGGAAGGATGACATCATATCATTTCATACATCTTCCCCATCTTTTCATGAAAAGCACCCAAGCATCACTTTCCAAACCTTTTCAAATAAACAAAATGTAAATCACACAGAAAAACAAGCAAGGGGATAGACACACAATCCACCATGTCAGTGTTTCAATAGTCTATATCAACAATGTTTCATGTCCGGGATCGCTCCAGTGCAGCCGGAAATTCTGCCAGATTTCTCTCATTTAGACCGGATATCCGTTGCCTCGGGCTTCCTTGGTGTTGGCATTCTAAACTCCCGTGGATTCATGAGGACTATGGTTGACTGCTCCTCATTTCTCTGCAGGGTAAATCCAGACAGCTAGCTAGAGTATATGTCCAATCTGAGTTTTCTGTTGCACGACTAAAACAACCTTTGAATTCTATGATTTCAATTTATATTTAATAACATTGTCATTCACCACTAGTGTTATGTAAAATCAGACAATGATAGTCTCCTCTTCCTATGTTCTTTTGGGATTCTATTCATTAAAATAACATTGTAATAGGGCTCAGATTATTTTGAATTTTAAAACAATGATAAATTCTTCATAGCTTACTCACAGCTGAAATTCAGGTTTTTAATTTTGCAACAGTGGGAAGATGGATGGAGCCCAAGCATACTTTGATAAGGTCACAAAGCCAACTAAGTATGAGTCAGTCGTTTATATTAGTCTTCTGAAAAGATGTTTAAAATTTAATGCATCTTGCTGCCCTATCCTTATGAAATAGTCAATAAAAACTCATTTAAAAAAATAATAAACAGGGTGTTGCGATTGAGGGAAGGGAGGACCCAAACGCAGAGATGAGGGAGGCAGGCGGGAGAGGTTAAACAAGGATTTATTTATACCAAGAGTCCAAAGAAAACACAGGGAGCCAAAATGCAAAAGCCAAATCCAAAATGCAAAAAAAAAAAAAAAAAAAAAAGTCCAAGGGAAAAAGCAAGAAAAAAAAACGGGACACAGAACTGGAAAAACAAATCATGGGGAAGATGAAGAACACACCATCTACAACAAACAAAGTCACAAAACAATGTGATAAGGGACAAAGGGAACACAGAGGTTAAATACAAGAGGTAACGAGGATCACATCAGGGCTGGGACGACAATCACAGAGAAGGGAAAGGGAGTAAAACTAGACAGGAACCAGACTATCAAAATAAAACAGAAAACAGAACATACAGACACTCACAGGGAAACACAAGACAGAAACTACAACACAAGACCAGGGAGGGAACTAAGACACAAACACGAGGAGACAAGACAGAACCAAAAAACCAAAGGAGGAGGAAACGAAAACAAAGCAATAAGCCAAAATCATAACACAGGGTGGAATCAGAGGAAAATACCACTACAACACAAAAGGAATTTCTGATAAGGATAATAAACAAACTAGCTAATGAATACCAAGTGAGGTGAAAGGAAAAAGCGGGGCGAGGGAGGCGAGTAGTTTCTGTGTTGGAAGTACAAAGCGCTGGGTGTTAGGGGAGGACTAAAAATAGGGGAAAGAGGTGTTGATGACTGAGTAAAGTTTCACCAGGAAGTTTCTTTCCAACTGGTTAAGTCACTTAAGAAAAATGTGAGAAAGTATTCATACAAGACAACCACTGAAAACGGCTGAAATTGAAACCTGTTGAATATGAATCAAAAGGCTCCAATAAAAAGCTAAAAAGCACACTTATCAGCGTCTCAAAGTTTCATTTCTGGAGTTGTTCTTGCTTTATTTGGTCAGTAGCCAAAAGCACAATAATGTACTGTATAAACATATGGACCAGAATGGACATTTCAAAGTGGGGGGGTCTGGGTGTCCTCCCCCAGGGAAATTTTGAGCGTCACAGACTTTATTTCCTGCATTCCGACATTTTTGCACCAATTTACGGTGGAAATGTTAAGGAACATTAAGGAATATAATGGAAAGTATGTTTTTACGTGTTATTGCACAATTTTAAGTGGGTATATGAAAATCCTGGAGCTTTCTTAGTGGGAATACTGCGTATACCTGAGTATCACGTAGACCACACCACTGAACATACGGTATATTAACACTTAAGGATTATTCTAGGAAAGCAGTACAGATTCAGATCTATTTTTTTTTATGTATTTACTGTACATATTTACTCATACATCTTTGAGTTTGATGCTACTGTGTAGTATATTGTTCAACAATTAATTATTTACAAAAAAGAGAATTAAAATAATTAAAGAAACTTTGATCTGATAGTATATAATAAGTGACTGCAGAATACCACAATAATAATATCTCTTACAGACACAGAATAATAATATACTCTGCCATGCATATATTACCTGCTGAGTCCAATATAATACACACTATGCAATGTTTTGCGAATGCTACACTAGATACATGCTAACTAGCATTCTGTCAATTGCCTGACAACTGTATGTTTGAAACTTGGACTGTTAAAATCATTATGGGGTCCTCGATACTAAATCACCTGATTTGGGGTATTACTATAATTGTTGGGTCCTTGTAAATTATGTGGTCTAGACCTACTCTATCTGTAAAGTGTCTTGAAATAACTCTTGTTATGAATTAATACTATAAATAAAGTTGAATTGAATTGATAAATAAGAAGAAGAATCCATTCAGGCTTTGGGGCATCCCCTCATTCAAAGGTATTTCTACCACCAGAGGAGGAGAAAGATTTGCCACTGTGACGAGCAGCTGCCTGTTAACACACAGAAAACAAAATACATTTATTTTAAGAAAACTGACCGCATATATATTTAGTTTAAATGTTTTGTGTAAAAATGTGGACCCACATACCGCTGTCTGTCCTTTGGAGAAGTTGGCATGTGCATAAAGGAGCACTGCAATGTCATTATGTCCTGCCTCTAGAGCAATGGACAGGGCTGTGCTTTCATCCTGTAAACACACAAACTCAAATAAATTACAAGAGGTTTTGTTGTTTGTTGAACATTTATAGATGGTGAAAGCCTACTGTACAGTACAACTTCTACTCCCTTGTTTATCTGACAAATGAAATGGGAATAAATTGTTCACTCCGATTTCATAATATGTGAGACAAAGTTGGAATGATTCAGCATCACAGCTTGAAGCCATCACATCAACAGAAGCTTCACAGACTGGCAGTAATGACTCACATACACTATCAGTCAGGGTGGCATCACAGTCTGGCTGTGCCAGCAGTACTCTAACAATGTCGGCGTGGCCATGCTCGCTTGAACACATCAGCGCTGTGGAGCCCTCGTCGTCCTGGAGATTGATCTCGGCCCCCTGTGCTAGGAGTGCCTGCACCATGTCCATCCTGCCATGGCTCACAGCCAGCATCAGAGCTGTCTGACCAGCCTGGTATCAAACACAGGCAATAGGGGTTAATGATGCTGAGTCCATGCATCGCATAACATTAATATGTTGGAATCAGATCATATTGAATCAGACAAATCATGTTTTCTCCATCCTTCACTCACGGAAGATAACGCACACACTAAAAAATCCAGCATTTTGATTTTATGGTTCCTCCTGGAAATAATAAATGTAATTTAGTACTAATTATGGGTCTAATAGAGACAGGGTTGTCTCTACACAACATCTGACATTCAAAACATCAGATTTGAACTGCAAATATAGTAAACCCCCAAAAAAAGTCACCTGAGAACAGACTGACCTGGCTTGCCTTTGCATTCACGTCTCCTTTTGCGAAGAGCTGCTCCACAACTCTCATGTCCTCTGGGCTTTCCACAGCTGCAATTGCAGCCAGCATGATGGCCGTGTAACCGGCTTTGTTCTGTTGATCGACGTTACACACCTCTGTAGTGATCGTGATCAATGAGTAGAAAAGACAAAAGAGAGGAAAGCAGAAATATGTAAGGAAGACAGAGGTTTATATCCATTTTATTTTTAGGCCGGTACTGGCAAACTCTTCTCCACCTATACAGAATGTACCAAGTTAAAATACCTGTACAAAACTCTAAAACCATTAAAATAAAATTAAGTTAAGTAAAAATGTCCAATAAAATGTCCCTGCACCAAAGGTTATTTATTGTCGATTTGTGGATGTGGAAAAATGTGAGCACTCGCAAAAGCAATGCAACTGTGGCTTCCTTGCTGCTGTGCAGTTAAAAGTTCTCAAAAGCATTTATTTTGTGAGTGCTAACATTCTACATAGTTTATATTCTAGATTGATTCTGCCACAGTAAGAATGATCAGTTAAAACACTCACTCAGTGCATCCTTTAGTCATGCTTTTTACATCCTGAACATTGCAAACATAAAATGACCGATATATTTCTGTGACACAATGGATTAGCATTATTACTTGTTTGCTGATATTCTTCTGTTCCACCTGGCCTTAGACCAGACAAAGTTAGGTCCAACCTCTTCTTAAAAAGCGGCAACAAAGATTTTCTATTTATCTATTTTAATATATTTTCAATAAAAATAGGGAATAATACTTCATCTCCTCCATTAGGACCCTTAGTCAATGTTTGCCTCTGAATGGAGTGCCCAACGTATGATCCCTTTTAGACTGGAGAAAAGCCAATTATAACGGCACTGGAGTAGGAGTACAGAACGTCTGAGGGTCAATACAATATTTTAACTATGTTCCCAAGCTAGATGAATTGCATGCACAATTTCAGTGTTGCATAATTATTGTTTTATCATAACCCATTTTGATTTATTTATTTATTTGTATTTTATTTATTCCGCTGTTGTAATAAGCGCTATTATTATGCTTCGGAGTTCAAAATTAATGCTTTTGGGTTAGGCAGCTGCTTTAAGATATGCAAATAAAGCTTATTTTGTAGATACAAAAAGGACCTCAGAGAAAGTATCTTACTCAATCACTCAATTTATTGCCCCCTAGGGGGTATTGTGGAGCATAGAAATGTCTGAACCAGAGCACTAAGCCAGAATGCTGTTAGAATACATAATAACCTCTAGTTTGCCTGTGAGTATTACTGTACCTGCATCAAGCAACTTCTTGACAATGCCAAAGTTGGAGTGAGACACACTGTAGTGCAGAGCTGTGTTTCCATTGCTGTCAGCCATATTAGCTATATGTTGCAATACTGAAGGTGAAATGACCCGAAATGTAGCCAAGTAATTCCCTATAGTGTCAGCAGAAGCTGACTTGTGGCTGGACACAGACGACCACTCTTGCTGGATTGTTTGTAGACAGTCATGCTGTAAGGGACAAAAGAATGTAAAAAAAAACATCAGTGTGTTTGTAGGCATCAATAAAGTTAAAAATGATGGCAAGTTGCCATAATTGACAGCGTGCAGAGCAATTTCACCTTTGAATAGAAAGGAGAGTCTTGTTATTACAAGGATTTGACTGAAAGAGCACAAACCAAGAGCATAACAAAGCAACAACTCGCTATCAAAATGTCCAAAACAATTTAAAAAAAGGAAGAGAATAGGAATCTGTCTTCATAAAATCCATAAAAATGTTTGTGGCATGGTGAGCATTTTGTTTGTCTTTGGTTTCTGGATTTTCATTTTCAATATAATTCTTTTGAACTCCCCTCCTTTTTATTTCCATGCTAAATTACTGTGGAAGTGAGTAGTCTCTTTCACTCACAAGTGTAATTGTTGTCAAGTTCAAGAAAGAAAAATCTAATGACAGAAAATTACAGTGCAGGCAAATTCCTACGCCTTTTATTTTCAATGCCAAAGCCATTTCTTTTTAAATGGCATATTTGAATACACCCTGCCTCAGCATCTCTCCACACCCATCCAGTGACATACCATGTCACATATACAGTACACACACACACGCACATATGCACACACAGTAAACTTCAAGGCCTTTCACATAGAATATAGTGAGAAAAACATACCAATTTGCTGCTGGATAAAACTGTGTCATCACTTAGGTGTAACTTCAAGGCTTGACAAGCAGAAAACATTGTTTCACTCATCTTACACCTGAAACGAATAAAATGCTACAAGTTACACAGCACAACTCTAAAGAGTTAGACTGACATAGTAAAAATATTGAGATTAAAGGATATGGCTATTTAATGCAGTACTCTTATTCAACTGAGATGTTTTGACTTTAAAACCTTCTGGACTACATTACCTCTGTGTTTGTGATGTCACAGACCCTTTGGACACCTTGTTGGAGCCACCTTTTCCCTTTCTTCCTTCTTGAGAAGCTTCCCTTGATTTTTTGTTTCCTCTCCTTTCCACTTCCTCAGGGTTAGCCTTGTCACTATCAAAGTGCTCGTAAGATGACATGGGGTCCAATCTAAGGACAAAACACAGGAGTTAATACATAAAGTATGTTAAGATGCTGAGTCCTAATATTTAAATATAAATTTAAAGAGATGATTACCCTGTGGTCGCCCTCAGTAACTTCATGCTCTTCCTCTTGCTGCTACAGCCTTGGTCACCATTTTGTTTCTTTATTACAGACCGCAGCACACCGGCATTCGTTGACCTATCTGGAAACAACAATGCAGCACATTTTATTTTTTTATTTTACCAGAAAATAAAATCGCATTGTGATTACAATCTCTTTTACAAGTGAGCCCTGACCAAGAAGGCAGCACATAAAGGATAACCTTTAACAGACAAGGATGGACAAGAATAAAACAGAAAATCACATGTAAAAAAACAAGCTCAGACATGTGGATATATTTTTAGATAGGACTTGCTGATTTTGCAACTCATTCCATGAAGTACGAGCGGTGTAACTAAAAGCAGTGTTTCCAAACTCTGTTTTAGTTTGTGGAACATCAGTTCCAGCCTTACTTCCGGCAACATACAACATGAATATGAATTTGAACAAATTACATTTAATATTAAAAACAACACATACAAAGAAACATATATCAATCCACTAGGTTGATCTGTGCAGGACTGTGTGAGGATTGTTCATGAGTCTTCATAAATTCTTACAAATCTCACTGCCTCCTTTTAAAAATAAAATTTAAAAAAATAAAAGAAAAGCTTTCTCTGGCACAAGCTCCTCCTACGGAGCCATTCACTTTTAGACCCTCAGCCACAAACTGGTATGTGGTACGAGACGCCCTCCAAAACCAGATATCATTCCAAACATTACAAGTGTAACCCTCAGAAAATCCACTTGTCAAGCCAAAGGCAGCCACTTCCTCTAAACCTAACGCAAGTTTAATGTGGGCCCTGGGAGTGATCTGGAAACTAAATATTTTTAAACTAGACTACTTTTACTGGATTTCTCATGAAGATGAACTTCATAACACACACACACACACACACACACACGTTTACCTTGCATAGCTGTAGATGCCTGATGTTCCAACATCTGTATCATTCTTCTCACCTCTGAATCACTGCCACCCTGTTGGCAGATTCCTGGGTTTGCTTTTTCACACTTATTAGAGTCAACTGAGAGCTGAGATGGCGACTGAGACTCTCTGCTGACTGTAACAAAGGAAGATGATATAATTATATTGTTTGAATAGTACCAGCATGACATTACATATATTACATGATAATAATAACCCAACATTAAAAGGTATCTAAAGGAGTTTGTGACCAATTGACACTTTTTTTTTTTTTGATCAGATGATGCTACACATTCCAATAATGCAAAGGTTTAGCTATGTGGTGTATTTTGGTTTCATGGTATTCTATTTGCTTGGTGGTGGTAAGATGCCAAAAATGAATGAAAAAAAATGAAGAGGATACACGTAACGCTTTGTGGTGAGATACGCTAAATATAATATTTACAAGAACATTCCACAGGTTACTTTTAACACTTACTAAATTTACTAGAGCCCGACCGGTAAGGATTTTTAAGGGATACCGATATGAATATTTGGTTATTTAAAAATCCAATATGCCGATATATTGGCTGATATATATATATATTTTTTTTAAATCCAGAAATGCGTTACAAAACATAAACATCCCTTACATAAGTTATTTGTAGTTATTTATGAGTCCTCACTAAAATAATATGATAATTTGTTTTATAGTCACAACAGAACATCAAAATATATTAAAAGGTCTGATAAATACAATTCAAGATATGAAACAAAGTCCTCTGAACAAAAACAAAACTCAGTGATGCCAAAGGGGACGTACAAATCTTTTTTTTTTTTTTTTTTAAATCGGCCATTATAACTGCCGATACGATATATAGGGAAATGCCTAATATTGGCCAATAATATCGGCCTACCGATACATTGGTCGGGCTCTAAAATCTACGAAGTTACCTGGTGGCTGGGAATCTAAAGGATGGACTTCTGGTCCACCTTGTGCTGCAGCTTTGTGTTTACAGGACAGCTTTGAGCTGGTACTTCCTTGTCTACTTCCTTGCTGCTGGACAAACCCATCCCTCTGATGAGCGTGGTCCTCTGTGAGCAGGTCCCCATGCTCCCGGAGCAGCCAATGCATCTTTTCTATGTAATGGTTCAGCTCAGGGTCCCACTGGGACTGTGAAGATTGCTTGAATGTCTGGCCAGTTGTACTGGATGAAACTGACAAATCTCGTACCCTCCCCTCCCCTACACCGATGCTCCTTGTCTTGATGGGGTCAGGCAGATGGGATGGTCCACATGCCATATTTCGAGATTTCAATCCAACCAGAAAATTGTCATTAATATTTGTTAATCCAACACCAGCGTCTCGAGTTATCTTGGTGACTGTCTCCGGTGTTTGGTTTAAGGCACTTCCTGGTAGATTTACAGTTCCTACACCAACCGTGCAGGTCTCCGGTGGGCATTTGATGTCTTTGACCCTGTTGCCTACTGACACTGTCCTGGTAACAGTCTGAGTGGTGTTGGTGTGCTTGTCTTGGGTACTTAAGACAGTATTAGTGCTGGAGTCTGTGTTGAAGGCATGTCTGGTGTTGGTAAAGCGAGACACTGAGCTGGATACTGTGTTGGTACGCTGGGAAGCTGTCTGGGGTGTGGCCATGATTCCCAGATCCACACTTTTGACTTGATTTGTGGCAATACCTTGAGAAACCACTTCCTTTGCTTTGCAGACGATTACATCAACAGAACAGTCCCCACAGCCCACTGAATTATACTTCATCTTTCTTTTCTTAGACCCCAGATTCTCTACTGGTACGTCTGTGTTGGTTTCTGCATCACATAACTTTATCTCCCTCCCGACTCCTTGTGTGTTTGTAAGAACTTGGATCCCCACACCCTTTTCCATGGTCTCCACTTGCTCCCTGATTTCCCAGTGGCTCATGGGTACATCTGGTCCTGCGCAAACATTCTTCAGCTCAGGCCTCCAACATGACACTCCCACAGTCTTCACCTCTATTGCCTCTCCTGTGCTGGCATCTCGGAGCTCTGTGTGATTACCTACTGCCTGGCTTGTGGTGTGAGGCCTTGCCTCGATGCCTGTGCTCACAGTGGATGGTCTAGCAAAGGAGGCTTTATCAGCTCGGTTCCTAGCTCCTGCAGCCTGAAGCTCTAGTTTCAGACGACTCATCTCTGTCTTGAGAGCAGATTCTTTTAACTCTGCTTCTAAGTGACAAATTCTCTCCTTTAAGGCACCAATTATTAGTTGTTGGGCATCAATCTCTGCTTCCTGTTCCGTGTAAATTCCCAGGTTAACTTCAGACACTTCTGATGCAACGGACCTCATCTTTACCTGATCAGTGTTCACATATTTGTTTTCTTTGGTGGGTTTAGACAAGGCCATATCATTATCAGTTCCCACTGTGACTGACTTAATAGCCTTGTCATGCAGAAGGCTATGGGCTTTTTCATGCGATGCTTGCAAATGTCCACACCTGGTGGTTCTTTCCAATGCATTTATCTCTTCAGTCAGTTTCCGGAACTCCCTGAAGTCGGTGCAGTCACTTCTGACTATATCTTCAGGTCCTTCCTTGTTAATCACCTTATTCTCAATGTCAGACTTTTCTTTGCCATATGCTCTCTGCCAGATCACACCATTTATGTCCTCATTGTCACTATGGTTGAGTTGAGAGACCAGTTGCCTCTTTTCCTCCTGAAGGACTGAGATTTTTACCTGAAGGATAGGGATGATTGTCACCTGCTCCTCGAGCTCCTTGAGCCTCTGCAGAGCTACCACCATCTGATCACGGACATGCTGCAGTTGTGTGGGGCCGAGACCTGTAACTGGGGTGGTTCTCCCAGAGCTCTGTGGGCTCAGCCTAAGGCATCCTGTGCTGCCTCTACTGCCCAGGGATGAGCTAAGGTGGACATGTGTATCACCTTCTGTGCCAGTAGGCTTGTTCCTATTGTTGTTCTGATTATATGCACCCAGGCCAGTGAAGGGGGAATGAGACCCATGAGAACTTACCCCTCCAAAGCTGGCCAGCCGACGCCGGGGAGCGGGCTGAGGTGGAGGCTGGCGGATCACCTCCTGTTCCAAGTGTTTGAGGGTCTCCATTAAGGTCCTTTCCATCACAGGGCTTTGTCTTTGTAATGCAAGAGATCTTGCAGCAGGCTGAGGCTTTGGCTCATTAAGTATCTGAGAGGTTGCTGGTCCTTCATTCCTGGCGGATTTGTTATCCAATGAGGAACGATGTGGTGGAGGAAGAGGAGGTCGACCTTTTGTGGTAGAAGACATGCCCAGTAGTCTTGTATCATCACTGCTAGATGATGACAAAGATTCTGCAGAATGCCACTGGCTGGATGAAATGTCACTTTGCGTTTTTTCCACATTATTGACAGCCACTCTGGGCCTCCTTTTAAGGCTTAACCGCTTAATGGTTGCACCGTTTTGGAAATTGTCCACACTCTTTTGGTAATCCACGTCCAACTGATAACTGTAGTCAATCCCTGGGTAGTTAGGAACACACTCTTCACTGCTTTGACCTGTTAGACCAACAGTGGAACAGCCAAAGTTGATTACTCCAAACAAAATATCCCTATTGCAAGTGATAAAAAACAAGTAAAGAAAATGTCCTGCATTGAGAGTTTAAGTTTAAAACTAAATATATAATTAGACATTAAATTTACAACAGCAAACGATTGGTATTGAAGAAATTTGTTTTGAAGTCTTCACAACAAAATATCACAGGCAAAACCCACAATATGCTATGGAAAATACAGTATCTAAGCTTTTATACAGCTCTATTCTATATACATTCTACCCTTAATTTCTTTCTTTTTTTTTCCTTACCTCAGTATTATACGCTCATCAGCAACCCTTTCTATTTGAGCCTAGAGTCTTACTTCTATCTGCTCGAAATGCTTTTGAGTATAAACTCTCTGAGCCGGTCCCACAAGAAGAGGAGGGACAGTGGAGGATTTACTAATTGTGTAGACACTGTTTTCAGCAGCTACTTCTCTCTAAATTGTATGTCTCCCTACATAGACTGAACACACTCTATAATTACTATGGAACTCTCCCTCTAAAATGCCTGACCATAGTCTTGGCAGGTTTTCTCAACCACAGACATCCTCCAAGTATTTTAGCGAGGGAACACTTAAAAAAGGAACAGAAATCTTTTGTATTCTTCAAATGTTTTTCACAAAGAAATTGTAGTTCATGAAACAGGTATAACTATTTACATTGTAAATGTTTTCACTTTCTAGTTGAGAGTAGAGTGTGTTTAAATTGATAGATATTTTAGTATTTGCAATTTTTAAATTCCATTATAACCCCCTGTAAACAAAAGGCTGGGCATATTTTCTTCATCATAAATAGATAAAAAACTAAAATTCACATCAATCAAAATCTAGCATGTAAGCTATTTGGAAAGTAATAGTTATAGTTACCTGAAACATTTCTCAAAACGTAACTTCCTTGAGCCATACTTATTCACAAAGTATCAAGAATGGAGCAATCCTTTTATATCCAAATAAAAGAAAAATGATAATTAGCTCTTTGTATTTGTCCTACAGCATCACTTGTTCTCTCTCTCTCTCTCTCTCTCTCTCTCTCTCTCTCTCTCTCTCTCTCTCTCTCTCTCTCTCTCTCTCTCTCTCTCTCTCTCTCTCTCTCTCTCTCTCTCTCTCTCTCTCTCTCTCTCTCTCTCTCTGCCCAGGTCGAGCACAGTCAATAACAGCTAACCTTACAATGCTTACATAAAGGAAATGCAATACCCGGCCACAACATACTATATTCTGCAAAAAGTACAGCTAGCAAAAGGCTAAGCCTCAGTGCAAAACAGTGACTCACAGCATTGCAATGCCATATCACTTTCTAATCAGTAAGCACCTTCTGTTCTCCGCACACAGAGGTTTTAAGGTGAGCAAAAAAAAGAAATATAGGCTTCAGTTCTGTCAGTGTCTTGTACATTTTCTCCCTTCATAGAGAGCTGGTTATATTTGCTAGTCAAGTGAAAAGTCAAGTAGTATGCATAAAAAAGGGATTACATAAAATATGTGAGAAATGAGGATGTTCCAGCAGCAAAAGCATCAGGACTAAACAAAGAAAACAACATTTTTCATATGCAAAATTGGAAAATATATGGTAATATACAGTATATAATTAAGAATTGCAGAATTATGTACATATACTGTTGTCAACATCAATATGGTTTTACTTCCAGCTGTTAAACCCAGATGTTACTCTCAGTCTACTTCATTGTTCTAAATTAAACTATGATCACTAACATATGTTAACATTTATCATATATGCATATATGTGTCAGTAGATATTTGATGTATAAAAAAACAATCACATGTCAAAAGCAGGCCGCCTCCACACTGGAATTTTCATCTGAAGCCTGAGTGACATCAAGCCTCAGGCAATAAATCCCTCTCTTTAGAGTATGCCACAGTGACCAAAACTACTATTTCTGCTGCTCTAAAATGAATGTTACAGAGTGAATTGGGACAACTCATTGTAGGGAAGCATAGTGAAGTTTGCAGTTAAGGGGCCAGAAAGAAATGTTTGGAAAACCGAATAAGGAATGCATAAAGCATGAATGGGTTGGAGAGATAAGGAAAAACACAAAAAAGTAATAGGTTTGAAATGTATGTATGCTTTATGCCTTTTTAATTCATCCACACATCCTTATTCAATCACTCTTTCACTAACTTACATGCCTTGGGATGTCACTCACAGGCACTGAATGTTTTAAATCTTACAGTTATGTTTTTTCCAACTAAAATGGTTCGTTATAGTGAATATCATATATTTATAATATAATATTTTTTAAAGTTAGACTTATCTGATTGTGTGAGGTTTTAAACACTGTCACTGGTATGCAGTCAGACCACAAGAGCTTTCAGCACATCAGTTCATCTGTTTCAAACCTTCCTCTAATAATCCAATCTTTGCTTTGTTTTCTTGAGAGTTTACTAGATAACCTATAAAACATTAATAAAATGAGACAAGGACAATAAAATCACTCCTTGGTTGAACGACATGTTTCCTCGGAACAGTGTGAAACGGTGTGCAGGTGTGCAACGTGCTTTGTGTTATGTTTTCTATCGTTTGGTGGGTGTGTCTCTTGTTTATTGGCTGTGTCACAGGTGATACCCAATCAGCAGCGACGTGTCTGTAAAGTAGTTTAAAAAAGCAGTGCCCTTGCTCACACAACAGGGTGTTCAACCATTGACGGTGTTGAACGCAATCCCCCCGTTAAAGTTTTTATTTTATTTTATTTTATTTTTTTAAACACGTTGCTACGTTTTGTGGAGGCTGAACGTGGCCCTGGTCAAGTCGACAGTTCCAAGGGGGGTCACAAGTCAGAATTGTTGGCTCTAACACGGGTGTTTCCTGGTTTAGTGGAATAGTCCAAATATTTTCCCCCCTTTTCTCTATTTTGCAGGTGGTTTTGGGAAGTCCTCATTAACATTTAGCTTGAGAGATACAATTCACCAAGGAATTCATCAACTTTTGAAACACAGAACTGGCTGAAACAGGTATGTATTCCTTAAAAAAAATTATAGGCTACTCTATAGTTAAAGATGACATACTTGCAAAATGTCTCCTAAAAATAGAAGAGACAACAATGAGTCCTGAACACCCAGAACAGTTAGCAAGGCAGGATGCTGCTTAAGCACGAAGCCTATTACGAAGAAAACGTAATATATTAAATGATGCTGGTGCAAAACTTACTTGACTTTTTCATGATGAGTCGTAAATGTTTCATATATTTCTGTTAAAATTGAGCTCAAAGTCAGTGCGCATTCACCCGTTAGCCTATGTTAGCTAACATTACCTAGCAATGTGGTGGGATGTAACTTACCTGTGCAGGAGAAGGCAACAAGTTGGGGTGATGAAGAAGTTAAAAATAATGTCACAAATTATGGGAAAGGTCAAAAGGATGTTAGACATTAATGCGAAAGCCAGATGACCTTTTCTCCTCCTTTGCTCCTCTGTATTAATAGTTATCTGCGAAACCAAATAAGTTTTCACTCTGCAGCAGAGGGACAGCTACTGCGCATGTGTCGAGAGCTGTCAACATGGAGCACAGCAGGTGCTCCTGGGAGTCCTCAGTAAAATATTAATGATGTAGTTTCTTCCATTAAATCGATTAACGTTGCATAGCATAAGGACTACATGATTATTTTTGTCTCTCAGGCATCTTTCTTACAAATGCATTTAACTTTCAAACCGAGAAAGGCTTGTTAAGTGGCATGTTTTGACCAAAAATAGTGAAATTAACAATTAGGCCAATATATTTAGAATATAGTTAATTTTGACAGTGTTATATTCATAGTGTATATTTACTATCAAACGCCATATTTATTAGTAATTTTGTATTTTCTAAATTCCCTTCCCTCCAGTGGCAGATTCTGACAGTTTTCTGAAGTCAAATGAAACGGCATGGTATTCTTTGTTTAGTCTGTGTTGATTTAAACTATACCATTCCACTTATTTAAATTCTAACAACAAATGGCAAAAAAGAAGTTGGCAACTCTGACATTGTGCAGGATGATACTGTGCCTTACCAGAGCAGTTTTGATGGTGTTGAAAGTTTAAAAGAAGAAGAAAGTGACTGCTTTTATTAGCAGAGAACTACAAAATTGAATTTGAGTCAAGGCACAGCAGAGTTACCAGCAGGAAATGAAATGGCCTACTCCTTAAAGTTGAATCTTGGCACAGACTCCATTCATTTTCAACAGCTTGTAAGCTGCACAGCGACATCATGTGGACACAGTGGGGAAATACACTTTGCACTCAAAGAGTAAATTTTGGGACATAACTTTTTTGTTGTTGTTTTTTTAGGTAACTATTTTGGATGTGTGAGTGTTTTTTTGTTGTTGTTAAAATCAGAATCACTTGTGCATGTGTTGAAGCTCTCACATGCTGTTATTAATACCTAATACTACCTCATGTGGTAGCTATTATCATGCTGGGTTCAAAGTTGAACTTTCCATTGTGAAACAGGTCCCTGGCACATTTCATCTAAGCGTATGTTGTAATTAAAGCAAATCTATGGCCCATGTAAAGTTCTTTTACCTTCCCATGTTTGTGTCACAGACAGAGACAGCCATACACTAATTGCATGCATGCAGACACACACTGACACAGAGACAACATTTGCCTCCGCTACCCCTGATTGTTGCTGTCTATTACTTGGCTTGCAAATACTGTTTTATTTGCACGTTACATTAATAGTGCTATATAAAATTAGGTAGGGTAGATGAGGACAATGAGTCCCATGAGTTGAACTTTACACTTCTTCAGGATCACGCAGGGAAGGACTGTTTAAGCAGTTTTAGTTGTGTATCCAAAGAAGTGCTGAGTTAGTCATATCAAGTACCACCTGTGTACCTATTCTTTCTTAAAAACAATGGTTAAATTGCAATGGCCACTGGGAAAACTAAACAACTTCCATGTGTTCTATTCTAAAAGCATATCCGTTGATGTAGCATAAGGAAATAGGAATTAGGCTTGATGACTAATGTCATGCTGTATAAATGTTTCTGTTTAAAATACTTTTGGAATTATTGTGCACTTCTGCACCATGAGCAAAATGAAACAAGATCCAATTGTGTTGTGACTAAGTGATGATTCATAGTATCAAATATGACTTAATTAAGTCATGTGGTTCATTCAAAGCATTGCTAAACATTTATATTTAGTAGAACTGTACAGTGCTGACTGAAAAAAAGACACCTAATATCTAATCAAAGTGAGCCGGGATTGTTACTTTAAACCTAATCTCTATCTTTGAACTTTGCTCTTTTAAACCTGCAGTCACACAAGTGATCAAATCAACCCCTAACTGTGAGAAAGGACACTTTTGATTGGTTGGAAGAGTTGCACACCCCCGTCCCTTCCCCTCTCTCAGTTCTAGAGTCTGCTTTTTAACAATTGGGCCCACGTTCACCTATTTCACTTGAGGCATTCGGTCCCAGTCCTACACCTGGCTGTAAAATGTCTGACAAAGGAGCCTTCGATACCAACGTGCTGACCCTCACCAGGTTTGTTCTGGAGGAGGGCAGGAAAGCCCAAGGGACAGGTGAGCTGACGACCTTGCTGAACTCCATCTGCACAGCTGTCAAAGCCATTTCAACTGCTGTCAGGAAGGCTGGGATTGCTAACCTGTGAGTAGTGTTTCTTTAAAATATAGAATATAAGAAGGGGGAACTACAGTTTGCACCTTATTAGACATTTATGAATGAATCAAGGTTATTATTATTTGCTTTTATTTTAACATTACTTTTAGGTTAGCAAGTTTCATTCCAGTGCATTAGTTTATCTGTCTTTAATATGTGTAGGAATTAATTGATTTCTGGGTTTAGTGTTAGTTTTAGTTACGTGCAATAGTTAGTAAGAATCAGTAAGCCGTTTTTAACTTTGACCCCGGCCAAAGGTAAACTGCACATGTTGTGTACATTCCCCCAGGGCAGAGGTCAAAAAGATAACGGGCTTTTCAGACAGAGAAATAACAAACGTACTGTGAAAAAAAAACAGTCAGGTATCACAGTTTACAAGAAAACCTATTGTTTTTTATTGATTGCATCAGAACGGAAAGCTTTTATCTAGGTTTGGATCATGTCAGTCTTCTCCTCTTCAACTCTCATTGAAGATATGGCATTGCCGGAAGCACCAACGTGACAGGGGACCAGGTGAAGAAACTGGACGTCCTGTCCAATGACCTGGTCATCAACATGATCAAGTCCTCCTTCACCTCCTGTGTGCTGGTGTCAGAGGAAGATGAGCGGGCCATCATTGTGGAACCAGACAAGCGGGTACTTACGTCTGTACAGTATGCATGTCTGCAAATAAGTGGCCTTTTTTCTTTAGGTTCTAGATTTTAGCATTTTGTTTTTCTGGTATCGTTGTGACATTAATAACATAACTGGTTCTCAACTGGCAGGGAAAATACATTGTGTGCTTTGATCCACTGGATGGTTCCTCAAACATCGACTGTCTTGTCTCGATTGGAACAATTTTCGCCATCTACAAAAAGGTTAGCTAACATGATGCTGCACGCTGATTTAAAGAAACAAAAACATAAAAAATAATTATCAGCCAACTGTTTTGTATGACATTCAGGTATAATTTATATGGATTTTTTCTGAATTTAGTTTTGTTCTATTTTTCAGACAGCTATAGTTGCTAATTACCTTGCCAATCAATATATGACATTCAAATCATATATATATATATATATATATATATATATAAAAATGCATGTTAAAATGTGTTTTGCTATAGATTAAACTACCAAACAATATACAACCTCTACCAGCTACGACAAGAATGCAACAGTAATGATAATCAAATATTGTAATATATAATATATCACTCAGTACGTATCTGTTTGTAAAATGCCTCTTGCTGCTGCTGTTCCGTAGACTACAGCTGGTGAACCATGTGAAGAGGATGCTCTGCAGCCTGGAAGAAACCTTGTGGCAGCTGGTTATGCTCTGTATGGCAGTGCCACCATGATGGTCCTGTCCACTGGTCAGGGAGTCAACTGCTTCATGCTTGACCCTGTAAGATCAAGGTGTCACTGTCATAGACAGACAGTGTTATGTGATCAGATTAATAGTGTTATATGATTATTTTTTTAAATATGATTAATTTTTTGCTCATTTCATTTTGCATGTGTCTTTTCAGATCTGTTTTTCCTTATTTCCTTGCATTTCTCTTTCAGTCAATTGGTGAGTTTATCTTGGTGGATCGAGATGTGAAGATTAAGAAAAAGGGAAAAATCTACAGTTTGAATGAGGGATATGCGCAGCATTTTTATCCAGATGTGTCAGAGTACCTACAAAAAAAGAAATACCCTCAGGTAATGGTACAGTGCACTTGCTGTTGCTTTTATGCAATGTGGTATTGGCTGCAAAATATTTTGGTTTCTGAATATGTAAGTGACATGCTGTCTAAAAATCTACATTAAATGTGTGTGTTTCTAGGATGGTTCTTCTCCATATGGCAGTCGATATGTTGGTTCAATGGTCGCTGACGTTCATCGTACTTTGGTGTACGGAGGGATCTTTTTATATCCTGCTAATGTCAAGAGTCCGAAGGGCAAGGTGAGCAGTGGAGCTTATACAAATGGACAAAAAAGTGTTTTATAATGGGATTGCTTTTAGATCATCTACATGCATGTCAAGCTGCAGTAAAGATACACACATAAGTTGTTTGTCTTGTATATTCTCATTCATGTTTCTGCTTCTTGCGGTGCAGCTGAGGCTTTTGTATGAATGCAACCCCATGGCCTACATCATGGAGCAAGCAGGAGGCATGGCCACCACAGGATCCATGAATGTTCTTGACATCCAACCCACCAACATCCACGAGCGAGTTCCCATTGTCCTTGGATCCCCTGACGACGTGATGGAGTATCTTTCCATCTGTAAGAAGCATAAGAAATGAGGTATTCATCTTTATGTATGAACCATAAACAAGACTGTATATAATAGGCATAAATGAGCAAACTGTGTGGGATAATAAATCATTTTC
Organism: Percina caprodes; assembly: GCA_013375575.1. Taxonomy (NCBI): domain Eukaryota; kingdom Metazoa; phylum Chordata; class Actinopteri; order Perciformes; family Percidae; genus Percina; species Percina caprodes. The sequence continues at coordinate 2,881,939 of JABXJD010000016.1, forward strand.
TGTTTTTTTTTTTTTTTTTTTCCAGTCTTGTTGCAGGACTAACGGCTCAATCGGGACATTCATTAAGTGCTTTCTACTCATTTCCTCAACTGCACTGATAAAGGAACTGGAAACCTCACTGGGCCTGTTAAATCTGCCTCACACTATGCTAGCTCCATCTTGCTGCTTTAAGTAGTAGAGACTAGAGTCTGAGTCTTTTTTTTTTTTTTTTTCTGTTTTTTATTTAAATAAAAGCAAATGAACCAATGCATATGTTGTTCATGGAGTTGCAAAGAGTCCTGTAGTTTTTATTCCCATCAAAGTCTATATAATGTAGTCTGTAGAACACTTTGGGCTGAAGTATATAACCGAATGTTTACGCTCATTTACACCACTACCAAGGTATTTGGTATGTGTAGACAGACCCAGGCTAGCGGTTTCCCCTGTTTCCAGTCTTTATGCAAAGCAAAGCTAAGCGCCTGCTGGGTCCAGCTTCATATATAATGGACAAATGTGAGAGTGGGATCAGACTTCTCATCTTGCCAAGAATGTCCCAAAATGTTTAACTGTTCTTTTAATCTAATGCGACATAAAAGCATAAACAAAAGCGACAGTAGAACATCGTTAAACGTATTTCTCATAATAAACTTGCTGTGTCCTGGTTAGCTGCTGATAATTTCTGGCATCAGCAGCACACCCTGAGAGGCCTTTAAGTTTCAGCTTTGCCCCTCAACTAATGAGGCATAAAGACTCACTGAGAAAGACAAAAAGATGTCAACAGTATGCTAACACAAAAACCTCATTCAAACAATTGAGTTTATTTAGGAAAGCTGTCATTATGGTCCGTAGAACAGCAATGCCTTCGATCTCGGCATACACAATCTGTATTTTTGCGTTTGATTGAAAGTCTTAAGACACTTAATGATGGTACAACACATAACATAGTTTTGTGGCTCTATGGCTGCTGATGTCACTTGGAAACTTGACTTTGAATTGAAAAGCTCCCCTGAGAACATATTGGAATTTTTATTGGCTTTTTTTTAACTTACGTCTTGGCAATCCAAAGCCTCACGAATATTGGATGTGAGTCATACGAAAGTTAAATGATGTGAATTGATAGCAGATGTATGATCAGAGACGGAAGGCTCAGTGCTTTCGAAACAACTCCTTTGTATATATAGCGAATACAAAATAAATGTGGGTAGCTCCAGCATGCTGGATGGAATCCATATTGTTTGGTATTTGACAAAACTGAACCACTTCCTCTTTTTGTGTGCGTTTGTCAGTGTCAGCATTTAAGGGCTTCAGTGTCCATGAGACACACAAACACTTACACATTACAGGCACACTTGTTTATTTCAATTTTGTTCAGTCTGTGTATGATTATAGGGTACTGAGTCAATATTTAGACTTTGCAGGGAAAGCAAAACCCAGCCTGTTTATTTTTTCCTTGCTACTGTGTGTGCTGTGTATGTAAGTGTGTTTGTGCTCATGTATGAAGAACAAGGTAAGATGACATCTTGATTTAAATAACCATCATACTTTTGGCATAAGTATTCAATCTAAGTTGATATCTTTTAAGGATTATTGTTAAATGTGTTTGGCTGCAGTGTCTGTAGAAAGGCAGTTCCTTTCTGGGCGCCAGGTAGCTCAGCTGGTAGAGTGGGCGCCCATATATAGAGGTTTACTCCTCAACGCAGCAGCCCAGGTTTGACTCCGACCTGTGGTCCTTTGCTTCATGTAATTCCCACTTCTCTCTCCCCTTTCATGTCTTCTGCTGTCCTGTCAAAAATAAAGTCTGAACGAGCCCAAAAAAAAGAAAGGCAGTCTCCCCCAAAAAGGTCTTGTTACATCTAACTGCTTCACTGTCTTGACTATTAATTTTTCTCAGACAAAAGCAGAACAATGCCAAATTAAAGTTATATAACAAAGGCTTGAAAGAACAGTGGTAGGCAGCATACCACAATATTTAGCAAAATTATGTTGTCATGGCTGCTGCTGCCAACTGATGTATTCTTACTTTAATATAAAACAATGTGTCAGGCCTTTGTAACACTGTTTTGTCCTTTTCTCTCTGTCTATCCATGACAGGTCAGTACCTGTTTTCCGTTGTAGCCCTTCCTTGTCGGTCTGATATCCAGCCCAAGTGCAGACAGGCTCGGTTTACTTTACACTCTAATGAAGAGTGTTATAGCGTTGCGTCTGTGGTTTGTCTGTGCAGCTGACAGCTTACTCAACAACCTCCCCCTCTCTGCAGCACATCTCTGTTTAGCTGGTGCAGGATGGAACGAAAGATCACAAACACAATAGATCCTCAATTTATGTTTATGCAGAAATTAAATAAAGGACACATGTTAGGAAATAAAAGCAGGCAATAACAAACATGTTCTTTTTAACCATGCTAGCAGTTTGGCTCTGTCAGTCAGTCAGTCCAGTCGGTCTATATCCTCGACCTTCCACTTTCGGTATTGCACCGTTGCCGAAGGAGGTTTCTCTGGGAAATTTATCATTTCATTTAGCTTGGATATTCGGTGGTTAACCATTCTCAGATCTCTGCAAGATAAATCCAGACAGTCTACTGACTTTGATGATCCTCTAATTTTTCCTCTAGTGCCATGATGAGGTTGTTGTTTTCAGTGAAATATCTCAACAACTCAGCATTAACGTAGAGACAAGGTGGCACACCATCAAAGCAAACAATGCCTTTACTTTAGAGCTTTACATTTTGTTAAAACAACATTGCCGACACGTTTCAGTGTGTCGTTTTGGTTTATGACCACATACCATCAGTCTCAGCTGTGGCTGTTTTGTATTTAGTGCTAACTACCATTAGCATGTTAACACGATAAAGTAAGAGGGTGAATATGGGTATGTTAGCATGCTGATATTAGCATTCAGCTCAAAGCATCGCTAAGTACAGACTCACAAAGCACCTAGCACGGCTGTGGACTTTTAGTCTAGTTTTGCTCTTTTTGGAGGCACTTTTTCTTTCTTTATGAGATCGCAGACGGTAGCGAGTTGACAGCCATTGAGGCGAGACAGAGATGGGGAATGACATGCAACAAAGGTCCCCAGCTTTAACAGTAGCTTTTTAAGCCAAAGATAAGCCAGAGACTTCCACTATAAACAGACAATCCTGTCTGCCAGGTTGTGTACCTGAGAGAGGTTTTATAACGTTAGTCATCAGAATACACACTAGACCTACTATCCCACCTCTTTGTTTAGCTCATCAGCATGGCTTTTCTCAGCACAGTGACAGTATACACTCAGAGGGCCAATGTTTAAATTAAACATAAACTCTGTATCCCAGACCACCCTGACTGGAGCTAACTGCTAATCCAAATACTGCCTCAACCTTCGTCCAGAAAGGACCCATATTTGTGCCTGATAGTTATTGCATTCCCAATCCAGCCCCATTCAAATGCTCTTATTTTGGAGGTAACAGTCCAAGTTTCCTTGGTAAATCCACATCACAATACTGCAGTTCATATTTCCACATCCAAAATCTCAAATTCAAACTGACATCTGAGTGAGTTTCTGGCTACTCAAGCTTTTTTGTCAATTTGGAGAGACTGATGTCCAGTAAGTCTGTTAAATCCAAGTTGGATGGGAGAAACCATTACTGCAGTTTAGAGGGCAAAGGACTGAAATGTTTTGTACAAAGTTATGTTACTAGGCAACATTAATGTGTGCCGTGCCCTGAGCTTGTCCAGTATCTGCTACTCTTAAGTTTACCTTTTGATTTTATTAATTGTCCATCTACTCATTTAGAGGATACTTCTATGTCCGCAACAATGTCTTATGCTTATTGTCTAAGAAAAATAGGACAAAGTAATATTCTATTGCAAGCATGTGTCCTCTGAATGATTCTTGAATCTTGAAAGAAGTTTGATTTTCTTTCTTGTTTCGTTCATGGTGTTTCAAATACAGTAGAAGCCATGACATTTTGTGGTATTTGTCTATGGAAGAGGGGAAAAAAAAGTCCACTAAGATTATCTTGATTTATTCTACTCATGTCATGTGTCATGTCGGGACAGTGGACCAGACCACCGATGCTGCTGTGCCTTACAATGTGTGGTGTGTTTGGATTAAGGGCATGTGGTTACTGTCACTGAAGACAGCCTCATCTGCGCTTTGACCACCAGACTCTTCATGAACTTTGAGTCTTCAGCTGGGGGGATATGCGTGTATTAAAGTTTAGGAACAATAACCATTGTATAAATGGAAGGAATCAAACCACCAAACTACAGTCCTCTTCATCCACATTAATGAAAATGTAGTGAATCAAAGGATGCTCTTAAATGTTTGCACTTGTATATGTCTGAATATTTTTGCATGAGGGATGTGTCATTCTTCCCATACAGTCCTGCAGTTATTATGTATCTTGGACTGCTTTTACACTGAGCTGGAATTATATAAGCCTTTGTCAACTTTGTCTGTTTTTATTGTTTTTGGCATGTTTTGTTTTAGATTGGTTTTTCCGGTTATTTATTATGCTTTTATCTTGTGTTGTTGTCTATAATTGTACAGCACTTTGGGGCAGTAGTGACTGTTTGTAAGTGTGCTATAGAAATAAACTTTGACCTTGAACTGCATTAGTTATTGTTCACCAAAATGTCCTAAATCAGCCCACACGTGTCTACCCTGAAGTTCTAAGAATACTCCTAAGGCTGGCAGGAAGATAATCTAGGACCAATGGCCCGTGGTGTTCAAGCAGTGTCTTCAATTCTGCTCAAACATTGTGATTAGTCAGGCCAGGTAAGCCTTGGGTCACGTCTCATTTTTTTCGTCTCCTGAAAACAGCAGCTACGCCTTAAAGATTGCACTCAAAATGTGCCCCACATTGGCAGGATGCCAGACAGACTGATTTAGAGAATGTGTCATGGAAATGAAAGACTGGCAAAATTTGTATTCTGCTTCTCCAGCTTTGTCATAGGACTGTACCATGTGCCTACATGCACCCAGAGTAATAATCCCACAATGATTTCTTCTAGCTCTTACTAAAGTCTCATATCTTTTAGGAAAACATAACCTCTTTATGATCTTTTACTTAAGCCCTTAAAGGAATAGTACATTTGGGAAAATTGAGTGAGAATTAGCTGAGAAGATTGATATCATTATATTTGTCCATTAAACATAAAATGGAAGCCAGCAGTCAATTAGGTTAGCATAGCACAAAGACTGGAAATGGGGAAACTGCTACCTGGCTCTGTTAAAAGGAAACAACTAAAGCTAACTAATAAACAAATCTAATTTGTTTAATCTGTACAAAAATCTAAATTAGTATTTTTAACATTGAACTGAACCGTTTCTTGGCCCTGACCATTAACGTCCTGGAGTCTGTGCTGCTCAGGGCCAAAAAAAAAATAGATTGGCATATTATCCACCATAAAATGGCTAAATCGATTTTAATTTTTGTACATATTAAAACTAATGTGTTAATGAAGTGCTGGTGTTTTGGGTACCTCTTGGGGTGTTTTTTTGTTACCATATGGACAGAGCCAGGCTTGCTGTTTCCCCCTATTTCCAGTCATTGTGCCAAGCTAAGCTAACGGCTGCTAGCTGTAACCTAATATTTTACAGATATGAGACATTGACCAGCCCATGAATCCCCAACGCTATTAATTGCGCTACAGCTAAAAATCTTGGGCCTGATCAAACTGTCTGTATTCTTGCTACTAAACATAATGTAATTAGCACTGATTAAAACTTATTTGCAGGAGTCAATGAAGGAGCCTCCTGAGTTTAGGTTTTAAATCAATAGATCTCTTTCTCAGAGACAAAGAGTCAGCTATTTAACTGGGTAGTCCCTTTCTTCCTTTCAGGTTTCTTGATATTAGTGAACAATGAATACTCTGTTTTGAGGTTGTGATGGCATATCTGTCTCTGAGGAGCTATTTTCTCTTGAAGAGAATTGTGATCAGAGATTGGAGAGGAGAGGTTACATTTTGAACCAAAACTAAAAAACAAAACACTCTGTCTTAGTCTCTTTTTCTTCTGTAATACCTAAATACAAGCCATTATAGTAGCAAATGTCTTTGCAAATGTGTGTAGAGAGTTGTGCAACTGTATCTAAATCCTTGTATGTGTAATCAGATTTCTAATATTTAAAATCTCTAAATGTGAACTGAGATTTGTAAATGTGTACAGGAATTTGCAAATGTGTTAAAAAAAAAACGTCTGTGTAAACCAAATTGTAAATTTGAGATGTTCGAATACTTGTGTATTGGCCGATACAGTGTACAGATCTGATACCAGTGCGTAAAAAAGATATACACACTGAACAAAATTATAAGCGCAACACTTTTGTTTTTGCCCCCATTTTTCTTGAGCTGAACACAAAGATCTTTTTCTATGTACACAAAAAGGCTTATATATTTAATAAAGAGCAGTCTAAGTCTAATATATTTGGCTTTTATTTATTTATATATATGGTATATACTGTAAATGTATAAGTGACTAAATGACGTAGTGTTGAATCTGTGCATTTTAGGCAGAATCAGAGGCATTTCCAATACTGGTATTTGAATTGAAATCGGAACAACGCTAAAGTAAATGCGTAAAGAAAATCTCCAATTCTATAGTCAGATTTGCAACTGTATTTGGTTTTGCAAATGTGTAGACAAATCTATAAATATATACATATATCTGTGCATTCATAAAGAAAACACACATGTGCAAATAGGTTTACTACAATAATGGCCCCATAGCTACACCCTTCCCTTTATTACACACAGATGCCCTCATTACCCGTGGGGAAATGTGTGGCTTTATTTTCTTCCCCTCTTTGAAAATAAATGGCTCTGTTATCTTACATTACCTGACCAGTGTCACATATCTCTGTACTGTAGGGATTAGTAATCTGGGAGAGTTTCACTTGTTCTTTTTAACATATTTTACTTCAGGTGTAATCACTTTACTACACTCACTGCCAATAGCAATCCTTTGTGATGGCAAAACCAGTGTATCTCTGTCTGGAGTTTAACTCTCTGTTCCAATCTATTTAACAGCCCCATCTGCTTTCCTGCAAAACCCTTAGGTGAAACAATAACAACCAGATCATGAATCTTTTTGTAACGTTATCCAGTTTTGCTCCCTGTTGTGATGTTAATTTGTTCCTTGAAACAAGCCAAAGGAATCTGAAAGCTTTGCTAATGGAAAATCAGTACAAGAAAACAATTGTCTTTGTGTTCATCCTCGCATCATGCCACATTACAAACGTTTGGCTTCAGCAAATATAACTTTTTTGACTGCTCTTGGGGACTTTAGAGCAAGGATGACCCATATTTGAACTTGTGGCTCTGATCTCTGCTGTGAGTTCAAAGTCAAAGCGTTTTCCTGCCGTGGTGCGTGGCTTCCCCCAGAGGGAGGCACTTTCAGAACATGTGGTACCATCCTGAAACATCTCTGGTGTGATAACAGCGTGCTGGAGTCTCGAAAGACACATAGGGAGAGAAAATTGTGCTGGTCAGCTAAATGCTTATGATATACTGTGTATATATATATATATATATATATATACAGTGTGTGTATATATATTCCCTACCGGTCAAAAGTTTAGGGTCGCTTACGAATTTCCATTCCACTCCATTATAGACAGAATACCAGCTGATCTGGGTGGGTGGCTGATCTTTAATGTAATATCTACATTGCCCATTATCAGCGACTATTCATCCAATGTTGCAAAGGCACATTCTGCTTACTAATCTGATATTATTTTAAAAAAACAACTGAGAAAACATTGGAGAACCCTTTTGCAATTATGTAAACACATAATGTAATCTGAAAACTGCTGCCATGGTTAAAAAACAACAACAATGCAACTGATCTCAGCCGGTATTCTGTCTATAATGGAGTGCAATGGAAATTTCTAAGTGACCCCAAAATTTGGACCAGTAATGTATATGAAAATCTAATTTGATGGCAATTGATAGAATAGATGGGAGAGAGTGGATCACCCATGTATGAAAACTAAAATTGTCTGAATGAGAATTTGTTGCACTTCATCTTGAAGATATTGAGATATTTCACTTGATAAGTAAAAGTCTTGACCTGCTGGTGGCCATGGATAAAAAGTCAGGGGATTCATTCTCTGTATACTGTGGATATCTTTACCAAATGTCATGACAATCCATCCAATAGTCATTGACAGAAAAAAAGAAATGAACCAGGTGATTTGATTTCCTTCTGTCTAATATTTCTGTCCCAAACCAGAAAACAAAAATACTGCAGAGCTGTGTTGTTGACTTGATATAAGATGACACTTACTGCGGATTCATGTCATGACTATGCATGCAAGTTATTTTCTAGTTTTCACCAAAAGTATACAAATTCTCTCATGAAAAGAATGAAGACAAAATATCAGCATGTCTAAGATAAAGATCTTAGCCACAAAAAAAATAAAAGAATGCAGGCAGAAAAACACTTGGCAGCTTTTTAACATTGACTCCGTTTCCTCCCCCTCCTCTCTGTTTTCCCTCTCTCCCTGCTTCTCTCTGGGCTTGGAAGCACTTGAATACAAAGTTCAGTCAATTGTTCTGGCATAGCAGCTTGTGTGTAATGACTTCTGACAGCAGTGGAGACAAGCTGAAGAGCATGTCTGTCTCTGCATGAGTATTTCCAAATATTCTCTCGGGAACCGCATTCCAATTCTGGAAACACTATTATATTCAAGTCGCCATGAACAACCGCATGTACAGGATGCCTATGTATTCATTTAAAATAAATGGAGGACACTGGCCTCATATTACCCTCAGAACAATCTAAGAAGTTTGGTATAAAAGTAAAGCGTCTGAGTGATGTATTAGTGTAATTTAGGAGGTACAGTTTGGGGGAGAGCAGCTGCCTACTCCATCATACAGAGCCACTGGCTCAACTGAATCTGGCCGTTGTTCTCATCTGGCTGCCATCCAACACTGATGGGATTTTAGTTCTGCTATGCATTATGAACTCCTTCTTAAAAGCAAAATGCAACTGTGGTCAGGGTGTGTTCTTTAGTTTGTTGTTGAAAAGAAAGGTTTGTACAGGCCACAGAAGTGTGTGGCTCTACTAAGGGAAAAGTTAGAGGTACCCAAACCTTGCTCACAAGTTAAAAACATGCTGAATAGTCACATCCTCAGCAGTGACACAGCACCGGTATCTATCTCTGTTAAGAGAAGTTTTTGGCCTTAGCAATCTGGGCTGATGTCAGGCTCTTTGTAGTCGATGTAGACCCTTGAGCAATTCACCATTTGGGTTTTCTCTAACCTCCACTTTGATGTTGCTCTAAATTGAGTCTGCAGTCATCCTGTTGCTCTGGTATGCCAACTGGAGGAGGTGGAAGGGGGGAGTTTTGGGTTGTTTGGCTAAGAAACTCTTCTGCACTTGTCTTGACTCCTCTCTAATCTCTCTAATTGGAATCGGGGGGTCTGAGGGTCCCCTGAGAGCTGCCAGATCTTTGTGGGCATAGAGTGGTGATGTGACAGGGTCAGAAGAACAAAGTTATCCAAAAGCCTGAGTGGTTTTGTTTTCGGACTTAAGGCCCCAACCGATCCGTTCGGTTTTCATTCCAAGTGGCTTCATGCTAGGTGTTTGTTTACATGGTGTGTGGCTGAAGTTGTTATTCCTCTTCACCATCTTTTTCTTGTTAAGTGTTATTGTTAGGAAATAGGAAATGCCTTTACCAAAAGGTAAAGTGCAGGGTCATTAGGATTTCACACCCCTGCTTACACTTGCACAGAATGGGCAGTAAAAAAAAAAAAACAGCCAAATGTGGGGTTTTTTTTTTTAACTTTTCTCATATGAAGGCATCTGGTACTTTAACAGCTCCATATCAGCAAACCATTGTTCTCAAACCTGTAAGCTGTCATGTCTTTATTGGTGTGTGCAAATGTGTCTGTGCAGCGTTCACGTGTAGCTGTATCATAGCCACGCAATCAAGGCTTGTTATGTTTCATGGTGGAAAGTGTAAGACAGGAGCTCTGCATGTGTTATAACAGCTGTCGCCTCTCCTTGTGGGGAACAATCCCAGTGTTTTTCAAAGAAGCTGTGCCTCATTACATACGGGTCTCAATGCAGGGGTGAGCAATTATTCAAGAATGAGACCACAGTAGTTGAACTATATATCATGTGAAATCCAAACTTTATAGTAGTGCAACACAAAGTAAGAGATTTATGGAAAGACTACAGAGAACAGCTATCTACTTTCGACTATTGTAAAGAAAAACTGTGGTGGAAAGTAACAAAGTAGTACTGTACTTAAGTACAGCTTTTTGTGCTTTACTTGAGTATTTCTATTTTCTGCTACTTTATACTTCTGCTTCACTACAATTTAGAGGCATTGTACTGTTAACTCCTACATAGTTTGAAACCTCAGATTAACAATGACTTTGCCACAGATTAACAATATAAAATGAGATGAGTCTTTATTGATCCAAGGGGGTACCACAAGCTACTGGCAGTATATATGAAGTCATTCAAATCAGGCACTCTGCTGCAACAATAAAGTGGTGTACAAATGAATGCATCTAGAATTATTATTCAATAATATGATATACAGTCATTCTGCATAATAACTACTTTTACTTTTGGTACATTTGAACACTTAGAATAATGTGTTTTTACTTAAGTAAAATTTGAGATATATTACTTTTACATGTGGAGTATTTCTAAACTATGGTATACTTTTTTAAGCAAAATATCGGAATACTTTCTTCATTACTGTAAAGTATAACTATAGATATAAAGAAAATAACTCTAATGTGTGATCTGATAAAAGACAATGGATTAACAAATTATCTGCATAATTTGAAATGGTAAATCGTTTTTTTTATCATAAGATACTTAAAAGTACCCTTTGCATAAAGTTTTCTTTTACTTTTAGTTTAAAAAACAGTAGCTTGAGTCACTGCCCGCGTGTGACGACAGAATCACAACAGTCTGTCGGGCCAATCGGAGGGGCCCGTTGCAGTAACCTCATCAGCCCATCACCACAGCCTTCATCACAAAGCTGCTGCACTCGAGAGGATGAGTGACTTTAGGAACATGGATATATCGCGGTAGGGTAGGCTACTTGGGAAGGGTTTCTAAGGGGAGTCCAAACACGTACACGCCTGTGTGGGTGCTGAACGACACATAGGCTACGCGCGTGAAGCCTCCGAAACCGGACTGGGACTGGCGAAAACTTTTTTCTCTTCTTTGAAACTTTTTTAGATCTTAAAATGATTGGCTTGTTATGGCCATCGTGGTGCCTCGTTGACGTCAAGTCCTCAACTGTGACATGATATGAAAACATCGAGGAGTAGGCTTGCCTTGTTTCGACACAGCGCGATGAAACTACAGAAGCCCATATGAAGTCTACCTTTTTTAAGATCCATTCTTCCTGGAAATGGCAAGCTTTGCCATATTGATGGAGCGGACAGCGGTTTTGATGTGCATTGTGTTGATCCTAATCCTCGGTGTATGTGTCGGATCTCCTAACCACAGCCGTCGGCTGGTCTGCTGGAAAGCCATCCTGAAGTGCCACGGGGAGCCGGAGTGCCATTACGCGTATGATCAGTACCTTTATGCCTGCGCGTCTGTCATCAGTGGGGACCGTAAGAAGTGCCCCAGCCACTGCATATCCTCTCTCATTCAGCTCAATCTAACCAGAAGCGGCCCGGCTCTGGAGGACTGCGACTGCGCCCTCGACCCGGTTTGCAGAAGCACCAAACAAGCCATCGAACCGTGCCTGCCGCGGACCAGCACCGTGGGCTGCACCGAGGCCCGGCGCCAGTGCGAGATGGACCAGTCGTGTAGCTCTGCCATGAAGGATTATTTATATCACTGCCGAAAACTTTTTGGAGGGGAAAGGTGCTCTGACGGGTGCCGCAGAGTGATCGCCAACATGCGCTCCATACCGAAAGCGCAACAGCTAGACACTTGTGTGTGTGACGGCACGGAGAGGAACATATGCGAGTATATAAAAGTCAGCATGAAAACTTTCTGCTCTGATTCTAGTGATAGGTTCGCGGGAAGCGGCTTTTCAGACGCTGAGGACGACTCTGAAGACGACTACATCGACCAGGAGGATTATCAATATGTGGAAAACTCAAGTGACTCCCCACTTTGTCAGACTGTCCTAAATGTCCTGACCACCATTTTGGTTTTGACCAAATTTATCTGAAAAGCTGCTGCCATTGAGGGCCGCTAGAAAGTCAGTGGTTTTGCTCTTTGTGAATTAAAAAAGAAAATCAACATTTGGGACTTTTAAACTCAACACTAATCATTCTACTACACATCTGCACAGGTTCACACACTTTCTTTTTGTAAATCACTCAATAGCATAGCATAGGTTATATTTCAGTTACAAAATCTTAGTCATCTGATAATGCTGAAGGGAGCCTGCTTTTTTGTATGTCAGTTTTTTAAAGATAGATTGTACAGTATATTGTATAAAACATATTTTTGTCCAAATATTTGTTTATAAGTGACAAGAGATTTGCACTGTAATAATAGGTGAGTCCCACTCTTACACTGCATTACAACCACAGAGGAAAATGTTTAGTCTAAGGGTGCCTAAAAGTCTTAAAAACTGGGTTTATACACCATGATGTGACCATATCAGAGACGTGCTGTTATAACAGAGCAATTTTCCTTACCGACTTTCTCCACAACCCCTTCATTAAAAACCAAAGTTGATGTAAGCCACTGAAATGTGTCTAAGATCCCAGGGCAGATAATGCATCTGGAACAAGAAGCCTGTACGACTGATACACTTGACCTTAAACATGGATGTTTGTGTAAAGTATAAAGTGGTAAGCCTTGAAAACTGTTCAAACAGACAAGGTAAACTCCTCCTCCTGGGGATTTGCAGCACAAATGGAGCCAAGGAGCTGTTCGGGTCAGTTTGTTTATCCTCACCCTGTGTGTTTGTAAGAAGTCTTTACAAAGACACACTGAGGGGAGAAAAAAGATGTCTGTGTTTGGGTGAGTGGAGATATTAGGTGCCCATTAAGAACACACTCCTATGTACATGCACATTAAATAAAGAAGAGTTTTAAAACTATTCATTTGGAAGTGTGGCTCTGTCTTTAACTGTTAATATTGAGTCTTTTTTTGATTTATTTTTAAGTTTTAGGCTTCATGTTTTTTATTATAAGGAGTGCAAAGCAACGCTGGGTCAATTTAATTACATCACATCAGTTATAGGCTTAGAGAAATAATTTGAAAAAGTCAAAATCTGTTCTTTTAGCCATGGTTGCTACTTTGTGCTTTTTTAAGGTATTTAACACACTTATTTACCAGGTATCACTAAAAGGACAGGCAACACTTTTGCACTTAGATGCCTAAGCCAAAACGGTTCCTCCTCAGCCATAGGGCTTGGTTTTTACTATTTACTAGATGCATTATTTAAGTAATAAGTGTCAGTATACTCATAATAGGGTTTAGGCCTTAAAACATTTCTTTGAAAATTCACTACAAATGACTTTTTTGCTTTACAGGTCAACAACAGTTTGAAAGTTCAGTATGTTCACCATAATTATTTTTAATCTGTTCCAACATGCAGAACATTTCTTGACAGCGGTTGCGTAAAAACTTTTACATCACAAATGTGCTTTCAGTTTATTGGATTTTTTTTTAAAGACCCATGTTACAGACAATCAGATTTCAGAATTTCTATTTTCTGTGTATAATGCAGTTTTAATGAGTGAAAGCAGGTATGGTGCAGGGTACATGTGTCTGTTTACATGCCTCTGACTGATGTTATGAGTCAGTCAGCTCTCTATACTTACAAAAAAGCCAGTGTCCCCTCCTTCACCTGTGATAATGGGTCTTGAAACCATTGACAGCAGCCATGTTGCTTTTTGAGGAGAAGAGATGGGCCCTCCAGCCCATTGATTGGAAGAGAAGTCGAGTGGCACCTCTATTATGGAGATGCAAAATACACAATGGCGCAGCAGCACAATGCGGGGGCACTTCATTCACTCTTTCCCTCTGTCAACCCTTTCAGGGAGTGGGGGAGCGTGAGGAGACAGCTATCCCAGAGGAAGACAGAGGAGTTATGTGAGAAAGTTCAGCTTTATTGCTCAGTCTAACTCCTGCTGATACGTTCATTTGTGCAAAATTGAGTTCTCTTACAATTAGATGTGGTCTTTCCTAACTTCTCTCTGAAGCTTTGAGGATTTGTATCATAGTTTGGAACTTTTCATTATGCATGACTTTACTCTGAAAAACATGAGCTTTAAACTGTGTTAGAAAGAAAATAATAAATCCTACAGTGGCAGGAAAAAAAAATACCAACAAAGTGATGTAGGGAAGGCATTTCTGGGCCTTTGTTAGAAGAAGCAAAAGCCTGTCACTGTCACTTTAAGAGCTAAGGCCTCTGCTCGAACCATTAATAATTGTAATGCCTTTTTATCATTGTTGAGGATAATGAAGGGATGAGAATCATATGGGGGCCCCAGACCATACTTTGCCCTGAAATGTTTTCAATTAACTTTTGGCACCAGAGTAAAATAGGAATGTTTTCTTCTCCATGCCGAAAGAGAAAAGAGTCAACTGGGGCTTTTGGTGCAGGGACCAGAACATCATTAAAATTACCTCATCATAACTCAAACTGTTGCTTGGCCAACCTCCCCTCTGCCCCGCCCCGAACCCTTCTTCCTCTTGGTTACACTAAGCAAAGGCAAACAGGCAGCTCTCGCTTTGGCTTGATTTTGTCGACAATATATTCTCTTTATTGGCCAATGGCATAATGTGTATAGTACTCATTATATACCGATATGTCATAATACTATAACACTGAATGAACATCTAAATTACAAGAGAAGCTTTGAAAGGTGAAATCATTTGGGCATATTTTGCAAACCAGTATGATGTCAGACACTGTTCTTCAGTCAGGTAAGTGCACTGGCAATGCAGTTACTCCCTCTTAAAAATCACAGTGGAACTTTGCAAAACATTTTTAAAACTGCTCAACTGCCAGACAGACTTTTCCTGTTAAGCCTATTTTGAAACTGCCAATCTTAGAAACATGAGATCTGCATTTTAATTAATTTGTTAATCCAATGTATGTGAGATGAAAACAGAAAGCGGGTAATACTTAAGTACCAGAAGTGATAGTTGGTTTTCTGCAAATCTTACAAGTAAGCATTAATTGGAAATGGGTCCAATATACTGAGATGGTTAGCTCAACTGAAGATAAAACAGGAACTCTCATCCCTCTCTGAACCAGTAGGCTGAGTGAGTGAGGCATCTTACTTAGTCAGACACTATAGATACACAGTTGACTTTCATGCAAGTAGCAGATTAATAATCAAATGGATATTGAAGGCGTTGTGACATATGTTATCTTTGGATGTATGTGCTCAAACAAGATGCTGAACCAATAAGTTGATTATTCGATTGGCAGGTTTGATGATTATTTGTTAGAATTATTAATTTAGGAAAAAATATGAAACATTTGCGGATCCCAGCCTCTCAAATGTGAGGATCTTTCTGATTTCCTCTGTTTTACATCATTTTAAAAGGGATACTTTGGGGTTTGTGACTGTTGTTCAAGCAAAACAATTTGAAGACGTCCCCTTAGTCTAACCTAACTTGTCATAAGCAATGTTCTTTATTTCTTTTAATATTTTATAGATTAAATGATTAGTCTACTAATAAAAAATAATTGATCAACTATTTAATAATGAAGATAATCATTTTTTTTTTTTTTACAAATTATACCTCACAAAAATCTGCCAGCTGTAAAAGAAAAACAAACGCCATCCCATATGTATTTGGCGACTATGGTACACTTTAAAGCTCAATGTCTTAAAGCGAGGCTATATAACCTTTGCAGAACAGCGGCCACTGTGCCAAAAGAGATACCAAATTCCCCGTCACTGTCCAAAGGAACCATTGTAATGTCCTATCTGTGAGAGGCGATGAATATAATGCATCAGTAACACAGCATTATAAGCTAACATTAGCCACCATAAGCTACTGGCCACAGACCAAGTCTGGCTGTAGCAACGGAACTTCTGAGTATATTGAATTCAGCCAGGGTGAGTTGTATTCCTTGTTAATCTAACTTTTATTTTCTGAGAGGAGGATTGTGCTATGCTCTCATTTTTTAAGTTTTATCATGTTGCTACACTACACAAAATAAACAAATTTAGCAAAAGCAAAGTGTAGTGGGAAAAAAAATCCCAGTGACCCAAAATAATTGGAGGTTGGGGGGTGGACTTTAGGAAGGCAGTACCCTGAGCTTTTTAGAGGTGGGAAAGGTGGAGGAGGGGTTGATTTATGATTGAGGGTTAATGGGGGAAGGGAATGCTATGAGAGAGAGGGGCTGTGCTGGGTTGAATGTCAGGGATTTCCAGCCTATCTGAATAATGATGCAAAGAGAGAATATTTAGTCAACCAATCAGTTTCCTTCACAGTGCCATGGCTGGATAGGACCTGTCCTTTTGTTGCCTCCCCTGATTCCCTTCTGTAGCCAAAGAGCAGTGGTGCTAAGTTTTACGGAGTGAGAGAAGAACAGGACAAGGTGGAGAGGTGGGGGTGTAGGGGTGCACAAACAAAACATAGCTGACAAGGGGCATAACTTCATTTCCACGGTGCTGGGACAGCTGTGTGGAGTAATCTGCCGTAGCAGCCCTCTAAAACTTCAATGCCTTTAGTGACCCAGGGAAGTGGGGAGGGGGCGCCCCCAACTGTGTCCAGGCGTTTAGGAGTGCAAAGGGGCTCCTTTCACACCCTTCTAAGGGCTTTTGTTAAAAAAATATCCCTTACCTCTTCTTCATTGAAAGCGAGGAGTATATGTTTATGAGATGAGGCAACAATGGTTTTGGCATTTTGATCATTTCTAGCTTGCGAGCAACAAGCAGTAAAGTAAAACATTTTGTGAAGTGAACTGCATCTTCTCCGTTTGTCACGTTGTGTTTTTTTTATTCTCTGAACCTGTTTGAGTTTTAAAAAGTAGGTACAATACAATACAATCAGTCCAAAAATGTAAACACGTATTTAACGTTATCAAGGTGGAAATGTTTAACACAAGATGTAAGCATTGCATTTGGCTATGAAGATCTTTCTACTCACAAAATGTTCTAGTTAGAATTGATTTGAGATTGCACATGTTGGGGCGACCTCTAGCTCACCCAGTAAGAGCGTGCGCCCATGTAGCCTGAGTCCTTTGTAGCGGCCCAGGTTCGAGTCTGACCATGCGGCCTTTTGCTGCATCCCCCATCTCTCTCGCACCTTCCCTGTCTATCCACTGTCACTAATAAAGGGAGAAAAAATGCCCCAGAAAATAATCTTTAAAAAAAAAAAGAGATTGCACATGTTCCCCAATTGCTATTGTGTTTCCACCTAATGGAGAATATTTGAAATATAACCTATGTGTCACAAGCTTCTGTTTTTGAGGTTTCTCATTTAATCTTTACATGTTCAATGTTCAACAGTTCTTCAGTATATGAGTAAAAATAGTAAAAAGAAAATTGGGAAGTCTATCGATGAAGAGGGGTTCATTATTTTGTGCTAACTGTTCTGTTGAAGGCTGCAGAAAGAACAAAACATTTTAGACTAATATAATGGCTTGAGGCTGGGTTGCCGTCCGGAGTGAATGGGGTCTCCCTGGAGCTCAATAAGGTCCCAAAGTTTTACTCCATTATGCTGACATCCCAAAGGCCAAGGGGTACCACCCCCTGTGGTTACCTCTCAAGTATGCATTCATCACACACACCCCCACACACACACACACACACACACACAATCTTATGGATTTTAACTCCTCTCTATTTAAGTTTTGACAGGAAGCGATATTCACAGAAAGCTTACTGAGAGAGGAGGAACAAGTCATAAAAAATGTTAGATGAGAAGGAGAACCAAAGCTGTTCAGGTCATATATAAACAATTATAAATCACACAGCCCTATATTCTATCCAAGACTCAACCCTCAGACATTGTATTATTATGTGCTTTGTTTAAATAAAATACTTATTGTAAGCATACTTTTCTTTTTTCTTTTACAGGTCTGTGCACATTCCTAAATATTGTGCTAGGCTGGAAAAATTATACACTCATCTGTTGTTTGCTTAACAAGGCCTTCTCTGGCACGAGGATGTCCAGTCATTCTTGTATTGCTGCCACTAAATGACAAAATCCCTGAGAAAACATAAGAATTAAAGGCTTTTAAGCTAACCAAATATGACAGACAACCTTTTTTGCCCATTGTGAGAGCAACTCCACAAGCATGAAAGCAGGAACCCCATGGTAATGATTTTAATAGACCTTTATTTCTTCAGCAGACACATTTAAAAAAAACTAGGCCCATTAAAAAAAGGGCCTATTATTTGGTATTTGTCTCTCCATGTAAATCCAAGACACACATGCAAAATATTTATCTTCATCTTAAAGTTATTGCTGTCATTAGACATGTATATAATAACTTAAATGATGAAACCCTTCATATGTTAACCATCACATCAATTCAGTTTAATTAGAGCAGATAAACTGTTTTATATTTGATCATTTTGTTGTCCCTCATAATTTGCATTGGCACTAATAGCCTTGTGTGAAAAAGAAAACACGTATAATGGTGGCTGTTTTGTTCCCACTTGAAGAGTTCCAAATGGAGCGTCTTCTACAGAAAAGTGACTTAAACCCTGGTCCTAAATTACAGCAGTATTGAAAATCATCATTGCATTTATGAGTAAATAAAAAAATAGAATGCACATAGAATGTCTTCCTTTATGTTGTGTTTATGTCCAGCACCTTAATCTCTAGTTGGCCTCTGTCAGTTCTCTCTCCACGCTGCTTCTACTCATCTGGTTCTCATTTACACAGCACAGCCAGCTGGAAAGTGTTCATGCTTTCAAAGATGAGTTATTAGCCCATTAATACATACTTTAGCCAACGCTTTTTTTAACTCAACCGAATTGGAAAGACACAGCATTGTTTGTAGTTAAAGTTCTTTTGGATCTAAATGTCTGATGTAAATGATTAAACAGGACATGCTCTTTTTTGTTTGCAGGAATCTGTGGGCTGTAAAAGACAGCATAGACTTTTGATTGTAATAATTTGAAGAACTTTGTTTTAATTTGATTTATTGTAACAAAATAGAGCAGGCTGAAATTAAAACTTAGAGGGCTCAGAAAAAAAAATTCCATCCACACATAAAATCCTTTTATGAACTGCTTTATCCATTGCCAACCTCAAGATGGCTCTGTTCTCCTAAATAGGCATGTTCAATGTCAAATATTATACAGTATATATGGAACTGTGTGTGTGTGTGTGTGTGTGTGTGTGTGTGTGTGTGTGTGTGTGTCTGTGTGTGTGTCAGAGAGAGAAAGAAAGATTGTTTGTTACATGGTAATTAATCTGTTTAGCAGTTTTCTTCACTGTTGGTGTCTCCTCTGCACACAGCTCCAAGGAGCCCGTCTGTGTTACATCTGCGTGTCCTGATGCGTTTCGCTCCGCTACACCTGGACCAGCTGGACCAGCATGACCAGTTACCTTCCTGAATAACTGTCGGCCTTGCACCTGCAAAACATTGTCAAAATGAGCAATCAAAAGGAAAAGGACCTAAAGCCATATAAATGGCATTGTTGGTATGTTGGGATATTGTATGTTTTGATGTATCCATTTACTCTTACCTGCATGTTTAACTTTATCAGCCTTGTAATTCTGACAGGCCATGCCTTCATACAGGAAAGGGCACATGCACTTACACTGCCCATCCAGGAGAGCTAGAGTGCCTCCATTCTGACAAGGCTTACACTTGCAGATGTTATACTCTGCCATGTAGTCTGCTGTGGCCTGCTTCAGGTTGGATATCCTGGTGTTAGCATCTGGCATATCCAATGGAATTAACATATAGATGGGCTCCGGCTGTCAGAAGAAGAAAAAAAAGCTGAAGAGATGCACCATTTTACTTGCCGGGATATGGTAACAGAAAAATGATATCACATCTTTCTTTTGCCTTATGTCTTATGAAATGAGTCTACAGCTATAGTGGCTCTGGGAGGCTGTACTTAGGTGCAGCAGTGCTTTAAGCTGTCGCTAACGTCAGCATAAAAACATGCTCACAATGCTAATGTAGGAAGTATACTTTTTACCGTGTTCACCGTCTTTATTGGGCGTGTTTGCATGCTTACATGTGATAGTTTGCAGTGAACACAAAGTAGAGCTAATGGTAGTCTGTATCCTTGACGTTCCACTTCCGTGATTGCTCTGGTGCCGCAGGAAATTCCACCAGATGAATGCATTTTCCTTTTCCTTCCACTTTCTTTGTGTTGGAATTTTAAACTCTGGTGGATTTATGAGGACTATGGTTAACTGCTCCTCAGACCTCTGCAGGTTAATTCTGGACCGCTAGCTATACTATCTGTCCAATCTGAGTTTTCTTTTGCATTACTTTACAGCAGACCCGTGCAGAGTTTACCACTGCCCATGACGATTGTGATTGGTTTAAAGAAATACTAATAAACCAGAGCACGATTTTCTCCCATCCCGGAATGCTGTGTGGAGTAGCCAGACCCTCCCCCGCTCCGCTATGTGGGTGATGGTCTGGCAAAGCGAGGCTATGCTGATGGTGATGTGAATATGAATCGGGTTCCGGCTATCCTTAGGGGGTGGGGGGGGGGGGATGATTGCCTGTCTGGAAATCTATCCAATAGCTTTTGAGAATTTACAATAAAAACATCAGATGTATACCTCATAGTGATGTAAATATCTGACGGATTTTGTGCCAATTAATCGAGTAGATGTTGAAATCGTAAGTGAAAACTTTGACCTTTGGTGATGATAAGGGAAAAGTTAGAGGATCATTAGGATTTATTCTCCAGACAGCATGAATGTCTGTACACAACTTCATGGAAATCTATATTGTGGGTGCAGTATTTTGGTCTGGATTAAAGTGGTGGACTGACCATGCTATGCCACTAGCATTGTTAAAAACATGACCTAATAATGATGTATTTATAGCTTTGCCAATCTATCATAGGTACCTCACTGGTGAGCAGTGCAGGGGCCTCAGTGATGGTCCGGGCCCATTCCTGATATGTTTCTTTGTCCATCACCCCTTCCTTATTCAGTTGAGCCCTCATACTAACAGCACTTTGTAGAGTACCTCCTTTGACTGATGTGATCACCTTGTCCACCACTGCTTTTCCGGCAGTATCACCTGTTAATGCACCAGGGGAAAACTTTGGTGACGTTCCACATTTGATACATACTGAAACCTTACTTACTGTGTTAGCGTTTGCCAGCGGAGCCAGGTAAAATGAAGAAGTAGATTTCTTTATATTGGCCTAAATGTAATTATGTTTTAATTTTAGAAGTTATCTGTTGTCATTATGGCTGAAACTGACGCAGGGCCATCACAGAAAAGAAGGAAATTTAACGAAGAACAACTAAAAGCTAAAAGGGAAAGATGACGAGCCATAAGGTGAGTCACACTCAGTTGGGATTTTAACAGATGAAGACAATTACGGGATTGTAAATTATTCAAAACCAACCCAGAATTGGCCCTCAGGTATGTAATATGTCTATTTCATTCATAAAATAACTTTACAGTGCGCAACACGGTTGTACGTCAGTGACCAACATTAAATTACGTCCCCTTTCTATTTAGCGTGGACATTTTCCTTTTAGTCCGTGTTTGTGTTTGCTTACTATTTTCTTTGCCCTTGTCCCCCTATAACATTACTTGTGTAAAACGTACGCAGTATATATTAATCTAAGCTATTATTACATTTGTTGCTACAACAATCTCTTAATGCAATTGGCTCGTGACATAGTGACAGTGATAACGTTACCCGGTTTAGCTCACCAGACACCGTAACATTCATCGCAACTATATGACCTCCCGGTAACACTAACTCTACCATACAGAGGGCAATACAGCACCGTAAAGGAAATACTTGGTGTGGGAAATACACTACCACTTTTGTACAAAGCGACCGCTAGTATCTATCAACACAAAGTTACATAAAGCCACAATCTTTCAAAGACACTTTTTTTCACACAAAATTCTATTCTATTACAATGGGTAAGGGGTAGTAAACCTACCATCTGACTACCAGAATAAAGATACCCACTAAATTTGGCTAACTCAGACAGCTATAGCCTCACACTAGCCTGAAATTTAGAATGCAATTTTGCATGGAAGAAGCTGTGGATTTTGTCCCCAATGTAATACAGTGTAGTCGTGCTACGAAGGAATTATTTGGACAGGAAGAATGATTCCAGCAAGGAATAACTCTTTTACTGTACATATGAGAATAATAGTGTAATAAGATAGATTTCAAAACTCTGCACATATGCTTTAAACATTAGTGTGATCAGGTGAAACCGGGAAAGCTCACCTTGGTTTTTGGTTTTTACATCTTTACAGTTGTTATCTTTCACATGGCCATCAACTATGCCTTGAAAGTCTGCTGAAATGCCGACTTTAACGCAGTCTTGAACAGTTCTCTCTGTCAGATCTGCAAGAGGCATGGATTATAGAGGATCAGTGTTTATATACTTTTCAATTCAGTCATCATTGTTATTGAGAAAATGAACTTCAGAACCATTACGTTTGAATAGAGACACGTACTTTTTGCTTTAATGGTGTCCTGGTTGAGAACATAAACCAACTCATATTCGCCACCAGTCTTCCCGTTTTTGGTGTAGTGAGTTCCGTAGTCCTCCAGGAAGGCAAAATAAATACCCCTTTCATACTGCAAAGGCAAAGATTTGACATGCGCCAAAAATTCATCGGCTGTTTTGAGCTCACGGGAACGCATCCTGTAGGTGCTCAGTTGTACTTTGCCCTTCACCCGCATAAAGCTCTTGTTCTGCAGGAGAGAATAATTAGTACAAATATGGTATGTATCTATCTGAGACTAGCTTCACAACATTTATTTTGGTTTAGTTAATGTTGCTATGTATGTTAAGAACTATTTATAAATTGCAATTGGATTACTCCTCACTGTCTGACATTTACCTTAATTTTTGTGTACTCTGAAAGCTCCCTAATCATTGTTTTCTTCTGGAATTCAGACTCTAAACCCACGGTTAAAGCTACTTTTGAAGTTGAAGGGACAGCTGCATCTGAAGCTGAAGGTTCTGTTGCATCTGAAGCTGAAGGTTCTGTTGCATCTGAAGCTGAAGGTTCAGTTGCATCTGAAGCTGAAGGCTCAGTTGCATCTGAAGCTGAAGGTTCAGTTGCATCTGAAGCTGAAGGAGGTGCAACAGACTCTGACAATGACTTCTCAGTTGGGCTGAATTTGAAGGAAAGTCCAACATCAAGTTTGTTAGTCATCTCCGTCAAAATCTCCTTCAGGAGGCTGTCTGTGTCTTCATAGATTTCTCTAGAGGTGGTTTCTTCCACTAAAGTCTGCAAAGACAGGGAGCATGAGTGTAGAAAGAAGATAGACTTTTCAGGATGCTCACTGACATACTGTCATCGTCATTTTACACACACACACACACACACACACACACACACACACACACACACACACACGCACAGGATCAAGACCCCTTCTCTGAACGTGGCTCCACTACAACTTACTCGAGCTTCAGGAACATGACCTATTCGAAACCCTGGTCCAGTGAAGGTTAAACCAAATTGGATAATATTAATATATATTTACACACCAACACACACACACACACACACACACACACACACACACACACACACACACACCAACAGTAATACATCCTTAGAATAAAATTGGAGAAATTGTTTTAGCTAACCTCGTAGTTGAGCACGCCAACGTTCCAGGGAAGCCTGTCATACTTCTGAGTGTTTGGATTCCTCACTCGATCACACCTTCCATTGAAGTAATCATTGTTGAATGGGTTCATTCGAGGATCTACACCCAAGATGTTGATTCTGGTGCATGGACACAGTGACCACTTTTACATTACAGTATATACAGTATTATGACTACTTAATTGAAATTCAAAAGTTTGAGGAGTACCATTCATCCACACATTACTCATATATATCTGTGTGTGTGTATATATAGGGGTGTTTCTAGTGTAAATACTTTGGTATTACTATTATTATTATTATAACTAATTCTATTTTTTCTGTTTCTTATAATACTTTCTGTATATGTTTCCTATGTCTATTTCATGTGTATTTGGGTTATTCTGATGTGTTTCTTTTGAGCTGCTATAACAAATAAATGTCCCCAGTGTGGAATTAATAAAGTCTATCTTATCCTGATGTAAGTGCTCTCCATTGTGCCAAAGCCTCCATTTTACTTTCATATTACTGTATATTGACACTTTGATTCCAACTTAATTAGCGCTAATAACTCACTCTTACCCGTATCCTGCTGTCCTGCCTTGCTCATTGCTATCCAGGACTAACTGACCACAGGGTTTACGCAGAGGATCACAGTCCTCGTCTGATCCATCCTCACAGTCGTAGTCTCCGTTACACATTAATCTCTTCTTAGTGCATGAACCTGTGTAAAGTAGGGGGTTAAACTGATAGAGCAAATATAATGATATAAAGACAACAAAGGTACTGTAGGTGACTTAAACCTTTTGTTGTCTTTGGGTCAAATTTGACCTGCTTTTAAAATATGTATATGTATGTATGTATGTATGTATGTATGTATGTATGTATGAGAAATCTGCGTATCTTTTTCACTACCTAGTTGTAATTACCCAAAAAATATCGTGCTGGATCTGTATTGTCTTATCTTTCTTGAATAAAAACATGGTTAGAAAAAAAAAGATTGGATCTCCACTTCCATAAAATTTTGGATGTTTTACTAAATCTTCTAACATTTGAAAAAAATGTAAATGTTTTGAAACAGTATTCTCACTGAATGTTGACATCTACCACTCTGTGATTAACCTCCCTTTAATATTAGTCTAAATAATTCACATTTCTTTGCTTTTTTCAAGGATCAGGTAAAATTTCCTATTAATGAGGTTTATTGACCATGACAATTTCAATAATAAGTAAGTGTTAGTGATATGTATACATGGTAGTGAAAAGAAATGTCAAAAACATTGAAAAAATAAAAGTGTTGAAAAAAGAGACAAAACGTCAAATAGAAGACAATTCAAAGGGTTAGAAGAAGCTGAAGTACCTGACTCGCACTGGAACTCTGAGTCAGAGCATGCAGGAGGAGGGACTAGGACACATTTAGCATCTGTTCTACAGAACTCCCTGTCCCCCAGTGATCCCTCGCAGGACACACCACCAAACTGGCTGAACACTTCTACACTTCGCGAACGTCTCTGAGGATCACACATGACATCACACTTTGTTAAGCATTTATATTTTTTTTTAACAAAGACAGAGAAACTTTGTGTTTGGACAATCTGAAGGGCACAGGGAAAATTCAGTATCTACAAACAAAATGTGTTCTTGGTTCCTTTTCAGTCATCTTGTCCATTTGAAATGAGCAAGTTATAATCTTTAATCTTAAATACATTTAAATATGGGATTTACAGGTAGCCTAAAGTTAGGTTAGCAGAATTGGGTGTTAGGCTACTTTTAAGATTAAGATACCATTACGATCAGATTTAGCTGTATTTATTTATGTGTAGTTTTTATTTTTTATTTTATTTTATTTTTTTATTACAAATTCAATTACTAAGTTGTTGGAGAATCAAAATTTAGCACAGTAACTTATTCTGTTATCTAAAGCCCCTAAATTGAATTAGCTTTAGAAAAGGCTATGTCAAGCTGAGCTTTTACCTCAGTTTTCTAGGTCTTTCCAATTTAAATCCTGTATATTTTCCCCTCCAAATTACAAAATGTCAGGGAAATACTATGTTTTGAGATAGCAGATGCCACAACGTCAGATTCGGGACGTAACTCAATTTTGTCAAAGTATGTACACACGAGCAGGACAGTTTGTTACATGCTAGCTAGTAGGCGAAGGCATTGTGATAGTTGAAAGTTGAGTTCTCACTGACTACAGTTTTAATGGACTCACTCTGATTTTTGTGCAAGGATCACAAGGACTCCACTCTGACCAGCGGCTCCAAACACAATTTACTGCTGGCGGATCAGGAATTTCCACTCCCCTGAAATGCACAAATTAAGCGATGATGCAACTTTGTACCTTCCTTAGTACTATGTAATCCTTAGTATAAATATATACATACATCCCTTCTCCAACAAGCGCCAGTGTTAGACACAGGCCAAAGAAGCCCAGCTGGAGAGCAACAACAATCCTCATGATGAACCATTGAAGAGACAAATGGTGTTGGGTGTCGGCCCCTATTAAAACTGTTAAGCTACGTCTCTGTCAATGATTATTCAACTGCAAAGGGACATGTGGTCATCTCAAGTCAATAGGTTGTTTTTTTAGTGGCAGCAATGTTGATTTAGTGCTTGGTAAACTCCAAAAACCAGAGTTTAAAGGTCACATCGTAATCACACAAAACAAAATAATCATTACAATTGATGATTCATGTCTTCTCATCATCTCTGCAAAATCTTGTTTTTTTTGGTGAGCGCTGTAGATGAAAACATATTACCCAACAGTTTTAGAGTTATCTTATCCTCTTACTGTCTTTCCTGTCCGTTATCTCCTTGCTGAATCTATTTTAATTTGATCAACAGATTCAGTACCCAGGAAATCCAGAGTTCTCGCGAGAGAACAATTTGAATTTGCTCAGCGAGTCACTCTGTCATTCAGTAACGATGCTCATTAATTATACCCTTGTAGCCGAGCTGCACCAATCACATCGGTGTATCTGATATAGGCGGGCCAGAGGCGAGCTAAATAGATAACACTTTAATCCACCAGTTAGCTCGCCTGGTAGTTAAGCGACACGTCACCCCGTGTGTTGTTGTGATTGGTCGTAGTGTTATCCAATCGCGTGCAGTGAGATTTTCAAATACACGTTTGATGCCGCCCCTCTAAATGGGCAACTTTCATTACTCGATGCCAAACCATTAATCTTTCGTGTTTGGGTCTGGATTTCCAGGCTACAGATTCAGTGTATCCTGATGTAATTAAGTCAACGCCTTTTCTAGTTTTGTGTTGAACCATTTCACTTTTGATACAATATGTATGCTACTGCCAAATAATGCAATGACCATGCTTCACTATTTGTTTTGTATATTGTATTCCGAGTGACTAATTCAAATAATTTAAACTGCATTTATTCTTAATGAATACCTTCCAAATTATTGTTAATGTTTTGAAAGTTTTGTCAATAATTTAAATGTCTTAACATGAATCCAACATAGAAAGATTAACGTTCTTATTGGCCTAGCAAATTTTGCAGTTTTTTTCACATGCTATTGCAACAATCAAGCTAGATCTAGCTAGACCGGAAACAAAACAACAGCCACGCCACACACCCTTGTTTGGGCTTGCGAGCCGGCCAAAGAGTAGTAACGTTACGTTTTGAGTGGATGGCGAGCGCAAGACGCCGAAATGGACGCCAATAAGATTCTGAATGGAAAGTTTACATTTTAAAAGTTGCCAAATGTTTCCAGTGACAAGACCAAAGTGATCTGTGTGTTCTGTCGTGAACTGAGCTATCATCGCAGCACGTCCAGTCTGAAATACCACTTAATGGCCAAGCACACAGCTGATGCAAAGCAAGCCGATCCACTTTCCATATTGATAAGAGCAGTAAGATGAAAAAAAAGGTACAAAAAGAAATTAAGGGACATTTAGAATAGATAACAATGTGCGATTAATTGTGAGTCATTTAACACCAGCACCCCCTTATCCACCAAGCTACCAATAACCCTATCTCTAAGATCCTTTTTGACCAGGTATTAAGAGCTGAAGTGAGACACTAGAGCTATCAGGTCATCCTTCCTACAACTGTGAAGTTGGGCAAGAGTAGGCTGTTCCAAAAAGTTCTCCAAACTAAATTTTTCTGCCATGATGGGACTCAATTAGCTAGCCGCACTTCCTAGCTAAACTTTAACAACCCACTACCACCTCTATACCTTTTTGTCTCGGTTTTTCCACATTCCCCAATTTTTTATTTTTTTTATTTTTATTTTTTTAGATTTACCAATTATCAATAATAATCAGTTACCAATTAATGTAGTTATCTCCCGGACGAGCCCCCATATGTTATGACCTGGCCCGTTGTAATGATGGGCGTAACTTATAAAGGATGAAGGTGGAGGAACCAATGCAAAAAGGGAGACGAGGTCACGGAAAAAAAGAAAGTATTTTTAATTAACACACTATCAAAGTACCAAACACAAAAAGAGCTATATGGGTGCTGCCTATATAAACAAAGAAATTCCAAACACAACTAAAAGAGCACAGCACCCATTAGCTTGCCAAATTATAACACATGTATAATGGAAACAAAAAAGACTGTTAACCCTTAACAGTTTGTAACAACAGCTTGTAACAACAGCTTTCAACAACAGGTAGCTAGACGGACAGCATGGCAGCCTGATCTCTACATTCAGCCGCCCAGACAGATGAATCCAAAGAATTAAGAAGGAAGTTGATTGGCGGGATCCACAGCAGCCGCACCAATCAACATCAACGGCCTGGAACAGGGAAGTGGGCGGAGCTATCACGCAGGCCAATCCTCTCCGGGCAACCACAAAGCCAAATGCACATACACAAACACTAGAAGCCTAAACTAACCTAAAAGGCAGAGGTAACATGGTTACACTTTAGATGCTGACCTGGTAGCATGAATGTGTGTCAACAACTGACTCTTTCAATATTTACTCAGATTTTCTGGGAACCTGCCTGAGTGATTGCACAATCCTGGAAACTCAGAAATTGACAAATTGTCTCCTATTAGTAGTCCTAAAATTAAAATTAAAACTTAATAAATGATCCGTTGCCTTTTGCATGAACAGGGTGCATGCACTAAAAGAGGGCCAGACTTAACAAGCATGTTTGTCAGGGATAGTAATGTAGGGATAGTACTTCCGGTGATTCTAATGAGGACTGAATGATAATGAATACTGAATAACAATACAGCAAATGAACAAATATAATAACCCCAAATATAATTTCTACAAACACTTTTATACAATATGTTATATGAGCTGCACCAATTAATCAAAAAAAAAAATATTAATCACCAACCAGTTTGAGTCAGGCTCTTTAAAAATGGCCACATTCTCTTATTTCAACTTTTTATTTAGAAATATTTTGTTGATAACAGACAAAATAAGAGATTCATTGGTAATGAAAATAATTGTTCCAAAAAACATTGTAACAGTGTGTTAACATTTTTTAATATTTGATTAAAATATTGATGAATTCATGATTAATATTTTAACAGTTTTACTGCACTCACTCATATTCCACCACTGCTCAGTACTGTTTAATTTGGCACTGGTTGTCTGGATGCCCTTCGTCCTCCTCTGTCACTTGCCCCAGTGAACCATTTAGACAGTGCCCTCTCTGCCTCCTGCTTGTTCACCTGTGCCGTCAATGAATTCTTCTTCAGAGCCTCTGTAAAACAAATTTGGTTGACAGTATGAGCTAACATTAAAAACATATTCTCTTTAAACACCATTTAGAATTAAACAATGGCCAAATTCAGTGCTATATTGGCAAAAGTTTAAAGGATATGTTATGGATTTATAAATTACTTGAACTTATTATGATTATGAGGGAAGAAAATGTTCTATTCCCTCATAATCATAATTATAAAATCATAATGAAGCTTCAATGGTACAATGCAGGCTTCAGATTTGAAATGCCAATATAACCAGCATTATTTGGTAAAAAGGTTGCTATTTATATGTTGATTTAAGCTTATTTAGTATTAAAAAAAAATTAGATGAGCAGTTCTCAAAATAGTGCAGTCCAGGACAAAGAGATTCCTTCTATTTTCATCTTGTGAGACATTTTTCCTCTAATTTACTTTAATTTGAAAATGCCACCCTGCTCAGTACCTTGAATGCAAGTCCATAAAATACGCGCCACCGCCACCAAAGTGAACATAAAATAACTAAAATATTTAAATGCACGACACTGTTGTCAAAACCCACACAATCGACATATAGATACACTTACAGACAGCATCTTGGAAGTTTGTGATCAATACTGTATGGTGATGTAACCAAGTGGTGTCCCATTTCATAGGGCCATGTTTTCACCCCTAGCCCTTACTCCTTACCTCAAGGGCTAGGGGTAAGGAGTAAGGGGTAGGGGTAAGAAGTAAGGGGTAGGGGTAAGGTCATTTCCCTATTGCAGTGTGCGACAAACTGCTG
Organism: Percina caprodes; assembly: GCA_013375575.1. Taxonomy (NCBI): domain Eukaryota; kingdom Metazoa; phylum Chordata; class Actinopteri; order Perciformes; family Percidae; genus Percina; species Percina caprodes. Next base: position 2,912,057 of record JABXJD010000016.1, read on the forward strand.
ATCCCAGGTATAATGGTCTTATTGGGTAATGATATCGCTGGAGGTAAGGTTACGCCCACTTTGGAAGTACTAGACCAACCTCTGTGTATTGTGACACAGCAGATTAATGAGGCTCCGCTAAATGTGATTCTGGCCTGCTCTGTAACTCGTGCGCGTGCACAAGAGTTTGAAAAAGACTCTAAAATGTTTTCTCTGTCTGACACCATGTTTCCCTCTATTTTCTCTGAGACCAAGGAAGAGAGTGAGAGTCCTGGAACTCTAGCTCCGAATGTGGCCAACAGGGAACTGCAACCAGCTGACCCAGTTATGCCATACTTGGCTGGAGATGAAACCTTCCCAGTCACCAGAGCAGAGCCTACACTGACGGATTGTTATGCAAAAGTGGTGAATGACAACAGAGCAACAGGTGAGAAAGTAGCCTACCTTTTTGATGGTGATGTGTTGGTTCGTGAATGGTGCTCGTTGTTGACTAATGATTCAGAATGTGGTTCAGTTTATCAGATAGTGGTACCTGTACCATGCCGACAGCATGTGTCATCCGTGGCACATGAAGGTAAATGGGGTGGGCATTTGGGTATAAACAAGACATATCGTGCTATTCTTAGGCATTTTTATTGGCCTAGTCTTAAGATGTTGCTAAACATTGTCGAAATTGTCATGTTTGCCAGATTGTAGGGTAGCCTCTTTTCCTATTTGTAGTGGAGATGAGTGGTACCCGGGGGGGTCTTCTGCTGTTGTAGCCTGTCCGCCTCAAGGTTAATAATAATAATAATACAGTTAATTTGTAATGTACTTTATATTTGCGCAAATCCCAAAGGGCTACATGATAAAACAGGTAAGTGCTAAAATAAAAACACATGGAGAGCATGAAAATAAAAAAATAAAATAAACAATAAGGAAAAGGGCAAGAGATCAGTCAAAAGCTCTCCTAAAAAGGTGGGTTTTATGGCCAGAAAGCCCGATTTCCCATTGTACAGAGCTTTGTCCTGGGAGGTTTCAGGAGATAACCTGAGGCAGATCGGAGGATCTGGGTTGAGGTCTGTGGGGTGAGAAGTTCCTTGAGGTAGGGGGGGGCTTCACCGTGGATGCACTGATGGGTAAGGAGGGATACCTTGTACTCAATCCTGAGTGAAACAGGAAGCCAGTGGAGTGATTTGAGAATGGGGGTGATGTGGTCATGTTTGCGCACCCTCAACAGGATCCTAGCAGCGCTGATTTGGATGTACTGCAGCTTCTGAAGGCTTTTCTCAGGGATCCCAGTGAGGAGCGCACTGCAGTAGTCCAGCCTGGAAGAGACAAAAGCATGGACAAGCTTTTCCGCGTCTGCTGGAGTGAGTGTGGGATGGAGTTTGGCGATGTTCCTTGTGCGTGTTGTGGCTTCACAAATGCTTTGCTGCACACCTCGGTTGTAACGAGTGGTTATTTCAGTCAAAGTTGCTCTTCTATCAGCTTGAATCAGTCGGCCCATTCTCCTCTGACCTCTAGCATCAACAAGGCATTTTCGCCCACAGGACTGCCGCATACTGGATGTTTTTCCCTTTTCACACCATTCTTTGTCAACCCTAGAAATGGTTGTGTGTGAAAATCCCAGTAACTGAGCAGATTGTGAAATACTCAGACCGGCCCGTCTGGCACCAACAACCATGCCACGCTCCAAATTGCTTAAATCACCTTTCTTTCCCATTCTGACATTCAGTTTGGAGTTCAGGAGATTGTCTTGACCAGGACCACACCCCTAAATGCATTGAAGCAACTGCCATGTGATTGGTTGATTAGATAATTGCATTAATGAGAAATTGAACAGGTGTTCCTAATAATCCTTTAGGTGAGTGTAATTTGGCAAGCTAATGGGTGCTGTGCTCTTTTAGTTGTGTTTGGAATTTCTTTGTTTATATAGGCAGCACCCATATAGCTCTTTTCGTGTTTGGTACTTTGATATTGTCTTAATTAAAAATCCTTTCTTTTTTTTCCGTGACCTCGTCTCCCTTTTTGCATTGGTTCCTCCACCTTCATCCTTTTTATGTTACATCATTACAACGGGCCAGGTTGAAACAAACCACGTAACCACTGCAAGAGCTAACATCAAAAATGTTTGGAAAGTTATTATGCATACTGATAGGATTACTGCGCCACAGGTTCTGAAGTGCAACTCTTTGTCCACAAGATGGCAACATGGAACAGATAAAAGCTGTGTTTAATACTGTGTGTCCCTGTCTTATAGCCACACTGTTAATACATAGGGCCAAGGGACAAGCCAATAAAAATACTATGACAATTTATACAAATGCACTCATTTATTCCTGACAAGTCAAACACTGATTTTATGTTTAAACATGTTAAAACAAGCCTTGCACAACGCACAGGAAGTTTTAAACTGTTGCACTTAATGATATGTCATGGGATCTGAGTGACTTTTGCTGAGTCTGCAGTACTTTGTTCTTCAAAAGGGAGGGAGTGTAGTGTGAATACATTACAATAAAGGGAAAACAAAACACTTCTTTTTATATACAGATTAAAAGCATAAGTGAATTTAAAGTGGACCTATTATCCATTATTCATGGACACAGAGGTTTGGCAGTAACACATCATCAGCTTTGATCCATCTGAGAGAGTAAAACTGATGTTAAATTGAGTATTCAGCATTCTGACAAGTATTTTCTGCTGACTCAAACACACTTGGAATATTCCCTAATGTCTCCAAAGTCAATTGGGGCTGCCCTGTCCTGGTTTCTTCCTTGTATCTGCAAGCAGGCCTGGGGTAGTCTGGGGGCTATGTGGTCATGGCCCACTGGAGAGGCGCAAATATGTGCTGAGGTCACCACTTTTACGACGTTCGGCAGTTTCCTCCCAGCTTTCTCAGGAAACCAGAGGGTAGGTAATGTGCTTGGCCAATATTTCTCCTGACTAGAAAGGGTTCCTGTTTTTTGGTGGGGGTTGGAGGTTGGAACTGTGTGGAAACACTTGTGCCCACTCACGTATTCACTGTAATGTATACACTACATAGAGTCTGTCATCTTGTGTGACAGAATACGATGACGTTGCTTCCTGCATTGCGATTTGCCCTACTGCTTTATGCTGTATTTTTTTTTAGACTGAAATGGTCAAGAGTATTGAAGGCAGTAGGGAGTTAAAAGAACAGAGTCGGACAGAGAGGATACAATCTAAGACTACCTCAATTATGGACTGGAGATAAGTGGCTATCTTAGGCTCTGGTTGTGGTGGCAGCTGGTTCCAGGATTCACGCCCTAAATGTTGGATGTTTGGATTGCAGCCTTCCTGTAATAAACGGAGGAAAGGACAATTCCCATTAGATTGTCTCTGTCAGCATTTTATCATATAAATAAATCCCCTAATGTGTATGCGCACCAAACTGCACAGACAATGACACACATTCAGCAGCACAAGGAACCATCGTTCTGACCTAACGTCATCAGACAGTGATGCTGGACCAGAGAGACACGTCATTGAAGATGAAAGGTTAACGGCCTTGAAATGCATACGAGAAAACATCTTTTGCTATCCCTGATTTGATTATGTACAGAGTATGAATATTCTTGCATTGATATTCATCCAAAAAATAAATAACCAAGCACAATATAAATTGCAAATATTATATATTAGATGCGATGCAGCAACATCTGTAAAGATACATGCAAATCCTTCTGGGGATCTGCAATTCTGAACAAAAGTCTGATGATGATAAGAGGTTACAAAAAAAGATCATTCCACTGGTTGGTGACTGAAGGGGAAAACAGACTCTCAGTTAGTCAGTTATCTTGCTTCTGAGGAGTGCATCTCCTAAAAAGCAGCCGCTGTCAGCAGAACACAGGATACTAAGGCAGGAAGGACATCCTTCCTCTGTCCCTATCGCTGCCATTCTCAGATCGCAACCAATGTACAGGGTACAGTACATGTGTTAATCATCAGAACGTTTTATATACATACTATATATGAGTATGAGCTGGGTTGAAGTAATAGGTGCAGATGTGATTGTTACATCTGGATGGTTGGCTCTGTGATGGTTTCAGTCTTTATAACACCAACAGGTTAATAAAAGTTGGCAGAGCTGCTATGAATTTGAAAATGCATGCTCATGTGTACAAGTAAAATGTCCAACAGCCTGTACAGGGGGATGAGGTGTAAAACTAAGCAGCAGGATAGGGTTTAGTTTCCCTGTTAAAACATTTTTTTTTATTATTAATTTGACTTTGCATTGGGTTGAGGTGAGAAAAGCAGATGTTCTTACTTTTTATTGGCAGCTTGGCATGGTGAACCACTTTCACTGATAAAGCCACCTTTAATTTGTCTCACCAAAGGAAACATTGGGGGAGAACCACATCTCACTCCTCTGATCATGCTGATAGTTTGGATTGTGAGTGAAGAAATGTCGAGATTTCTTAAAGAATGTCAAAATTAATACTGATGCTCTCATGCTGCTCCAACACCACTTCCTATACACACCGATGGATTAGAATTCATCAGCATATAGGGAACGCTTTTTGTTGTTTAATCAATAAGCTTTCAATACACTGCGGTCAAACAAACACCACAGTATGAACTGTGGGATGTTTCTGGTTTTTAGGTTACCATCAGTCATTTAAAAGTTGTCTGCTATTTCAATTATAATTCATTGTTAGGTAATGGCTCTCTATAGTTAGAAAAACACACATTTACAGAAGTAAAATCTACTGTTCTACAAGAAAAAGCTAGATGGACATCAATTCTCGTGTTAGCGCATATCTCACTGTTGATGTATACTGTAGTTAGCCATACAGATGGTCAATCCTCTTTCCCAATAATTTGTTTCTATTTCTTTGGTTTTTCTGTTGAAGAAGCTTCTTTGTCTTTTTCACTGGGGCTGTCCCTGCTTTAACTAACCCCTTGGTTCTTCTCTTAATTATCCAAAACAAACATCTATTAATGCTTCTGTAAACATGGAACAAAACATTTCCTGTGTGACTTGAGGATTTTCTTCCTGGGAATATCATAACTGGCACTCAGTGCTTAGAACAGCAAATATGAAAACGGTCATTACACGTCTGAATCACAACATGGTATCAAAAAGCAAAATAGACATTTATACTAACCCATTTTCAGCCATCAGCTGACGGTAATTGCAGTAACACTAGTGCATGGCAAAGGAAATGCAGTGCCTGGTCTTTCAAAAAATGTGCTGTGTTAGCAACGGTGGAGCTTTCCTTTCTGGTTTGGACTCTTCTTTCCCCTCACTCTGTCTACACTTTGAATTCGTACTCCTCAGTGTACATAACGTTTAGATGATATGAATGAGCTTTTTTAATTTGAAAGTCATCCAATACTGTGGACACAGGCCCACCATGTTGAGGAATGGTGGGATGTATAAATAGTTTTCTGGTTAACACAAATGTTGAGCAACAAGGAATCCTCACTTCATTTTGTCTTCAGCATTTGCCATTTTCTAGCCATTCTGCCCCCTTACACAAGAGCCACACTGAAACATATGCTGTATTGAATATATATGAATTTAAAATAAAAAGGCAATTTTTTGCTATTTTTGCCTATTTTTCTTTTTTAGACATTACTTAAAGTAATACGCACCTTTTTTCTTTTTACCTAATGAAAAAGCTCACAACAAAAGAACTGTAAAGCCAAAATGCATGAACAAGGCTGCATTTGAATCGTAAATTCTTCTAGTTTCTGACATTGTGATTGCTTAGCATGTGATGAAAACACTACATCAGTTCACACATAGTTCAGAACGGTTTTTGGTCTTTGTCTATAATAAGTCATTTTTTAATTACAATATCTAAGACATGCTTATGCCACACTATGTGAAATGACCATCTACATCTTGTCAACATCTGTATACAATTTCTGACCTCAGGCCTAACCGTATTGGAGCTAAGGAGCTTTCTATAGGCCTATGTGTTGTCACTGGTGTCCCTGGACCTCTCCAAAAATCTCTCCAAGAGAACAAATTGTGCTAAACGCTTTCACTTACTTCTGTGACTATAAAAACCCTTTGACATTCATTCAAACATTGCGGATCATCGTCATATGCCTGCTGGCTCTGGGAGAAGGGATTTAGCTCCGTTCTTTTCATTGGCCACGATGATTGACGAGCTGAGAGCCAATGACAGCTCGTTCTAATGTGGCTGCGCAGACACATGACGCAGCCCGTTGACGTTCCACACTGGGAGCGCATGTTGGATGTCGGGGGCTTTCCCAGCCCAAAAAACGTACCAGAAAAAGGAGGGGATATTTTTATTGTGTAGCGAGGAAACAAGCATATCCAGTAGCCCGGTCCAGGAAGAGGAGTCGGAACTAGTTTGGTGAACAAGTTCGCAGACAGTTAGCAAGGGACTCCATAGATGTTATTCAGAACTTAAATTCACCTTTCTTTTTGATGTTGCCTTTCTTTAAATGGTTGTGTATTTCTTGAATGTTTAATTTCTTATACTGTACTGTAACTTTTATTCTTGTGTTTTATCTGTTTTTAACTGTTTTTGTGTAAAGCACTTTGAATTGCCCTGTTGCTGAAATGTGCTATACAAATAATGCTGCCTTGCCTTATGATAAACCCTTTCAATTATTTCAATTGGTGGACACATACGTACTATATGAATATAAATTAAGCAGCAATGGACCCAGATTTAGCATTTAGGACCTGCTCCCAGGTAGGGCATGTCCACATTAAAACAAGTTTTACACTTTTTTGTTTTAATACTGAATGGGAAACATCCAAACTACTGTCGTCGGCGTCCCAGGGGCATCGGACTGGGGAGAAAAGGGGACTGAGTAACCATGGCCCTTATGTGAGGAGTGCCCAAAATGATGCTAGAATGAATAGCTGTGGATGTGGGGAGGGGCCCATAGAAAATGCCTTTCTACAGGGCCCAGAAATTTGTGCTACGCCCCTGCAGCGAACCCACTGAGTTTAAAACACCCCCACACACATCTTATTTTTAATGCACAAATGAAGGAACTGGCTGGATCCCATTTCACTGCTTCAATAGCATTATATTTTATGATTAATGTTACATGTGCCAAATACAAATAATTGTGTGATCTGTTGTAATTATAAAAATATGTATGTTTTGCTGCTTAAATTTGTGATGTCAAATCTCTTACACATCTCTTTTTTTTAATTTAGTAATGAGATACTGTCTAGATGAAACCCTACATTTTAAAATGTTTTAAAAAGTGCAAAAATCGTAGGAAAACAGAGGTTGAAGTGTGGATGATAACAGGCCGGCATTGTTTAATAGTGTGTTGGTGTGTTGTTTATAAAAAAGCAAATAAAACAGAACTATTTTTTATTTTTTTTTAATGACACAACATTTTTTGTGACTTACTGAGTAACGTTAGGCGTTATTTGACCGATGGGGATATTCTCTTAAACGTGAAGAGACCGCCCCTATTTCAGTTGAAATCTGCAGTGAGTTAGGTCTGTCAGTCAGTGAAGGGTTAAACTGGGAGTTTGCAGCAGGCTCTCCTTTCCGTCCACGGCAGTTAGCGGAAAACATCTGACTGCTGCTCGTTTTCCGAAAGCTGGGTTTAGTTTTTTACTCATTTTGTGCCGGAGCCGCGGAGGCATCACGGGAACAAAAGTCACTGTTTCGAAAGCAGGATTTCAACATCTTACTGCGCGCTTTCAAACAGGTAGGTCCCTGTGTTGGTAACATTTTCCATCCATGCATTAATTAAGGATCCACCAAAGGACTACAGGTAGTCTTTATTTTTTTTATTTTTTTTTTAAGTAGAGCTGAAGAAATGCTGGTATTTGAGTTCGCCCATTAAAAACCTTACATTAGTAAACATTAGTTTCAGGTTTGTGGGAGTTGCTCTTCAATCAAACACATCTACACATCTATTGGTTTTTCAGTAACTGTACCTTCCTACACATCTCTGTGGGAGGTAAAACTTCACGCCATGTTTTCATGTGTACTCATTTCCTTTCCTGTCTCAACTGTTGGGATAATAAACAATATAAATCACTTTTCTCCCCCAAAGTTTTCTTTCCAGAACACACTCTTCAAGCTGCAACCAGGTTAACAAACATTTTTTTTATCTTGAGAAAACATGATGTAGTATGTTTTTAAGTTGCATCCCCTATCCATGTACCTATCCTAGTTTGAGTGCAAAGCATTTTTCATTTAGTATGAAAGTGTTTGCATGGCCTCTATGTTCGTAGTGGGCCTATGGTATTTCACCATCTCATTCACTTGCAGACTGAGTCATTCCCTGATTTCCTCCAGATGTGCACTAGTTTACGTTTCCTGACGGCCCAGGATTGTGACATTTCTGCCCTTTCACTGCAGTTATTCTGCTGACAAATATGAATTTACACTTGTGCTCTGTGGTTATGTGTTATTTGTGCCGTGCGACTTGTGGATGCTGTAAAAAGCTCTTCTTCTCATCCATCTGGTAGTAGTGACTTCCTTTTAAGTAAGTTGTTAAAATGTAATCCTTTTTATCTCAAATCTGCAATGAACTGCTGACATGTCACCCTTTTTTTTTTTTTTTTATTAGCCTGTCCTCCAGTTAATGTGACTCAGACACCACCGTTTACTGGACAAGTGCAATCATGTGCCACACTCGTGTTAATGAAGCATCAACGAGTGTTTAGGCTTATGTCTGTTTTTTCTACACTTCTTCGCACAGAAACAAAAACAGCATGCGTGTCTCTGTGCAGTTGCAGGAGTCTAAACGTCATCATGACGAACCAAACATACAAGGGCTTACTTACCCTGCTTGTTTCCTTGACTTCAAAATTGGTACTGGTTAGGGCTGCACAATTAATCGCAATTGTATCGAAATCGCAGTATGCATTAGTGCAATATCCAAATCATTTTTTCAATGAGAATGATATAAACCGATCATTCCCTCCAATATTGTGAATCATATCGCAAAAACTTTGTCCCTTCTATTTTGAATAGCCTTTTTTTTTTGTATTTTTTTTTTAAAATAAAATCTCTATATAGGCTACATGTGTCAGTCTCTGTTATGGTTGAGGTGATATGATTGAGAGGTAACACAAACCATGAACAAACTCCGTGACCTGAAAGTTCCTATCTGTTATCTCATCCTGTATGGCTCTCATTTCCTTTATGGATCAAACAAAGGACCTGCCTGATTGATTTCATCATACACAGTACCTTCTTACTGTCTTAAGATGGAAATTAATGACTTTGCATCCTGACTCAGTTTGTTTGTGGATTTTTGTACATTTTGTTATGGATCATTTTGACTGATTCCACATCATCAGTATATAAAGTATAGGTTTTTCAGTCGCTTGAGAACACTGGCTAAATGATCATTCCATTTCCAAAAGGCTGTAATTTTTGTAGTTACTTTGCTGGGCATCACAAGATCTTTTGCTCTGCTAGCGTAAGATTAACCTCAGGTAATTGCTCAACCTTTGCTCATATTCAACCTTTGGTCTGTCCTACAATACACAGCCTCTTTACACTGTTAGTAAAGCCAGTGTAGCCTCTGGTACTCTTTCCGAAAGGTATGTATGTCCCATGTTTGTGTTTGTTGTATTCCAGTGGTCGTGCAGAACAGGAGTACTTAATGGCCTTTTTGTATGTCTGAAAGGTTTTTGTTGCTGTTGTTGCTACTTTGTGATTGTTTGATTCATTGAGTGACTATATGATGGTTAAAGAAGTTTGTTAGTTGAGGAAATGTAGGTGAATCTCGGCTGCTGTGGCATCCGCTTCGCTACTGTCCCTTTTGTGATGTTGTTTTTGGCCTCATGTGATATTGCCTTGTTTCGTGCACAGTAAGTGAAGAGCTATTCATTACTGTTCAGCGTGTTGGCAGGCAAATTGATAATGATGTTTAATGTCGATGTGCAGGTACATATGATGTTGCTTTTGAGCCACAGTTGGCACACAATGCTGATTTTTGATGGCATTTTAATGGGTGTGACAACAAATCACATACTGTGACAGTACACTTACAAAATGTCTTTCTTTATCCATCTGTGCAGTTATAGTGGTACCTTCCTACTTGTCCATCCTAAATTAATATCTGGTTCAATGGCAGGAGAACAATATATTTGTAAAGAGGTGACTGTGTGCAGAACCTTCATTATAGTTAGGATAATTCACTCCTTTACAGGGCTAAACAATTTACTGTGTGTAGAACCATTATGTTTTATGGGTCATATGTCTTGCCATGCTTCTGTGTCTCACGGGTGTTTCTGTGGTTGTAAATGTTAACTATGGATTGTTAACATATTTGATTCTTTATGATATGCAAAAAAATCCTTTCAGCAGCTTTTTTTTTTTTTTATTTATTTTTTTTTTTAGCACTCACTTTAAACATTTAGAGTCCAATACTTTGTTTGCAGTTTCACCAAGAAAGCGTGTGGATTGACCTTTTCATCTGCTCTTGTTTTGACCACATGCATGGTCCCACTTCACTGCTCCAGGCAAATACCAAGGAAAGCATGTGTGGGTATTAAGAGTCATCTGTTTGGTTGACCTCGCTGCCCCTGAACACGGAGCTGCGGCTTGCCTTATCCCACGACTGTCCACTTGTCCAGTAAGACTCACTCCACAACATGTCTGCAGAGGTGGAGAACAGCGTTCCCCTCCCTCCCGATCCCAGCATCGCATCCCCATCTACAGCCTCAACCAACACCCCCCCCACCTCCCCTACATCTGCCACATCCAAGGTCCCATTCAAGAAAGAGAAGAAGAAAGGTTAGTGATGGAAGACGCACTGCCATGATAATAATGCTGGGATCTCAACATTGGATTGACTACATTTTTGGGGTCTGATCTTGTAGAAACCATAATGTGCTTGATTCCTTATTTATTTTACAGTCCCTGAAAAGACAGATGAGTACCTGCTGGGCAGGTTTCAAGGGGATGGTGTAAGGTACAAGGCCAAGCTGATTGGCATTGATGATGTTCCAGAGGCCCGAGGAGACAAGATGTGTCAGGACTCCATGATGAAACTTAAGGTGCAGCATAGGACCTCCAACTGTGCCCTACTGTCTTTCAAACTCATTTTAATGCTGGTATTGCTAGCATTTTTCAATTAATAATTCATCTCTATGAATTGGGTGGGTATCATAGACCCAATTGCGGCTGGGACAGGTCCCACTGCAAAAGTCAACCGTGTGCACAAACTTATATAATATTAGCTTTGAATCACAAGTAATGTTGTGCTTACTCACGATATAGGGCTGTGCAGTTAATTAAAATTGTAATCCTAGTCACTATTTTGGCTCTTAATGACGATAAATAAGATCAATCGAAAAAAAACGATTATTTTGCACATTGTTTTAAAAATAAACTCTAATTTTGTCTTGTGTTCTGAATGAAAGGAAATGTCCCAGTTCATAGTTTTCACTATGAAGTTGTTTAACTTTTTAAAAGTCAATGAGGAATTGTTATATAATCCTGATTTAAATATTGACCGAAAAAAAAAAATAGAGTTACAAAAGATAGAAAATCAGAATGTTAGGTATTATTTATCTGCCACCAGGGTATGGCAGTAGCTGCACGGACCCAAGGCAAACACAAACAGAGGATCTGGGTCAACATTTCCATGTCGGGAATCAAGATCATTGATGAGAAATCGGGAGTGAGTTCTGCCATTTTCTTTCCATTACTGTCACGTCACACAGTAAGGTTCATTCGATTTGGTTTGGCTAATAAAGCTTTTGTCCTTTTGACTCAGGTGATTGAACATGAACATGTGGTGAATAAGATCTCCTTCATCGCCAGAGATGTAACAGACAACAGGGCGTTTGGATACGTGTGCGGAGCAGAAGGGCAGCATCAGTTTTTCGCCATAAAGACTGCACAGCAGGTAACGCTCCCGCATAAACGGACACACAACCTCACACGTCGGCACTCGCCAACAAGAGCTGCATGAACAACAAAGACAAATGGGCAACAATGGCAATGTCTCTCTGTCACCATACAGGCAGAGCCCCTGGTCATTGATCTGAAAGACCTCTTCCAGGTCATCTTCAACCTGAAGAAGAAAGAAGCAGAGGCCTCACAGAAGGTAACTGCTTCACAACAAGTTGACTTTAAACTGGAAAAAGTTTTTTATTTTTTCAAAAGTTGGGCAGTGTGAACATTTTTTTTTTTTTTTTTTTTTTTCCTGAAAGAAAAGCATTTTGGTGTGGTCATCTGGCACGGCTGACAGGGTATATACTGTACATACCTCTGGAATGTCAACACTGCCTCTTTGTGTTCTTTCAATAAATCAAATCTTTAGACATTCCATTGAAATGATGCAAAATGACACATGCCTCATTGAATTAAGAAAATAAGTATAATCATTAACAGTCTACTTCTGTTTGCAGGGGGAAAGTGGCAGCACTGTAGTTGAGGTAAGCAACTTGGAAGTGCTTGTTTTTTTCAAAAAGCTTCTCTAACTCCTTCCTTAACCTTTTGCTTTTCTACCTTGTTGCCAGAATGGAGGTGGTACGGACGGTGAAGTGAAAACTGCTCAAGTAAGTGTTTCTGCTCTGTTGTGCTGCTTAACATTAAAATAGCATAATGCTAATTTATAGTAGCTGGATAAATACAGTATGTTTCTTTTTCTATTTGACATCCAGCCAGTGGAGCAGCTTGACCTGTTTGGAGCCATGTCAACCCCTCCAGACATCCAGGCTCCAAATGTAAGTGAGGTGCCATTAAATGTCCCCTCTATCCTGGTAACATCATGGAATTCAACTTAGTCAGTGAAGTGTAGCTAGATATTTTACAGTAGTATACTTATAGTGCATACTTTAAATGCATCTTAATTACTGTTATTGGACTGTTGAAGACTTATCCAAACCTTTCTTTTAATGGTAAGATGTTTTGAATCCGGAAAATAGTAATAATGATGAATTCATAACAATATAACATGCTGCCTCTTGTCAAATATGATTCTAATATGTGATTTAGAAAAAGAAATCATCTCAGCGGAACTCAATTCTAAAAAGGCCTCCATTTTGTGTTTAATTAATGTGGATCTGATTTTTTTTTTTATATATATATATATATATATATATATATATATATATATATATATATATATATATATATATATAAAAATTTTTTAAATAAATTTAAAGTTTTTGACTTCAAAAGGATCTTTTTAAGAATTGAGTTTGACCTTCTTGTATACCAATCTCATTAGCTGCTTTCCGACCAAGTAGTTACAGGAACGTAGTTATAGGAAGAGTTCACTTCTAAACAGTTCTAACTACTCTCCACCAAAACCGGTTTTTGCATTTGCACTGGCCAAGTGGCCATAGGAACTTGTATGAGGGGTAAGGGAGTGAAGCAAGCACGGCAACGGTGTTTATAGAGTTGTCACTTGACTTTAGCGCCAGTCTGTCTATCACCAGACTAAGCCCAGCTCAATAGATTTGAAATTGAGCATTGGTCTGGGGAGTCTGGTCTGTATTTTCTCTGCACAAGAGGCAGAATCAACGCGCATAGTTCAAAAGACTGTACGCAGTTGGATAGTCCTTCAACCAATCAGACCGATGATCCAGGTGACGTAGAAGCAACGAGCCAATAGAGCGGCAGGTAGATAAGCCGGTTTGTGATTGGTGCCCGCAAAATTGTGAACTGAAGCAGGAGAATTAAACGTGCAGGTATCAAGACCGAGCTAAATGGCAAAATCAAATCGCCGGCAAAGTAGAAAGAAAAGACCCTGCCCTGAAGTAAGAGCTAAATGAGTTACAGGAACTGCGGGATAAGGAACTTAATAATGCCCAAATTGGTCCTGTTGGAACATGGGGGGGAAAAAAGTGTTCTATAAACGTTATGTTTTAAGAACTGCAAAAATCCCTCCGGTCGGAAAACCGCTATTGTTGTTCATCAAACCTTTAAAGCTGCTACAAGTAGAATCTACAAAAGAGACATTTACATGAGCTTTGGTGACACCTGGAGTGTTATACTGGTAGAGTTATACTACCAACTGGGCCAATTCACTAGCTGAGATTCAGGTCAACGAGCTAGTGCTGACTAATGCATATTTATGTGCCTTGCTGCTGTCCTAGGCAAGTAACAAACAACTTCATTTTTCAAGTTGGAATATGGACTCTAGACTTTACTTAACCAGGAAGTTTAAATGACATTGATTTTGAGGTAAATATTCTACAGGTAGAAGCTTTAAATGGTCTTTTTACACCATGTGATTCATTTTTCATTTGTTTAACACGTGTTTGTCTCCTTCTGCAGAACTGATTCATAAATCATATTTTTTTTATTTTTTTTTTTCTCTCCCACTGTCCCTCTCATGTTAACCAGGGCTCTAATGATATTCTCTTGCTGGACTTTTCTGCTGAAGTTGACAGCAATCAGAATTGCATAAAGGGAACCTCCTTTGTAACTTCCTGTGCCCCTGACCGTAGGGCATCTCCCCAGACAGAGAATCCTTTTTCCTCAACATTTGGCTACTTTCCAACCCCAGACAGTGACCCTTTCAGAGACGACCCCCTTTCTAAATCACCCACTTGGTCGGAACCCGATAATTCACAGATCTCCCTCAGCACCACTAATCACCTAAACAGCACTGCTGGCAACACTTGTAAGACAATTATTAACGGTGTTTTGGAAGGATACTCTGAACACCTCGGTCAGCAGATAAATGACTTATCCAGTAAGACCATGATCCTCGCTCTCAGTAACGGACAGTGGCCACTAGGGGGAAAAATAACTCGGGGCAACACAATTACCATGATGGACGGGAATGAATCTGGAACAATTCACTCAACCAGTAACCCATTTCTTGACTCCTCTTTGAAAACTGACCCTGCCTCTGATGGCATAACCCATCACCCACAACTCCCAGTGTCTAATAGCAAGGAATCAGTTGTCATAAGCCCGCCTCCGCAGAGCTCTAAGTCTGGACGAGGTCGAAGGAGCGCAAAGGTGAAATTCCATTGCTAGATGAATCATAGAGTTGCATGCGTGATGCCTTTTTTTTTTAATAAAAAAAGTATAATTAGGTTGCTAACATCTCCCTTTCTTAGCGTATGGGTTTTGCACAGGTGTCTGACAGGATATGCCAGAGGGTGCTGTTGGTTAAGGGCCTGTTGTATGTATCCATTCCGTCTTCATGCATGCACTGTTGGTCACATACTACTCTAACTAGCTTGCATAAATGACACTTTGACTGTGCTGCTGAACAATCGACTGTACCTCTTGTCATCGCTGCTCTAAATCTATTTTCTAACACCATGCTTCAGTGATAAAAGCACTGGTAAGTGGCAAAGCATGCATATCTGTCGATGTTAATGTAATACTGTAGTAAGTATGTCTGTCTACATAATTATAGAAAAAAATTATTAAAGGTTGGTGTAATTTCTAAGTACTGTGTAGTTTATTTATAGAGTTATCATGTATAAATTTATGTCAAAATTTGCAACAATACACTAATATTTATTGTGTGTGTGTATATATAATTATATATATATATATTTTTTTATTAGTCCACAGCAAGTGACCTGTTTGGATCAGAGCTATTTGCTGCTCCTGGTCATTCTGAAGGGTCATCTGCCTCAGGGGACCTTTTCAACAGTACACCTGCTAACACTTCCTCTTCCATAGCTGCTCTGGGTAATACACAGAAGGGGAACTTTGTGACTTATCCAGATAATACGATGTTGTTGAGGCTTTACATTCCATTCCCACTTTCATATTCCTTTTTCTTTAAATTCAGGGAATCTTCAGTTAGGTCCTCCAGCCAGCACAGGTATCCCTGCTGGAGGCGTGTGGGGAGCCTCTGTCGCTGCACCTTCCATGTTCCCCATGCCAGGAGTGACCTCTCCCGCCCCTAGGCCCACCTACCCACAGCCCTCTGCCTTTGGTGGCCTACCTATACCGCCCACAGCCTGGGGCCAGCAGGTGTCCCCTCAGTACAGTTCTGCGCCCTTGTCTCCACCCCACCTCAACTGGGTCCAGTCTCCACCAGCTGGTCCATTTGGTGCTCCAGGTTGGGGTCAGCCCGCCATGACTAATCCTTTCCAGACTGGCCAGTTCCCTGGAATGGTTGACCAGCAAGGTCCATCGCGCCCCCCACCAAGACCACCTGTTAAGGAGGCCCCTCCAAAGGTGGAGAACAGTGCCTTCACGGCTTTGGACCCTCTTGGAGATAGAGAGAAGAAGACTGGAAAGGACATGTTCAAAGACTTCCAGATCGTCAAACCCCCTGCCATCCCAGCGAGGAAAGGGGAGCTGGTGTCCAACTCGGCTCCAGCCCCCAACAGCAACGAAGCCGGGGCATTTGATCAGTACTTTTCCAGTAAAGTGGGCCTGGCTCAAGATAATGCAGATCATGATGACTTTGATATCAATCAAATGTCAGCAGTTGTTAACGGTAAACCAACCACAATTATGCAAGTTGACGTGTATGTGACTGTGAGATTAGCCGCTAACTGTGTCCTCTGTCGTAATGTGCCTGTTTAGATGTTAATAAACCAGCTCCTGCTCTAGCTGCGGCCCCAGCTCCATGCTTTAACCCTGGCCTCCTCGATGCCGCCTTCTCTTCTGCTCCCATCGCAAACAATTCGGCACCGGCACAAAGACAAGGCCCCAATCAGGACTTGTTTGATCAAGCATTTGGGGCCCCAGATTCCAGTCTGTTTGGAGTGCCACCTGTAGCCATGGTACAGCAATTCACACAGACACATACTGTATTTACACCATATCCAGCGTCACAGTAATCATGTGTAAATTGTGGCCTTTTTTCTCACTCTTACAGCAGACTGCTGCTGTTGGTCAGACTTCTGGTTCAACCGCTGCTTTTGGGGATCCTTTTGGAAATCCCTTTGCTTGACCAAAGCTTTGTCCATAAGTATGTGTTCATGTTTGTTTATTACTTTACTGACTTCTTCTACACAGGCTAATAAGTATAATTTTTAAACTTCTGTTCTCCTTTCTCTGCCCTCACAGTTGAAATGGAGCAAATGGAGATCTTCACATCAAATAACATCTTTGGGACAAGCTGCTGTAACGTGCGCAAGACAATCCAAATGATGAACTTTTCTAACTCTTGTTCCTGACCCATCATTTTTTACACCTTCACCTCTGATGTTTTTTCTATTCAATCAGTAGTTCCCTTATTTCTAAAGACCACTGATTTAGAAGTAAATGTTATGTCCTGATCTGCTGAAGAAAGAGATGTGGTGTGTGAGCGAAGGCACGTCCAAAGAGGTTCCCTGCTGATACTGTCTGTGTTAAAGAAATAAAATAATTCAATCGTAATGCTGCAAGGTGTTGACAAGTCCATTGCCTTCTTCAGACTGAGTTATTGAATCATTAGTGTGCAGGAGTTTCAAGTCAGATAAAGATATCTTTATATAGGCTATGTCTATGATACTGCTATAGTTTGTGTGTGTGTTAAATTTAACCAAATTTCAAGTTTATAAACTCAAAAAAGGAAGAATTATCAGATATTTTATACATGTACAACAGTGGAAAAAATTCTTTATTACAAGTAAAAGCTGTGCAGTCAAAATATTAATGAATGTAATTGGGACTAATTTTAAAGGAGAATTCTGGTCAATTTCAAGATGTAGCTCTGTGTAAATTTGGACTGCTGTCAGAGTGGAAAATGAAAACAATCGGTGCTGTCTAAACCGAGTTATCCTCCTGCTAGATTTTGCATCCAAACAGAAAGAAAGGCATACAAGTTGTGTTAATTCAGCTAATGCACATACTTTTCTTTATTTCCTGTTTTCCGGTGAAGTCCACACTAGTCAAAACATGCCTTTCTGTTACATCTACTGCTGACAAAAAAAAGGTTCACTCGGAAGGAATAACAGCACATGGGTAGGCACTTGTAATGACATTTTGAGCATGTTAAGAGGCTAAAAACAAGTTTAAAACTTGCCCTGTTTAAGCCTGTTTGGTTCTAACTCTAGCAGGAGGATAACTCAGTTTAAAAAGCACCGATTGTTTTCGTTTTTCTTGCTACTGTCAGCACTCCAAATTCACAAACAACAGAGCTATGTGTTGAAATTGACTGGAATTCTCCTTTAATATTTTACGTATTAGTTTCATGTGTTACAATGTATCATTTAATAAGCTCATCGTTGATATTCTATTTAAACTTTACTCTAAAATCTGTGGAACAAAAAGTACAACCTTTAACATAACTGAAGCCAAGTATAGATGTAAATTTGCATAAAATGGGAAAATCCAAGATGAAGTATAGTATAAAAGAGTATAAAAATTATAGGGCACACAATCCCACACAAAAAAACAGACAGATGATGATTATGTTTAACTAAGGAAATAAAAATAAAGTAATTGGAAAAACCACTGGAAATAATGAGCAAAAAAAGAGTTAGTAAAAGTACTTTCATTCAATTTTGAGAAAGATCTTCTACGTTATACTTAATACTATGACTCCATTGCATTTCACAGAGAAATATTGTAATTTTTCCTCGACTACATGTCAAACTGACATTACATTATCTTACATAAAAAACATGATCAGCTTATAAAATGTGATTGTTATCAATAAAACTACCTATTAGCATATCAAGTAATCCAATTTAGCTTCACGATGACCAGCAACATCACAACACAAAATTCTGCTCACGTCTTGATTTATCAGTAGGCTATTGTTAAAATATATATTATAATTTTACATTTGAATGACATTTTATTGCTAATGCTCCTTTAATGCTTCTACTTAAGTCAAATTATAAATGGTTTTACTTTAAATTTAGTGTTTTTAGATAGACGTATGATTACTTGCACTGTAAAACCTTTCACCGTAAAATTACAGTAAAATACTGGCAGCAGCTTCGCCAGTATAATACTGTAAATTTACAGTAAGCATACTGTATTTTAAAATTAAGGTATTTTACTGTAAACGGGTATACAGTAACTAACTGTATTATTTGAATTTACAGTAAAATACTGGCAGCAGCTTCGCCAGTATAATACTGTAAATTTACAGTAAGCATACTGCATTTTAAAATTAAGGTATTTTACTGTAAACGGGTATACAGTAACTAACTGTATTATTTGAATTTACAGTAAAATACTGGCAGCAGCTTCACCTGTATAATACTGTAAATTTACAGTAAGCATACTGTATTTTAAAATTAAAGTATTTTACTGTAAAAGGGTATACAGTTACTGACTGTATTATTTGAATTTACAGTAATATACTGGCAGCAGCTTCACCAGTATAATACTGTTTATTTACAGAAGACATACTGTTTTTTAAATTTAAGGTATTTTACTGTAAATAGACATTTTCTTACTTTGAATTTACAGTTTTTTGTTGGCAGCAGCTTTGCCAATATTATATTAAAAATATAATTTAATGTTTATTTAGATTTACTGTAAATAAACTTATTGAATTTGTTGTACATGTACAACAATTGTGTTGACCGCACAAAAACATAGTATTATAAAAATCTCAGTATACTGATCCAGAAGAATAAACTCTGCAGTTTTACTCAGGGAACACTGCAATAAATAATTAGTCCTAAATAACAATGAAAAAGCAAGATTCAAAATCTAATTAACCCTTTATTTTTAATCAATCAAAACTCTTCTTGTAACCGCTTGGCTGAATCATGCAGTACCCGTTATATCAACAATTTATCAAATGTCAATGCAACACTTCAATTACACTAGCAGTATCGGCCTTTTATCTACAGATATTGTTAAATGATTATTGACAAATGATACCTGCAGCTAAACAAAACAATACAAGAGAAACTCAAACAAAGTCCCACTTGAAGTCATTGAGCTTCCTGATAAGGGTGCAGACATGCGGGTTCACTGTTGAAGGTTTCTTCTGGACCATCTTTCCAGTTTTTGCTGGGTGCCTGTCCACTGTATGCCTTTGAGCCTCTCTCAGGATTAATCCCCATGCAGATCCTAAATGACAATGGAACAACACAAATGCTAAAGGTTAATGAAGAAATGGTTCATTTTGGAGAACATATAGTCTTTTAGTGTTTAAGGAGCAACAGCTTCATTTGTATTTTTCTTATACAAGTAGTATTCAGCTACTAAACAAGTTTAAAAACTGTATAATATTATTTATGCCAGTGGAGAAGTACATATTCCAAAGGAAATAAACAATACAGTTACCAATTTAGAAATGTCCAGAAGTATATAATTTCTGGAAAAAATATTTTACAGCATAATACAATTAAGTTTTCCTTCTGCATTTGTGGGTAACATTTCATGAACATTAGAGCTGTTGTTACAGTATTATTTTAGAAAACTTTAATGAGGGAAATATTCTTTCATTTTGAAATGTCACAAAATGTAACACTGCTGCTTGACGGTGGGTCGTTACAGGGCTGCAGCGTGACGGGTGACAATGGGCGCGAAATTTCTTCAAACCCCTAAGTATTATTATTTTAGTCAATGTATATGCTTGTAGCACATCAGAAGCATTAGCTACTGAAATTCTAATCTCGGAGCACTTAATCAATAAAAAGTCAATCCAGGTGTATAATGTGTGGAAAATCTCCTACCTCTGAATGAACTCCAATGAGCATGCAGCCTGATCCTGGTATTGCAGGTTAAAGTTGTAGTATGTTGACATTACAACAGCAAGCCCCAGCACAAAGGACACCCCTCACTGACAACCTGGCCCTCCACGCTCACAAACCACCGCTGATCAGTCAGCGAAGTTGGACCTAAAAGAAATATGAATAGTTAATAGAAATTGTAACAATATGATTTCAATGGACATGAATTCATTTGATCTGAATTTATTTACATATCCACTAGGGTTGGGGAAAAAATTGCTTCAGTAATTTCATTACAACTTGTGTGTGACAAATACTGAATGTCAAAATCTAACAAACTTAGATTTATACGTTTTTTTTTAAAATCACGTGTGGAAATGTCTTCATATTTATGGCTATGGTAGAATTATACATTGTTTTACAATTATAAAACTAAAAATTATTTTTTCTATGGCATTGTGGCTTTACCCAAATACAAAGCCTGATGACTTTCCGTCAGTGTATTTTTTACCCCATAGCCCATGGTGTGTTAGCGCATGACAACCAACATATTTTTGTTAATGCTCTGTAGTATTGACTGTAATATAAAAAAATATGATATAATAATTAACTCAAAAGGTAATGCAGAGTAGACTGCTATACAAACAACGTACAGTACTATTAATCTCGGGCTTTCAGGCAGCTGGACAGTCTGTATCATGGCTGGAGTGGCAGACATCTGCAAAGAAAAACATAACAATGTAATAATTACCTTATAGTAGCATTTCATGCCTTTATTTGGATAGGACAGCTTAGAATTGAAAGGGAGAGAAAAGGAGGATGACATGCAGCAAAGGTCCGCAGCTCGGAATCAAACCTGTGGCCGCTGCATCGAGGAGTTAAACCTCCATATATGGGCGCCAGCTCTACCAGGTGAGCTAGCCAGGCCCCCTTTATAGTAGCATTTTGATAGAAATTAAACATTTAAAATAACATAGGGAAAGATATTGTGGGAGGAAAGGAGGAACATGTATGTACTTTAAATATGTATTTCTCTGCTTTAATAATTGTTCTAAAATCAAACTGACATTGTCAGATTTATACTTACATCAGCTTCGATGATGAGGGCGTCCAGTGGTTCCTTGAAATGCGCCATCAACAGCTGGATGATGTTGGGAGCTGTCACACTGTAGCCAGCTCTGTAGAGAACAGCTTTCACGTCTTCATTGTTTGTGTTTTGTTTGAAGAATTCAGTGAAGATTTTGCCATGCTCTTCAACAAAGGCCTCGATTTTTCGTACAATTGGAACATCAGTCAGCAGTTCAAAATGAGAACACATGCATCTGGGCACGAACAAGTAGGGCCATTGCTGCTTCAAGTCTTCAAATGCTGGCCCTGGAATGGCATTTATCATTTGACGCTGCAGGTAGTACGTTGTCTTCATAAGGTTTATCACTTCTGCCCTTTCCACTCCTGACAAACCTTGTGAAAAGATCTCCGTCATCCTTTGTCTCATCTCTTCCAAAGCTTCTGATGTCTCCTCAGGTGGAAGTTCAGGGTTCCATCGTATGCAGCCATAACTGTCTGCAGGTTGTCGTTGTGGTGTTTCCGCTGTCACTGCCTTAGATTTTCTCCGCCGAGCCAGGGTGTTGTTTCTGTTTAAATGCTCTATGCGTACTTTCATTTGAGATAAAATTGATTCATATCCTGCTCCTATTGTCGTTCTTCCATCATCCATTGTATCTGCAAACGACTGTGGATACTGTCTCACTATGGCCTTTGCAATCAGCAGACATTGGGCTCTGCTTGGATTCACTTCAAACTTTCTCATGTCATCAACAAGTATTCGAATAAACTGTCGCCTGTCCCCCGGCAGAGGCCTCTTTCCATTCTGAATGGCTGTACGCAGGGCAAGTGGCATTGTGTCCCACTTAATTTCAAAAGTGTCAGGCCAGTTTCCTAGTCTCAGGTGAGGTGGAGACATTGGAGGAGAGGACAATGAAGAGGTCTCCATCAATGGGCTGCATGCAGACATCTGCCTGCGAAGGTCACAGCTGTTCTCTGGCCCTGCAATGACAACATTTTTCAATTTTAAGATAGAATGTTGTAGAGTCAGAATGATACCCCTCACTCACAAATATATAGATATTTGTAGTTTTGTATATAATTGCTGCATTAAGATCTATCAAGTTACTACATTTTAGAAGCCACCTGTGAATGGGTAAAAGATTTAACATATCGTATGAATATACTGTATTTAGTTATCGGCTGTAGAAGATAAGAATACGAAACACACTTGCTAAGTGTGTTGACAAAACACCATCATTTAATACCTGTACATATTTACTAAGACTTGCATTTCTGTAATATGTTAATAGAAATATGATACATTTATTTATTTTCTATAATCTTCTTTTGTCATTGCACAGTATCTGATTTTATCTTCTTTTTTATATTGTATTGTACTTTTTATTGTCTTCTCTTCTTTTATCATCACATTTTATTTATCTTCTCTTGTCTTAACTTCTATTAGTTTATTATCTTCTCTTTTCATATTGTCACAAATGTTATATCCTCTTCTCTTATCCTCTCATGTCTTCTCTCAAGATAAATAAAATTGTATAACTCATACAATACAGCTTGCAAATACACTCAAAAGGTTTGATTACCTTTGGGCTTCCAGGCATCCAGCAGTTTTCTGCACTGAATTGGCCGGATGAACTCTTCCATGTCTTGCTCTCTCACATACTGCAAGTCTTCTCTGCTGTCCACTCCTTGCTGCATAAGCTTCTCAACCACATTTTGTAGTGACTCTGGAGCGATACTGGGAAGAGTGCAGAGGATGGACTCTCTGATCAGAGCACTAGGGTCCAACATCCTATAGGGACGGAAAAGAGTGGTGAATTGCTATTACTGATAAACCCTGCATATTATACTCTGGCAGAGGATAGTAGTCCAGTAATTTGTCATGCTCAGTGCAAACATATTGTGCATCAGTTGTAAGGCAATGAACCCCCTGATCAACTAGACAAACAGATCTGCATTTTTCTGTGACAAAGAAGACAACAGAAGCATTTTGAGTTAGAATCAACTTAATCCTGCCAAAGACTAGTCCTTCATTGTCTTCCTCTAACACAACACACATGTTCTTTTTATAGCATGTACCCTTTACGGTAACTTCATGAGCAGCAACAGTGTTGCTTGGCAGAAAACTGAAGTGAGCAACTGCCTTTTGTATCCTGTCGTTGTAGTCCAGTACAAAGAAATCTGTCCCTCTTTCTACAACTACACATTGTGGGAGGATATCACCAGCACTACGGTATGCTTGCAGAAGCTGATGCCTTTCAGCAAGCATAGAAGGCAAGTTCTTGAAGTTGTGTAGTTTGCGAGCACACTGTTTAAAATAGGTATGCTTACTCTCAAATCGAAGCGTCCAGAGGCGTATGAGAGGCCCAAAACAAATGGTAAGATCTGGGTAATGTGATACATAATGGTGCTTTGGCTTCAATGGACTTTCTGGAAAAGCTTTTTCGGCTGAGTAAATACTCATCTGTCAGAACTTTCAAATATGCTATCTGACCAGTGGTTATCTTTGGAGCACAGATCAGTTCAACAATGTGTCTGAGTTGCAGCACCAGTTGCCAAATATTGTTGTTCATCGGATTGAAAATCTTGTCCCCAATCAAGACTGGCAGAAGTCTAAGAAGACACCAATTCTGCACTGCATGTCCACTTAGTTTCTCACTTCCAGGATTGACATCACTCGGTTTATTGTTGGCGTCACTGCCAAGGTAACGGAAGTGATTAATGCGGGTTTAGTTCAATGTAAGTAAATTGCTTCTGCTCTGTAATGAGGTGTCTGATATACAAGGCCAGATCGTATGATACAACACCTTCAAAAGATCATGGCCTATGCAAGGAGGTAGCCCAGGTTGGCATACATGAAAGAAAGAAAGTTCATTAAATTTTGAATCAAATTTAATGCCGGCAGATGAATCTGAGTTTGTTGCAACATTTTGCTGCACATGGCCATTGTACGATTCAACTGTCCTGGCTGAGGCCTTTGCCAAGGGGCAAGTAAGAAATGTCTTACGATCGATATCACAGAATCTGCAGAAGTAAATACTCCTGCTAAAATTTTCATTGAAACCACCGATATTGTGTGATCCCAGGTTATCACCAGCAATGGCACACAGTGTGCCTTTGTGCACCTTTCCATCAGACAAGGTCACACCATTTTCCTCTAAATCTTTTAGATCTGTTACAAGTGAGCTAAATACTTTGTCTTGGCCAAAGTACTTAAAATCCTGCTCTCTACATAATAAAACCAGCTGCATTTGATCCATATTTGATCGGTGGTGGGGGGCAATATTGGCCAGTGTAAAGTAAACAGCAAGAATCTTATGCTTCTTTTTACCTGAGCCAAGTGGATTTGCAACCTCAAAGGCATCCTGATATAGTATGAGGCCCAAGGAGTTGGCATCAGATTTAAACAATGCATGCTGTGTCACATTGGTGCCATCCCACACATCCTCCAAGGTATCTTTGGGCTGAGCTGAGGAGCACACCTGCTCCTTATGTGAATACACTTGTTGCCTGACTGATTCACACTGAAAAAGTGACTTGAGTGTCTCTTTCACAGGCACATACTGGGCAAAGCATTCTTTTCCTGACTCATTCTGACCCAGACAGAGAGGAACTGGTTCAACATACCTGAACTGATTTTTGAAAACAGTTTTTCTTCTTTTATCAGTTTTTAATGTACCAGAGTTGCATGCCCTGAATAGATCTTCTGATTTAAGGATATCTAAAATGTTGTTAATATCCCCCTTTGGGATTCCCGGCAACCAACTTCTCTGCAAGCTTATGGAATACATTAGATTGACTGATATCATGTATGCCCTGGAAATCCTCAATAATGGACTGTATGACTGAAGATGGTAATAACAGCTTTGCATGCAGTTTAAGATAAAACAATGCCAAACTGTTCAAGAAAACAGACTCATCTACATGTTCAGGAAAAACCTCTGAATGCTCCCCCTCTGTATCACCGTTATCACTGCCAGCCAATACGTCTGCCTGCCTACCCATGACTTCTGTCTGTTCACTCAAGCCTTCGACCTGCTCACTGACACGCTCTGTCAGCATATCTGCTCCTCTTTCTGACGTCAGATGGCTTGCAACACCTCCCACTGCACTTTTTTTGTGCATCCTTGACAAATGTGATGAAAATGTAGACACCACAGAGAATACTTTATCACAGTTTGTATGTGGACAAGAAACTGACCTGCCCTCTCTAATATGGCTCTTTAAATGAGAGTGGAAATTGGAAATATTGTCACACTTGACGGTGCAAAAATCCACATGACAAGACATTATTTCATGGCCAACAAAAAGACTTGTAACGTTAACGTTACCAGTTAGCCTCCTTTTTTTATCTGGGTGATCTCTATATACATGAGTTTTGAAAACCGTTATGTTTCTGAATGTACGCTTACAATTAGGTAGGGCACATCTAAAAGATAAGTTAGGGACATTACTGTGAATTTTCATATGCCTAACAAATGCAAATTTTGTGTCACAGTCATGACCACAGAGTTGACAAAGGAACATTTTGAAACATTTATCAGCTTAAAAAAAAGAAGAAAAAAGTCTGTTAACTAAAGTTAGTTTTAGATGGAAAAAGGAGCAAAAATGAAGCCACCGAGTTTACAATTTCAAATGTTCGTTAGCAAAAAAAGTCCGCCAAAAGTGTATTTGAAAATTACAAATAGGATGCACAAAATTGACAATAAAACCGTTTGAAAATAGAAAGTTAACACGTCAATATTATATCTTCGTTTGCACAAAAAGTCCGTTATCTAAAGTTATAGTTTTAGAAGTAAACCCGAGCAAATATGACTAAACAATGTTCATTAGCAAAAAAAAAGTCCGCCTAAAATCTTTTGAAAAAAATTCAAATATGAAGCCACAAGATTGACCATGAAACCGTTTGAACACATCAATAACACGTCAATATTATAACATTCTCTTCTTTAGCACAAAAAGTCTGTTATCTAGCGAGTTAAAGTTATGGTTTTAGAAGAAAACCCGAGCAAATAGTGAGTGAGGGTAGATTCAGCATTGCGTTAAGGAGATTTCTAACTGCGTGTACAGTATAACGTATCTAATAATCTCTCTAGGGAAGCTAACGTTACTGCTGTCAGTGACCTGTCACATAACGTTAGCTAACATCACCCTGCTCTACTAGCTAGCTAGCTTAACGTTAACGTTACTGGGAGATTGGCTGCCATATCTGACAAAAGATGAATCGATAAAATTATACTTAACAAAGCATGCAGGCAAACAAAAATATTTTCAAACTTACATAAACGCTGACTCACGTCCTCTTGATGCAGCTACTGTCCGTGTCCACGCGTTTTCCTCACAAGCCTGTCGTCGTCTCGCCCTCCCCACACACACACACACTCTGCCGTAAAAATGTTCTGTTATATGCTTAATATTTTCTGAGTAATTATTAGCTGCTAATCTATTGTCTTAATAAAACATTTGCGGCCCTTAAAGCTAATTTGGAAAGAGTAGCAACAGTGAGATGTGCTGCGTGTCTTAAAATAGACTGGTAAGAAAAAGAAATATTTCAAAGTGTACTCCCCGCTTTTTTCTTTAGTTTCCCAAGATGCACTGCGATTAACAGTAAATCTGTAATCTGCAACATTCTGCAGATATGTGCTGTAATATTATTATTTTCTCCCAGAATGCATTGCCACTTACAGTATGATCCTGTATAACATTAAAACAGTAAAATACTGTGAGATTTTAGCTGTAAATTTACATCAAAGGTTTACAGTGTGATCTTGCCTCAGCCAGCTCCTTGCAGCGACCTGACTACATTTCCCATGACCCCTTTCACTCACGAAAATATCGCGTCATGAAAAACATGGCGGATTAGTGTGTGTGCATGGGTTCCGCTACTTGCCATCCGTCGTCGATAAATGAAAGCTTATTTCTCCTAGCAAACGACATATTTTTGAACAGGTACGTTGTTACAATGTAAATAACATGTAGACGCAATGCATTTATAAATGTAGCTGCCTCAGGTTCTCAACATTAAAAATAATAGACGGTCCAAGTTGGGAAGACTCGCGTCCTAAAAGTGTTGGCAGGCGAGTTTAAGCCTAGCTTTATGCAATTTATGGCTTATTTAGTCAACTATTGAAGCTTTTGTATGTCTTAAATGTGTTTTAGGCGTGTTAAGGTTTTTGCTCATTAAAACGCTGGTACTATTTTCTTTTACGTCCATATTTAACAGCTTCTCAACTGTTAACGTCACTAGCTAGTCCTGTCAGTTCAAAAATAGCTGAGGATAGCACAACAGTAGCTATTTTGCCAAAAAGAAGGTATTCTTGCTAACGTTAGTCCTACAGCAATAGGTGGTGGTTTGCCGCATTGCTAACGTTAAGCACTATGTCGCAGAACATAACGTTACTCTTTAAATGGTCATTGTCAAATAAGCAGTAATGAATTTTCAGCAAAACAAGTCTGCGGTTGTTATTCTCTCAAGAAGCTACATATGGCAACCAGATTGAAATGTGCACATTTACGCAGAAACCTGCATTTGTAATGCTAAATGGTAATCTAGATAATGTAGTCTTTACACTACATCCTACATTCTTTAAGGCAAAATGATCATTGGACATCAGTTTACTATTTTTGTTCTGTATTGACTGCAAAGTGTATATTTTTATTTTTATTTCTAATACACCAAAAGTTAAGTCAGTAAACTACTGGTCGTGGAGCAGAAAGGTTAAACCAGGCTCAACTGTGATGCTAAAGAACATATAGGCCTCACATTAAACCACAATTTCCACTCCTGCAGTACTCGACACATTCTGACAGTAATAAAAGGATAGTAATAGCATACATTTTTCTTCCAAGTGGCAGAGAAGTAATAAGCAATTATGCATTGATTCAGTGATGTGAATGCTTGGTAATATATACTTTATGTAAAGGACATAATTTTGTGCGAGTAAGAGTTTAGCGAGTCAGTTTGGCTCTTTGCATTGAAATTTAAGTCAAGTACTTACAAAGTGTAAATTGTAATTTCCCCACTGGGTATCAATAAATAGTATCAAAAATTAAATAAAAAAACTATGTTGTATGTGAAAACACAATTGTACTTCTTGTCAATATGCATTCTGGGAGAATTTGTGTTTTTGGTTTGCGTTCTACCGAGTATTAAATGTTATTTAATATATATTATATAACATATATTAAATAACAATTAATACTTGGTAGAACGCAAACCAAAAATATTAAATTATTGATGCAGTCAAATCTGTTTACGTGTGTCAGTTGTACTATGTAAAGCATGTAGGTCATACCCCTGCTGTTTTCACAGAACCTGAGTACTTTAAAAAAGCTATATTTCACTTGCAGCTGGTTGTCAGGTTTTGTTGTTGGAATACTGATGCAGTTTTGACTTTCTGTGTGTTTTCAGGTCAAAATGTTTCGCCGGTCAAGATTTAGTATTCGGCCTAATGTTGTTACGGCAGGGAGAACAGCAGCAGCACCTCAGGAAGCCCCTTCAACAAATCAGGAGGCCAATGAGACCCCCAAAGATGTCAGTGAGAGCAGCACTACTACAAATGTGACAGATAACAAGTCTGTTGAGACCCCATCAGAAAAATCTGCACCCCCAGGGTGAGTGACAGCCACTAAATGCCATGACTGGCAATGGCAACTACTTTTGTTATGTATAACAAAAATATGAAAACTATTCTATATTGTTTAGGGATGGTAATGACCAAAATGGAGAAGGTACCAGCTCCTCAGCAGCAGTCCAGAGAAGAAAGCGGTTTTCCATTAAGCCTAAAGTGGCCCCAGGTCGCCCCTCCACCCTTGCTCGGACGCCAAAATCCCCTGTCAAGGCAGTCTCTGAAACTCCCACTGAAATCCCTGTCTCAGACCTTGACAAACCAACTAAGTCCACCCAATCTGGGACTATAGCATCCCCTCAGAGACTGCTGTCCCCAAGGCGACGGAGGCCTTCAGAAGAGAGCAAGCAACCCAAAACGCAACCTAAACCCATTATCATCATCCCTTCTGACAGTTCAGAACCTTCAGCTGTTCCTACTAAGGACTTTCTAGAGCAAATCCATCTGCCGACAGATAGTGGCAAAGAATTGGAAAGCAATTCAGGCAGTCAAGTTGAAGAAGTTCCTTCAAGATTACCGAATAAAGTCCCCCCCTCTCTCCCAGACAAAGAAGCTATTGCAATATCGGAGAAAGCCAAGAATCTAGTGTCATCTAAGACTGGGCTTTCACTTTCACAACCAGCGTTCTCCTTGAGTAGACTCCTGAATGACCCATCAGACTTACAAAGGATAGCAAAGGCCCAAAACTCAGAGAGTTGCTCAAACAGGAGATGCACAAAGAAAAGGTAAGCTCAGATTTTCACTAAGCATACGTCTTCTCATTCTTTCCTCGTCACTTTCTAAATTTAGTAACGTAATAATTAGTACACTATATAGTACTGTACTGTACACTATATTTTCAATTCATTTATTTAAAGAGTGTATTAAATCATGTTGCAGAAAATCAAGAGAGCTAAGGCACGTGTAAAGGAATATACCCTAGATCCTGCCAAAATGACAATGAGGGACCTTATCCGTTATCTACCACTGTCTAACCCCATGACGTAAGTGTCTCCTTTGCAATTTAGTCAAGCTTGTGTAACATTTAATCCTTATCTCTATTGGTGCTGTTTTATATTGATTATACTAAATCTTTATAAAGGTTTTTTGTGGTTCGATTGTTTTTTTTGTTCTTATTAAACAGATCTAGTTTAGAAGACGCAACTCAAGAGAATGAGACGGTGGTCCCACCTTCTCCAGTAAGAGACGAGTAAGTTTATCCCATAATCTTTCTAGAATCTCTTTACTTTCTCGTTTAATTGATGTGGTATTTTGTGATCAAACAGTGGTGCTCATAAGTTTACATGTCCATGCTTAAGTTGACTAAAAAGAGGAATAAAAAAAATCATGTTTTGGAAATTTATCTTAATGCCTTAATTAAAAAATGAGGTAAAATCCAACCTTTAAGGACACCACTTTTCTTTGTGAATGAATAATATATTGTAAAAATAAATAAATTATCTTCCTTAAAATACAGGGGACATAAGTATACATACCCCTATGTTAAATTCCCAAAGAAACAGGCAAAGTTTGTATTATTAAAGGCCAGTTATTTCATGGATCAGGATACTATGCATCCTGATAAAGTTCCCTTGGCCTTTGGAATCAACATCACATACCCTTCACCATACATAGAGATTGGCATGGGATACTTTCCATAAAATCATCTCTCAATGCAAATCAAACCAGCTATCAGTCTAACTGAAATTAAACCATGCCAATCTCTGGTCAAAGCCAGCCAATGGCAGGCTTGAACCACAGTATACATCTTGTGAGTCAGATTACTGGTATACTAGTCTTTATCGTTAGCGTTCCACTTCCGGGATTGCTCCGAATGCTATGTGGAGTAGCCAGACTTTGCTTCAGTGCGCTTTGGAGGAGGCTCTAGCTAAGTGAGACTACTTGTATACAAACCCCCTTCCTTCTGCTTGATGTTTGCAATGTAATCCCTGCAGTTCCCCAGAGAGAGCACAGGAACCTGTGGTCCTCCCTAAAATAGCAAGCCCGAGGGAGGAGGCAGAGGAAGAGGCAGCAGCAGATGCAGATGCAGAGGAAGAAGAAGAACAGGATGACGCCATTATGGTTCCTCAGGTCAAAGTAGCAGAAGATGGCACACTGATCATTGATGAAGAAAGGTCAGTGGACGTCATAGGTTATGAATTGCATTCTTTCATGTTTATCTACTTCACTTTACTTGGTTATTGTAGGTAAAATGTTTTACGACTTGAGTTTTTTTTGTTGACATTGCTTCATTATTGTAATATTGAAGATACTGGAATCAATTGTGAATCTTAGCCTCTCAACCTGTGTCTTAGCTTGACAGTGGAAGTCCAGCGAGCCAAAGGGCCAAATCCAGCACAGGATCGAGACCCCATCTTTGAACGTGGCTCCACTACAACTTACTCGAGCTTCAGGAAAGGGACCTATTCAAAACCCTGGTCCAGTGAAGGTTAAACCAAATTGGATAATATTAATATATTCTCTCTCTCTCTCTCTCTCTCTCTCTCTCTCTCTCTCTCTCTCTCTCTCTCTCTCAAAGGTTTAGGGTCACCTACAAATTTCCATTCCACTCCATTTTAGACAGAATACCAGCTGATCTTTAATGCAATATCTACATTGCCCATTATCAGCAACCATTCATCCAATGTTGCAAAGGCACATTCTGTTTACTAATCTGATATAATTTAAAAAAAACTGAGAAAACATTGGAGAACCCTTTTGCAATTATGTAAGCACATAATGTAATCTGAAAACTGCTGCCATGGTTAAAAAACAACAACAATGCAACTGATCTCAGCTGGTATTCTGTCTATAATGGAGTGCAATGGAAATTTCTAAGTGACTCAAACTTTTGACTAGGTAGATAGATAGATAGATAGATAGATAGATAGATAGATAGATAGATAGATAGATAGATAGAAAGAAATAAATATTTGGCATTTCTATACAGAAATATGCCAAATTTATTTTTACAGCACACATTTGCTCTGATGCTTTGTTCATCTTGATTTTTAATGTCATGATTGTTTGCTGTTTTCCATCAGAGACCGACATGTTCTTCTTGGCAATTAGCATGGTGGGGACAGACTTTTCCATGATTTGTCAACTGTTTCCTCTCAGAGCTCGATCAGAGATAAAGGTTAGTGAGTAATACAGACGTGCATATATTTATGAAACATAACATGACAAAACAACACATTGCTAAACTAAATACACAATAAAATGCTTGTTGTGTTAATTGCATTGATTTAAACTTTCAGAACAAATTTAAAAAAGAAGAGCGAGAGAATGCCTGGAGAATTGATAAAGCTTTTAGTAAGTATTCCGTAGGACAGTATATTTAGCTGGTTTGATATAATATTTAATTATTAAAGTTCCATGTGCAATCAGTGCATATATTTTAATGACTTTGATTTACTGCTGATTATTCTGTAGGAGAGAGGCGCAAACTGGACATAGAGTATTTTTCTAAGCTGCTAGAGAAGATTCTGGAAGTTCAAAAAACCCGGAAAAAATTAAAGTCACTCGCTGTGAAGAAATCTCCCAAGAAGAAAGAAAATATAAAGACAAAAGGTAACTATATCCTTCCAGGTGTTTTATCTTGTTCAATACTCAGTGAGTGGTATATTATTGTTACATAACTTCAATATTATTCTGGAGTACAGATTTTAACAACTGTTCACCCTTAGTGTGACTTGATTTAACAATCCTTGAGTGTTCTGATTTACTCTACAGGCAAAAAAGCTTCAAGGAAGCTGAGTGTTGTGGAGGAGGGAGATGAGGAAGAGCAGAATGAAATGTCTGACTTTGAGGAGGAGGGAGAGAAAGAGAATGAGGACCTCTGTAATGAGGGAGAAACCACTGTTGCTAAGCCTCAGAAGAAACGTAAAAGAAAGAATAAACCGGATGCTTCAACTAAGGAACCAAATGACAAGAAAAACAAAACGAGTGAAAATGAGCACGGTAACAGGAACATTTAGTTACCTTATCAAAATGTTAATGATGAAACTTGTAGATTTAAATAAAAAAGGTATGTTTGCGCACACACATTGCAATGTAGAATGTAGATCCATTGGAGCTGCCATTTGATTTATGCATACAATCCTATTGGCCCTTGATGATTGCTGCTTACACTTTTGTTTTGCTTTTATATGATCAGATGAGGCCTACATACCTGGAGACACTGAGGCAGCACTTCCTGAGGACTGTCCAAAATCAGACATGTAATGAAACCTAAAAAACGTTTTAACTAGAGTATTTTGCATCATCAGTTGGCATTAAAATTCCCTGGTTTGTCCTAATATTCAGGTCTGAAAAGACTGACAATGTGAATGAGTCCAAGGACAACACCATCAAGCCAGCTAAACTCTCTCGAGGCAAGGCACCAAAACCACTACTACCTTTGGGCCGGAAGTGGGGTAAGAAGCCCCCACCACCCTCCACAAAGACCAATGATGCGGCATCAGATAAAGAGGATGAGAGTGAGAATGATGGGGCCTCTAAAGAGCAGGTTATTACTTTTAGTTTCAGTTTTGAGTCATAAAATGTGTCTACATTTTGTAACTTCGGCTTACTTAAAGTTATGCTAACCTTTTTAGGTAAATAAAGATCCATTACCCTTAAAGCAAGCCACTAAGAAGAAGTCGGCCAGTGATGACATTTCCTCTGGTGAGGAGGATGTCACCGTTCTACTGCCGAGACCTACCAGGTACAATATTTCATTTTTTCATTCACATTCCTATTCCCAAAAAAAATACTCAATACTATAATAGGATAGGACCAGTTTATCAATGTGTCATTGTGTTTTATAGGTATGGGAGAGTGCCTAAACCCACCAAGCCCTTGAATTACCCTGGGAAAGAGGCTACACACTCGTCTGAAACCACTCCTGCCTCACCAGCTGGGTCCACTGCTTCTGCCAGGCCTAAACCCAAATGCACAGCTAAGAGGGGAAGCTCATCAAAGCCACAATCAGCCCAAGAGTCCAAAAAGCCTAAACTAGTCACCCTCAGGGCTTCTCAGTCAGAATACAGTGATGAGGAGGATGAAAAGCAGAGGGAAGAGGAAGAGGTGGAGGAGGAGCACCCTGCATGTAGCTCCAGTAATGACAGCACTGCCCCTGCATTTGTTCCTGCCAGCCTGCGCTCCCCACATCCGGTGATTTCGGAAGTGGAAGAGACAATGGAGGAGGTGAGAAACTGTTTCCTATCATGTCTTGCACAAATGCACACACTATCCATTTTTTTTTTTTTACACAATTCTTATAACAAGCATTTTTCTGGATTTTGCATTAGTTTTCTTTGTGCATGGTTTTCCATTCCATAATTCAAACCCTCCACTCTGACTCCCCCCACCTCACACGTAGCTTGATATCTTGGCCAATATGCCTGATGTGTTGGGCATCTCCCAAGATGTACTGTGCCCTGATGCCTTTTGTGAGCGGGCACAAAATGAGATAGGCACAGTTGAAACCTGTGAACATCAGCTGGATCTGCTTATTGTAAGTGTTGTATGCCTAAACTTTAGAACCAGTGAAATTAAATCATTAGCCCCAGTTACATTTATGATTTTAATATTTCTGTTCTCTAATCTTAAAGATCTGATGTGATCTATCCACATAGTTTTATCTACATAAGGGCCAACATTTGTAAAAGGCAATCTTATTTTCCTCATATCTCCCTCTTTTTAGTTTAAGTGCATGTATTTTGTTTGCCGTTTTTTGGGGTTTTTTTTTTTTTAGTTATCTCGAACAAACAGTATGTGGTAAAAGAAAAAAAACTAAGCAAAAGAAAAACATAACAATAAAACAACCCTAGACACACACTTATATTGTGTCTTGCCATTATTTCCAGCTAAGGTTATCTTTTTGCACACTTTAAATTAAGAAATTGAGGACATTTGAGTTTGAACAATGTTGCATGCCATCTTCATGCATGAACTGAATGAATTCAAAGCAACCTATTTGTATCCAGATGTAATCAACTGACAAACATTTTAAAAGAAAATGACAGAAGTGTAACTGGGGCTACTGTACATGTTTTCCATATATATCACGTCCCGTCTACCTAACTAGTCTAGCTCATGTGGGAAGCCTCTGATGTGACTTAAAATATATTTTTTCCCCTTGCAGGATGTTATCGACTTCCTTTCTATAGAAAACACTGAAGGTATGTTGAAGAGGTATTCTAAGTAGATTCCAGGAAAATCTTTGTCTCAAAGTCTCAAACATTGTTTTTGTGTTTTTGTTTTAGTATCTGAGGACGAGAGCTACAACGAGGCTGCTCAAACCCTGTTGACCATTGGCAACATGGCTCACCTCTCTCAGTCAGCACAGAATCAAATAGCCACTCAAGATGACGTAAAAGGTTGGAGACACACAAGATAAAAAAAAATCCTTATATTGGAATTGGATTGCTTTCCTTGTAGATGAATTAATTACATTTTAATTTAAAATGTGCCTTTATTAAAATGCAGGGACAACACCAGTCAGTGTGAATGAAACCAGCCAACACCTGGAAGAAGAGATGCCCTGCTGCTCAAAGCCTGCTGCACAGGAGGAAAACGGTGCCACTCTTATGTCTGCAACTTCTGTTCCTCGAGGCCCAGAAACTGTTACCCCTGTGGAGCTACAAAACCGCACAACAGACACTGATGCCATCCCTGTTATTAAATCCAGTGATCAGAAGACAGGTTCTCATATGGACCCTACCCTTCAATTGCACTTAAGTCAGGAGAGCTCAAAGACAAATTCTCCACAGACCAGAACAGGACGCTTAACCAAGGTCAAAGCAAAACCTAACCTAGGCCAATCCTCAAGGACTGTTCAGTCAAAATCCCAACCAGAGACTTCAATAGAAAAGACACCTGAAGAAAGCCACACAGCATCTCAGTGGCTTGAAAAAGGTCAAGAGCTACTATCAGCTGCAGAGGAAATCCCTAAAATAGCAGACTGTAGTAAAAAAATGTTAAATGTTGAAATTTCTCATATTGAAGTCAAACAGGCAGAAAAGCCATTTGGCAGTCAGAAGAGTTCTGTTGGTCATGTAAAATCTGGTGCAGCAAAATCAGATCAAAGTGCCTCAGAAAACCATAGTCACAACTTTTCTGAAGTCCAGCTTGAACCTAGTTTGGGACAGGCCACCAGAGAATCCAGGTCAACATCTGCATCTAAAGATGAAGTACTGATTTCTAATGTTGGGACAACTGAGAGTAGCTGTAATAATCAGGTGACATCCGACTCAGCTGTGACAGTCAAAGAGCGCAGTGACAATTCTGCACAGGTAGAAGTGTTACCTGTCGGTCAGAAAAAAGAGAGTGAGGTCCCATCTACTAGCCAGACAAGGAAGAGTCGATTCCAGAAAGTCAAACCCAAACTCAACCTAGTGCAGACATCAAGGACTGTACGCTCTAAACCTCAAACTATAAAAGACACTGTAAAAGACTCCAATCCAACTCCAAACCTCAAATTCACTGAAAAAACAGGAGCAGAGGTTGAAGCAGAGCCATCTTGCATCACCTCTTCAGAAAAACCAAGTCCTGCTTCATCTTTAATACCGTCGTCGGATTTAGGGACTACTTTTACATCCACAGAGGAACTGTCTACAACTGAGAAGAAAAAGACTGATGTTGGAGTTGTTGGTCAGGTAGAATCAGGTACAACATCATTATCCTGGAGTGTCTCAGAAAACCAGAACCTTTCTGAAGTCCAGTTTGAACCTACTAGGGAACAGGCCACCAGAGACATAATGCTAACATCCACAGATGTTAGCATTGTGTCCACAGATGAAATACTGATGTCTCATTTTGGGATAACTGAGACTAGCTCTAATAATCCGTCACCACCAGATTCTGTAGTCACAGAATCGCAGATTGGACAAGAGTCAAACATAGACTTTTCTCAAGTCCAAGAGAGCAGCAACTATCCCACTTCATGTGTTTCGCCTGTAGAAGTGTTACCTGTCAGCCAGAAAGAAGAAATTGAAGTTGCATCTACTTGCCAGACCAGGAAGAGTCGATTCCAGAAAGTCAGACCCAATCTCAACCTATCACAGACATCAAGGACCGTACGTTCTAAACCTCAAACCACAAAAGAAAATGTAGAGAAAGACTCCAACCCAACTCCAAACCCCAAATTCCATGAAAAATCAATAGCAGACGTTGAAGCAGAGCCAACTTGCATCACCTCTCCTGAAAAAAACAGTTTAAGTCCTGGTCCTGCTTCAGATTTTATACCATCAATGCATTTAGGGTCTACTCTTACACCCACAGAGGAACTGTCTACAACTGAGGAGAAAAAGAGAGATGTTCGAGTTTTTTGTCAGGTAGAATCAGATACAGAAACATTATATCATAGTGCCTCAGAAAACCAGAACCTCCCTGAAACTCAATTTGAACCCAGGAGTGAACAGGCCACCAGGGACACAGTGTTAACATCTGAGTCCATGGATGAAGTGCTGATGTCTCATGTTGGGACAACTGAAAGTAATAATCCGCTGACATCAGCAGTCACAGAATCCCAGATTGGACAAGTGTCAAACATAGTCTCTGCCCCAGTTCAAGCAAGCATCAACTATCCTGCTTCATATGTTACACCTGTAGAAGAGTTACCTGTTAGTCAGAAAGAAGATAGACAAGTTGCATCTACTAGCCAGACCAAAAAGAGTCGATTCCAGAAAGTAAAACCCAATCTCAACCTATTGCAGAGTTCAAGGGCTGTACGTTCTAAACTTCAAATAACAAAAAGCATCCCTGAGAAAGACTCTAGCCCAACTTCAAAAATAATAGCAAAGTATGAAGCAGAGCCAACTTGCATCACCTCTCCTGAAAAACCAAGTCAAAGTCCCTGTACTGCTTCAGATTTGAAACCATTGTTGGATTTAGGGACTACTTTTATACCCACAGAGGAACTGTCTACAAATGATGCAAAAAAGAGAGACGTTGGAGTTGTTGATCAGTTAGAAACAACATCACATCAGAGTTCCTCAGAAAACCAGAACCTTTCTCAAGCCCATTTTGAACCCAGTATGGAACAGGCCACCAGAGACTCAATGCAAACATTGGAGTCCAAAGATGAAAAACTGTTGTCTCATGTTGGGACAACTGAGGGTAGCTGCAATAATCTGCTGACATCCAACTCAGCAGTCACAGAATCACAAGTTGGACAAGGGTCAAACATAGTCTCTGCCCCTGACCAAGAGAGCAGTGACCATCCTGCTCCATGTGTTACACCTGTAGAAGAGCGTGTAAAAGACCCTTTCACTCTCTTGCGACTCCCGGAGATAAGCTCGAGCCCTACTTTAACATCTGAATCAACTGACAACACAAAAGCAGAGGTAGAAGTGCAACCACCTTGCAGTTCCACCCCTCCTGAAAAACCAAACCAGCTTAAAAATAGTGTTTCTCTCTTTGTGTCAGTACCATCATTGGAATCATGTTCTACTCATAAAAGCACAGAGGAGTTATGTTCAACTGAGGAGCAAAAGATAGATGTTGGATGCAGACAAGACTCAAAGTCAGAGGGCTCAGAACAAAATGTTCCTCAAAGAAGGCGACGCTTTCCAAAGGTCAAACACAAACCCAATTTAGGATCCTCTTCTCGGACTACATTCACAAAACTGCTGTTAAAAGATGTCAGTAAACCCTCAGAGCAGTGCCATATGGACACTTCTTTAACCTTTGAACAACAGCCTGAGGACAATAACAATGCACAAACAGAACTGGAACTTGCAGAGACAGACAGCCAGACATCAACACATTGTTCATTACATACAGAACCTCTCAGCTCAACATTGTTAGAAGGACCTGCAGAGTCAGAGAAGTCACTAGACAGCACAAATTATAAGGGTACGTCCTCGGATAATGTCGTCATAGCAACATCTTGGATTGCTGAGAATCAGTCTGTGTTGACAGACTCAGTTCTGATTCAAAGTAGTGAAAAAGCCACAGTTGAAGGGGAATCCACAGGGGACAAAACGTCAAATAATGACGTGGTTGCTAGACCTGCTTCACATTGGGACTGCAAACATGGCATGTCCATTAGAGCTACAAATACCCAACCAACCGATGATCCAGCTGCCGTTTCAGATGTCCATCCTTCAGAAGATGGTTCAACCGAGTCAAAAATTGAATTTAAACCCCCGAACACACAGTCCACATCGGATCCAAATATAAGCACTCAGCAGCCACGTTCAGAGAATGTCTCTGAGGCTCAAAGTCAAGATGCTGTCCAACGTTGTTCTGAAACTAATCAAACAGCTGCCCAAAGGTAAGAAATAAATAATTTTTCATCATTATGGGCTCAAAAATACACAAGACATTATGCTGTTGTCATGTCTCATTTACAGTGTCATGTTCTAAATTAATTATTAAAGAATTATTAGTTTTTCTTGTAACAATTTGTTTTCCACTTAAAGGATTGATGATAATCAGTCAGTGCCAACTGACTCTCCCTCAAGAAAAGCTCCCCAGCCTTGTAGAGGCCGGCTTATTAAACCGAAACCCAACCTGGGACGCAGCAGCCGTCCTCCACAACCTCAACAAATCCAGAAAACAAAACGAGCAGAAACAGGTTTCTTTTACTTCTTTTAAAACGGAAGTTCCCTTACTTTAAAGAATGCTAAGCAGCTATTCAGGATTACTGCCATAGAAAGTACTACAGTACCTTTTGTTGATCACTAATGCGTTATGTATTTTTATTTTTTTATTTTTACCCCCACAGATTTTGGTACTTGCTCAGAGGATGTGGATGCTTCAGTTTGCCACAAACTTGTGTCTGAACGTCGACATGACATCCAGGAACCAGTAGAGGGAGCTATTGAACAGTGTAATAACCAAAATCCCTCTTTAAGTGATTCTGGGTCTTTGCTGGGCTTGTCACAAGTTATTGAACAACTGAGTCAACATGACCCCCCTCCAAATGTTGCTGGATCCTCCCTGGGTTGTGTAACACAACTACTAGACAATTTTACTCAGGTAAGATAATAATCAATATTTACAGGAGGTGGTGTATCTTGTGAACATTACATGTATGATTGCAGTGTCTTTTTGTGTTGAAATTCCTATTAGGCTTAGTAATAATTAGCCTTGGCCAGACATGTAACAACATTCTTATAACGTGGTGCAAGTTATGTTTTACTATGTGTCACTGAACTGAGTTTATATTGAATAGCAGTATACTTGTACCCCATTTGGTACTTCTGCAGTTCCAAGTGAAGAAATTGTAGAGTAGCTCAACCAATTTAAAAAAAAAAAGACATTTGATGTAAATTAAATCAATTTATTGAGTCTACTGTAACAACTGAACACTATATGTTGCATTTGAGAGTGCATGAAAACTAGTTAGGAAGCAAGCAGTTAGTAGAGCCCGATCATTAAACGATTTTTAAAGCCGATACAAATATTTGGTTATTTAAAAATCCGATATGCCGATATATCGGCCAATATATATTTAAGAAAAAAAATCCGGAAACGCGGAACAATACAAAAGCAGATATACAATATTGGCAAATAAGATCAGCCTGCCGAAATATATGTCGGGCTCTAGCAGTTAGCTTTGTAAGCTAAGTAATGGATAAATGGTTGAAACGTTCAGCTACTGCAGGTGGTACGTCTGACAAGGTTGGGAGCAACTGTTGTATAGTACCAACTAGGGTTTAATCCCGGGAAATCTGATCAAGACTATTTCCTGATTCCCGGAAAAGGTTATGACGGGAAATAAAAAAATACAAGGAGTGCGCGTCTATTGTTGTGATACCGTAATGAAGATGCAGGTGACAGTGCTGTAATGTAGCAACGGTAACAAAGGCGCACTAAATTAATTACGCAGCAGTAGTCTAGATCCGTGGAGGCGGAGAGAGCGTTTTCCATCTGCTGCCAATTTGTCACAAAAATCCGAAACCACCTGTGCGCAGTCTATCAACGCTCTCTGCTTCTTGAACGCACACTTCCAGAAGAAAAAGAAAGGGCAGGTTGAGAATGCGTTGTAAACTAAAAGAAATATGTAATCTTAGTTGTCACAAGTTCAATGCAATGCTGATATTGCAGCAGAGTGTTTAGGCTTTTATATTTTTTCAATTCAGTTTTACATCGGCCTATGGCCCTGTCTTTTTGCGGTGCACGGTTGTACATTTCTGTGGGTCGTTATCTTTCATTTAGTTGAACTATGTGTTTAAAAGAGAAATAAAAACCGCTCATTCCTGGGAAATTAGCTAAAATTGTCTTTTCCTGGGATCTAATTCATCTAATTTTCAGGAAAAATATTAAAACCCTAATACCAACAAAACTACTATACCAACTTATTGCTC
The DNA here is from genome assembly GCA_013375575.1 of Percina caprodes. Classification (NCBI taxonomy): domain Eukaryota; kingdom Metazoa; phylum Chordata; class Actinopteri; order Perciformes; family Percidae; genus Percina; species Percina caprodes. Next base: position 2,953,492 of record JABXJD010000016.1, read on the forward strand.
TAACTAAACCACCTTTGACTTAGGGTAGAATGTAATCTTGGTAAACTATCCCTAATTTAAGGATTTAGCCTCATGTATGTCACTGTGATTCTCTTCACATGTCCAGGATGCATCAACATCAAGTACAGGAGAGACTAAAAGTCATCCGAGTCTCAATGCAGTATTTCCAGACAGTAAGTCAGTTTCCAGGTGATTTTGTGCTGTAAATTACATGCAGTATATGCCCCATGGTTTTGGCTAAAACTTCTGCCACTCCAACTGTCAGTGCTGTTGCAGCAGAAGCCTTTAGATGCAGATGAACCATTCTTCATCCTCTCTCTGACTGAGATCCCAGTCGGCTCATTAGGGGAGGTTGTGGACAGTGTGCCTGAGCCCCTCCCTTATCTTCCTGTAACAGATGTGTCAGTAGAGCAACAGAGGTTAGTTCCTACCTTTTATCAGATGGTCATCCCCGTTCGTACAGGCACAGATCTGTTTTGGTGTCTAATTCTACAACTTTCCCATACCCTTCATTAGTGTTTCTGGAGAGAGTTTGGCAACAGCTGGCGACAGGCTCCTGTCTAATGTCGCTGTGTTCATGGAGGAGAGTGGTGAGACAGGCCTCATCAATGCAATAGATATTGGGCCTGACCCAACTGCAAATATAGTAAGTGAATTTTCTAGGAACCATTTGTAGTGGCAATGTGATAAAATGTCTGTTTTCGTCACACTTTTTGTTTTTTCTCTCCCACACCAGGGTTTGATCATGGAGAATCCAGTGGATCCACATGGTAGAGTGATAGCATTATTCTGTCATTTATTTAAGCATGGTAATAATTTTCTCTTGCTAATAGCAAGTCTGGATTGTTTGTGTTTATGAAACAGGTAATATTATAGTCCATGCATCTAAATTACCAGAGACTGTAGAGAATAATGATGAGACTAAAATGCGCCCTGCAAAGCAGAGACTAATGGACACTCCTAGAAGAAGAAGTATGTAGTACATTAATACTTACTGATCACATTCACTCTTAGTAAATTGGGCATTTTTTAATCATGTACTCGCTTTTCTTAAAACCAGCCAAACTGCAGGTTAAGCCTAATACTACCAAGAGGAAACAAGCCAGCAAGACCCTCGCTGCCAAGGAAGCAGAGTCGATCCCTATAAACCCAAAACCAACTGGGCACTCAGGGCTTCCTGGGCCTTCTGTGCAGCCAAAAGTCTTTGATGACGATGTCATTGAGACACAGAAAGGAATTGATGATCAAATGGATGTTGAAAAGGAGACTCTGACGGGTGGTGAGGACCCTGAGGATAGCAGCTCAGAAGCACAAACTACACGGACTAGTAGTCTGAATAGGTGAGGAAAAATGTTTGAAAAATAAATAAAAATTCTTGTTTTGAAATCTGAATAATGCCCCCCCAACTTTACATGATTTCAAATAGGTAATAAAATGTAATTTTTCAATATCTGACAGAAGAGCCAAAGGCTCCCTTTCCCTACCTTCTGAGACAAACAACGCTGCCCCCGCAAGCGGGGAAACCCTATCAACATCTTCTACCACGTCACCAACACAAACCGAGGTGGACGCCGACCAGACTTCTCTGCACAGCCCACTATGCTCAGACACAACTCCTAGCACTTCTCTGTGTCCTGCTGAGGTAAGGAACGTAGAAGTACACAGGTGGATGGAGAAGCATTCTGATTCAGTGGAGATTTAACACCTACATAGAGGTGATTACAACTGATCATTTCTTCTTCTTTGTTGTAGGTTTCAGCTTCTCAGCAAAGTGTGGAGCGCAGTTCTATAGAGCAGGAACCCTCCAGTATGTCTCAGTACTTCTTAAGTGATATTGTTACAGAAGTGACTGCAGAGAAAAATGAGACTGAAATTCCCCCTGCAGCGCAGACAGAAATGGACACTCATAGAAGAGGTATGTAGTACATTAATACTTACTCATCACATGCACACTCAGTAAAATGGACAAATGTTTTTAATCATGTACTCGTTTTTCTTAGAACCAGCCAAACTGCAGATTAAGCCTAATACTACCAAGAGGAAACAAGCCAGCAAGACCCTCATTGCTAAGGAAGCAGAGTCGATCCCCATTCACCCAAAACCCACTGGGCACTCAGGGCTTCCTGGGCCTTCTGTGCAGCCAAAAGACTTGGATGACGATGTCACTGAGCCACAGAAAGGAAGCGATGATCATATGGATGGTGAAAAGGAGACTCTGACGGATAGTAACTCAGTTTCACAAACTACACGGACTAGTAGTAGTAGTCGGAATAGGTGAGGAAAAATGTTTTTTTTTTAATACTTTGTTGAAATCTGAGTAATTCCCCTTGTTTTCATGTTGTTATCCATCAATTTGTATAAAATGTTGATTTATTGTTATTTTCCAATATCTGACAGAAAAGCCAAAGGCTCCCTTTCCCTACCTTCTGAGACGAACAACGCTGCCCCTGCAAGCGATTCTCCACCTGGCAAAGAGGCTCCCAAGGGCCATAAGGTCAAAAGTCTACGTGCAGCAGGAAAACCATCTACCCCAGCACCTGGTGTCTCAACATCGTATGATGTCACTCCCACATTCAGTCTGACACAGCTGACCCAGGAAGCCCACTCAACATCTTCTACAACATCACCAACACAAACAGAGGTGGACGGCAACCAGACTTGTGAGCACAGCTCACTATGCTCAAACAAATCTCCTAGCACTTCTCTGTGTCCTGCTGAGGTAAGGAAGGTACAAGTACAAAGGTGGATGGAGAAGCATTCTGATTCAGTGGAGATTTAACACCTACATTGAGGTGAAAACAGCTGATCATTTGTTCTTCTTTGTTGTAGGTTTCAGCTTCTCAGCAAAGTGTGGAGAGCAGTTTTATAGAGGAGGAGCCCACCTGTGTGTCTCAGTACTTCTTAAGTGATATTTTTACAGAAGTGACTGCAGAGAAAAATGATGAGACTGAAATTCCCCCTGCAGCGACAGAAATGGACACTCATAGAAGAGGTGTGTAGTACATTAATACTTACTCATCACATGCACACTCAGTAAAATGGACACATGTTTTTAATCATGTACTAAATTTTTTTTAAACCAGCCAAACTGCAGGTTAAGCCCAATACTACCAAGAAGAAACAAGCCAGCAAGACCCTCATTGCTAAGGAAGCAGAGTCGATCCCCATTCACCCAAAACCCACTGGGCACTCAGGGCTTCCTGGGCCTTCTGTGGAGCGAAAAGACTTGGATGACGATGTCACTGAGCAACAGAAAGGAAGTGATGATCAAATGGATGTTGAAAAGGAGACTCTGAGGGGTGGTGGGGACCCTGAAGATAGCAGCTCAGGAGCACAAACCACAAGGGCTAGGCGGGCTAATAGTCGGAATAGGTGAGTAAAAATGGTTAAAAAATAAATTAAAATTCTTGTTTGAAATCTGAATAATGCCCCCCCCCAACTTTACATGATTTCAAATAGGTAATAAAATGTTAATCCATTTTTATTTTTCAATATCTGACAGAAGAGCCAAAGGCTCCCTTTCCCTACTTTCTGAAATAAAAAACGCTGCCCCTGCAAGCAAAGAGGCTCCCAAGGACCGTAAGGTCAAAACTCCACGCGCTGCAGGAAAACCATCTACCCCAGCACCTGGTGTCTCAACATTGTATGATGTCACTCCCACATTCAGTCCGACACAGCCGACCCCGGAAACCCTCTCAACATCTTCTACCACATCACCAACACAAACCGAGGTGGACGCCGACCAGACTTCTCTCCACAGCCCACTATGCTCAGACACAACTCCTAGCACTTCTCTGTGTCCTGCTGAGGTAAGGAAGGTAGAAGTACACAGGTGGATGGAGAAGCATTCTGATTCAGTGGAGATTTAAAGGACAAATCCGGCGCAAAATAAACCTATGGGTTAACAACCCATTTGTACAGAGTTCGACCATTCTCTGGGATTTGTTTGCATGCTAATCGGATGTGACCAGTTGTATTGCAAACCGCTAATTAGCTTATAACCTTAGTCATCAGTGCACTGGTGAAGTGAAAAGAAATCCCTATTTCTATACCACTAACAAGGTTCAAAATAGCACTACACTTCTACAGTAGCATAATGAGGATCTCTACATGTAAACCAAAGCTTTAAGAACTTGGTAAGTGTACAGTCAGTTTATTAAAAAGATAGTTTAGAAAGACAGTACCGTTTGGTATACAGGCAGGCGCCATCTTGGTAAAACCGTCACAACCAGACCAACGATAAACGCCATAGTTATATATTTTGATAAACATATAATTCTTGCATTTCCATGTAATTACATTTTTACAAATGTAATTCCTATCGACCCATTGATAATCCACGGACCATGGGAGATTTCAACTGACAGTTCAGGTCATGGTGCACGGCATTTGGCGTTCAACTGGTTGTGACTGTTTTCCCAGATGGTGCCCGCCTTTATACGTGAAAGGTGCTCTCTTTTTTTAAACTGTCTGTACACTTACAAAGTTCTCAATGCTTTGGTTTACATGTAGGGACCCTCATTATGCTACAGTTAAAGTGTGGTGCTATGTTGAGCCTTGTTAGTGTATAGAAATAGCGATTTCTTTTTACTTTACCAGTGCCCCAAAGACTAGCTTTATAAGCTAATTAGCGGTTTGCAATAAAACTGGTCACATTTGATTAGCATGAAAACAAATCCCAGAGAACGGTCAAACTCGGTACACATGTGTTATTAATCCCTAGTTTCATTTTGGGCCAGATTTGTCCCTTAACACACCTACATAGAGATGATTACAGCTGATCATTTGTTCTTTGTTGTAGGTTTCAACTTCTCAGCAAAGTGTGGGGAGCAGTTCTATAGAGGAGGAGCCCACCTGTGTGTCTCAGTACTTCTTAAGTGATATTTTTACAGAAGTGACTGCAGAGAAAAATGATGAGACTGAAATTCCCCCTGCAGTGCAGACCGGAATGGACACTCATAGAAGAGGTATGTAGTACATTAATACTTACTCATCACATGCACACTAAGCAGATTGGACAAATCTTTTTAATCATGCACTCGTTTTTCTTAGAACCAGCCAAACTGCAGGTTAAGCCCAGTACTTCGAAGAGAAAACAAGCCAGCAAGACCCTCACTGCCGAGGAAGCAGAGTTGATCCCCATTCACCCAAAACCCACTGGGCACTCAGGGCTTCCTGGGCCTTCTGTGTTGCCAAAAGACTTGGATGACGATGTCACTGAGCCACAGAAAGGAAGCGATGATCATATGGATGGTGAAAAGGAGACTCTGACGGATAATAACTCAGTAGCACAAACTACACAGACTAGTATTCGGAATAGGTGAGGAAAAGTGTTTTTTTTTTTTTAAATACTTTGTTGAAATCTGAGTAATTCCCCTTGTTTTCATGTTGGTATCCATCAATTTGTATAAATTGTTGATTTATTGTTATTTTCCAATATCTGACAGAAAAGCCAAAGGCTCCCTTTCCCTACCTTCTGAGACGAACAACGCTGCCCCTGCAAGCGATTCTCCACCTGGCAAAGAGGCTCCCAAGGGCCGTAAGGTCAAAAGTCTACGTGCAGCAGGAAAACCATCTACCCCAGCACCTGGTGTCTCAACTTCGTATGATGTCACTCCCACATTCAGTCTGACACAGCTGACCCAGGAAGCCCACTCAACATCTTCTACAACATCACCAACACAAACAGAGGTGGACGGCAACCAGACTTGTGAGCACAGCTCACTATGCTCAGACAAATCTCCTACCACTTCTCTGTGTCCTGCTGAGGTAAGGAAGGTACAAGTACAAAGGTGGATGGAGAAGCATTCTGATTCAGTGGAGATTTAACACCTACATTGAGGTGAAAACAGCTGATCATTTGTTCTTCTTTGTTGTAGGTTTCAGCTTCTCAACAAAGTGTGGAGAGCAGTTTTATAGAGGAGGAGCCCACCTGTGTGTCTCAGTACTTCTTAAGTGATATTTTTACAGAAGTGACTGCAGAGAAAAATGAGACTGAAATTCCCCCTGCAGCGACAGAAATGGACACTCATAGAAGAGGTGTGTAGTACATTAATACTTACTCATCACATGCACACTCAGTAAAATGGACACATGTTTTTAATCATGTACTAAAATTTTTTTAAACCAGCCAAACTGCAGGTTAAGCCCAATACTACCAAGAAGAAACAAGCCAGCAAGACCCTCATTGCTAAGGAAGCAGAGTCGATCCCCATTCACCCAAAACCCACTGGGCACTCAGGGCTTCCTGGGCCTTCTGTGCAGCCAAAAGACTTGGATGACGATGTCACTGAGCAACAGAAAGGAAGTGATGATTGTATTGATTGTGAAAAGGAGACTCTGAGAGGTGGTGGGGACCCTGAAGATAGCAGCTCAGGAGCACAAACCACAACGACTAGGCGTGCTAGTAGTCAGAATAGGTGAGTAAAAATGATTAAAAAATAAATAAAAGTTCTTGTTTGAAATCTGAATAATCCCCCCAAGTTTACATGATTTCATATAGGTAGTAAAATGTTAATCCATTTTTATTTTCCAATATCTAACAGAAAAGCCAAAGGCTCCCTTTCCCTACCTTCTGAGACAAACAATGCTGCCCCTGCAAGCGATTCTCCACCTGGCAAAGAGGCTCCCAAGGGCCGTAAGGTCAAAACTCCACGCGTAGCAGGAAAACCATCTACCCCAGCACCTGGTGTCTCAATATCATATGATGTCACTCCCACATTCAGTCCGACACACCCAACCCAGGAAACCCACTCATCTTCTACCACATCACCAACACAAACAGAGGTGGACGGTGACCAGACTTCTCTGCACAGCCCACTATGCTCAGACACAACTCCTAGCACTTCTCTGTGTCCTGCTGAGGTAAGGAAGGTAGAAGTACACAGGTGGATGGAGACGCATTCTGATTCAGTGGAGATTTAACACTACATAGAGGTGAAAACAGCTGATCATTTGTTCTTCTTTGTTGTAGGTTTCAGCTTCTCAACAAAGTGTGGAGAGCAATTCTATGGAGGAGGAGCCCACCTGTGTATCTCAGTACTTCTTAAGTGATATTTTTACAGAAGTGGAAGAGGGTTGAAAGCTCTACGTAGGTCGAGGGAGAGGATGAACATGCAGATGGCTTGCCCTTTTTAATTCTTTGTTGTGTTAAGTTATGTCTGTAAAGGTTAATTTATTTCTAGAATTAGTTATTGCTGTCATTTAAGTGAAGCTGAATTGATTATACTTTTTACAAGCACTTTGAATTTGTCCAGTAGTTTCAATTTACTGAAATGCTTTTTTTTTTTTCTTTTTTTTTATGGTCAATAATTCAGATACATATTAAATTGTACACATCAATAACCAAAACACTGGTAAATTACAGGTTTGATTCAATAAGGAAGCAGCATTTCCCTATTTATTTATTATTTTTCAAGCCTCACATTCCCCAATTTGGTTATTTATTAACTGTGACAATGTAAATATTGTACAATAGCAAAATATGTTTTCTTTTCCATATCTGATCCGTTTTAATACAGACCACAACATTGGTCTCAGGAAGAGAAAAAAACAACTGGATTACTTGACATCATGTACAGTTTGTTTAAATGTATTACCTTTATATAATGCCTCTTCTGTGTATTTGTGACAATTTTTAATCATCCTTTCTAATCTGAAACAAATTTGGGTTGTCTTATTTAGAAATCCAATAGACATAAAACTGCATCATTCTGCAAATTCAACCCATGCAGTGAAGGGTGGTCGTTCTTTCTTTACCAAAAATGTTATACCAGCTAGCATTTGTTGAGCCATTTGGTTGTACTGTATATAGTTTTGATTAGTTCAATATTCAAAGAGTTACTTGTACATATTTTCAGCATTCATATTATGTTTTATACTTGGAACAAAAACTTATCTTTTAAATGTTCATTAAAAGTAACATGCAATTCTGTAAAATATGAATAAAACGTATTCTTCCATCACCACTTGGTTTAGTCTTCCATCTATGTGAATGCTTTTTTGGTTAGTTTTTTTTTTATGTTGAGGTGACAAATTTCCATTTTGCTACAGATTTATATGAACTCCAGAAACACCAACTACTGCATGTTTTGTAGATTAAGGTAAGTAATTTTATTACAATTAACTGTTCATGTTTAATATCTACCCCTGTCTTTTTAGTTTAAATACATGTTTGCTTTTAATTCCTGTGTTTTAAGATACTGCCAATATTAATTAGGTATTATATAGTACTTTTGTGACTCACTGTATATTTAGGAATTTATTGTTTCATGTGATACAGCTGGTGAAATTAAAGACTAAGGTTTGAGACTCCTAATCCTTGAGGCGTAAGACTGTTTTGATCTCTTTGTTGAGTAACTTCTCTGTCTGCAAGTCCACTCACTCACTCAGTCAGCTGCGAGATTAGTGGCTCCACTCACTGTACTGCCTGCTGACTGCACAGAGACTGGAGCAGACCTCCGAGACACTGCAGACAAACATGAGCAATAACACCCAGGTAAGTGTAACAGATTTTTTTTTAAATGTTTTTTATTTTATACATTTCTGAATAATTCATCACAGGTGTTTGTGTCATGGTTCAGGAAGGTGTGCATAATACTTCGGTTTTATTTAAGGGAGGTACCAAATACCTTTCTTTTTTTTTGCTAATTGTCATTTTACATGTTCCTATCTGCAGATCACAAAGCATGAGTGATTTGTTCTTAACATGCATAGTTAAAAGATGCCCTTAAAATCATATCCTGCGTTTCTGTGAAAAACAAATAGTTGATAAAGTAATCTGCGTCATTAGTTTGCACCTTTTTATACTATTTAAAAAGGTATAATTATATGGCACTAATGAACTAATTTAAGGTTTTGCGAGAACAGTTGAGGGAACTTCAGTTTATGTAATTGGGTCCATTCAGAATAAATCCCAACATATGAACACGGCTTAGCCTCAGAAAACTTGACTGAAGTATGCAACAACCTTCTGATCCCTAAAGCTTTACTTCACCTAAAACCTATGGCTTGTTAATGCATTGTAAACCCCAAATGATTGCCCAGTTTACCATCAGGTAACACTGTAGTGATGTTCATTGTGTTGGGGCTGTGTTCATTATATTTATAATGGGAAAACATGTTATAGAAGAATAACCTGAAGAATAACAACTCACTGATCTTTTAAGTCAGAGGACCATAATGTATTCAAATGCATGTCTAATAACAAATCTACCAAATTACATGCACATGGCTATTTTCCATAGGTCACTCATAGTGTTAAAAGACCCAAAAAAATTTGTTGCTCATCATGACAATTCATTATAGCTACATAATAATTGTGTAGATTTTATTAATCCTGTAAGGGGACATTGTTTTTTTCACTCTGTTGTACAGTATCTCCATATTACACACATGCCCATTCACGCAAATGGCACATGCACACAATACACATGCATTATGTATAGAAGGATGTCTGAACAAGGGGGCTGCCTCACAGGACTGTTATTCAGTGTGTTTGTTGTCCAGGAGGTGAAATGGCCCCTCTGCAGCTACCAGTCCCCACTCCATACTTGATCCATAAACAGCAGTCCCAACTGGAGCTCATTAGGAAACATGCTCCGCTAAGTGGATTATGAATAAAGATTTCCGTCTAATGTATGTGCCCATTGGAACTTTCCATTGCTCCAAATACAGTATTATTTTTACCTGGGTCAAATAATAACAAAGCTAATGTTGCAAGCAAAGACAAAGGTAACATTGTCTATTGTAGGAGATTAAATTCCATCAACATGCACCTTGCCATGGCACACCTGACATGAGTTGAGTCTCGGGGCTCTGACAGCTGGACTAAGTCCAGGGATTAATGTGATGCACTAATTTAACACTGTTGCCCCATGGTGGCTCGGCTCTTACGTAACAATTCTGGCTCAGTGTGTTTGAAGCCTGTATCCAGAAGGATCAGCGGGGTGTTTGAAAGTTACAAGACCAGTTATAGTGACTGCCACCTGATACTGTATATCATCAACAACAGCCAGAAATTCTAATTACTTATCACGCTCCCTCACTTTGTGACACATCAAATAACAAGTCTAAGTCCACAGCATGCCTAGCAGTTCCAAAAGGCACAGTAGTACTTTGGGTTTAAAGGTAACATCCGTGTGCTAACATGCCCACAGTGACAATGTTGACATGCTGATGTTCAGCAGGTATGTGTACTATGTACACCATCTCAGCTTTGCGTGTAGGTATGTAATTAAATCAAAGTACACCACAGGCTGATGGGAAGGTCATTAATTTTGCTAATAATTGTAGTCACAAACCAAAGAAATGGACAAAGTACCTTTTGGACCTGATTATGGCATATAGAAAAGTCAGGAGATCACCAAAGTTTCGTTTAGATTAAAAATCATCCTGCCGCAAACGCAAATGTTTGCACCAGATTTCATGGCACTTAATCCAATAGTTGTTGAGACATTTGACTAAAAACAACATGGTGAAGTTAGAGGAAAAGTTGGGGGTTCACTCATAGGATGTATTGTCTGGGAACCATGTAAATGTAGCGGCAATCCAACTGGTAGATGTTACAGGAAGACATGCTGCTTTTGCTGGATGAAAAATCAGTCGATCACTAAAGTAATTAGGCTTCATCCTCTGGGCACCATGACGTCAAAGTTTCATGGCAATTCATCCAATAGTTGTTGAGAGATTTCAGTATGGACCAAAGTAGGCTAAAAATGCATTCTACTACCAGCTTTCAAGCACTCTATGCCTTTAATTTGTCTTTCCTTTTAATCAAAAATAATATGAATATTGATAGTTTTGGTAGAGAATAATCTTCCACTTATCTCGGACAGGAGGAAGAGGTGCTGAAGCAGATTGAGATGGAAGTGCGAATGCGGGAGGGAGCTAGTAAACTACTGGCAGCTTGTTCCAGGAGAGAGCAGGCCCTGGAGGCCTCCAGGAGCCTGCTAACTTGCAATGCCCGCATCCTGGCCTTGCTCAGCAAACTACAGAGGATGAGGAAAGCTCAAATCCTACAAAAAGTGGGACGCAGGTCAGATGCAGTGCGAGGATATATTGTATATATGGGTAAATGGATTATCTATTATAAAAATAATGTATTGCCGAGCGGAAAAATGTGCAATTTGTGGACGTTGCCATGCCTCCTACTCGCAACTAGAGGTCAGACAAATTCACTTTTTCAATCCCTGGAGTCCCTTAATTCCAAAACAAACATTAGATCTGTGTTTTTTTTTTTGGTTAGTTTTGTGTTACAGATGTGTTGATGTAACTGTTTTTATTCTTGAGGCTGTCATTTCTGCATTTGTACTGGATTACATAAGTGTTCCTGCACATACTGTACTGCATAGCATAGATGTATGGTGTATATGGGAATAGATGGATGGATGAACTATCTCTTTAACTGCAGGCCATCTAAAGATTTTGAGCCATGTGTGGGAAAAGTATCCCTTTCAGGTGAGTGTTAACAGAATATCTTGCCACAGATTCATAAAAATTCTTGAACCTGGCTTTTATATTTCTAACTAAATATTATGTACTCCATAGACCTACGAATCCCACTGATGTGGAAAGACTCTGAGTACTTCAAAAACAAAGGAGGTAAATCAGGATGTTGTGATCAAGGGGACCAGTTGCACCAATGTGAATGGGTGAAGTTTAATTGCATGAAAACCTTGTTTACTCCACTATAATACCTAGTCATTTAGCCAGATATCAGTTTATAAAAGTGCACTGAAATTATTGGCCACCCTCTCTGGTATCTGACTTGAATGAGTGCATATTATTATCAATTGCAGGTTTCACTCTCATTCTTGTACTTGCAGATCTACAGCGCTGTGCTGTTTTCTGTCTGCTTCACTGTGGTACAGAGATCCATGACACTGATCTGGTGATGGTAGACAGGACTTTAACTGACATTTGTTTTGAAGACACTATCATATTGTAAGTCACACAGTTTTGACAGTTTTTTCGAGGTTCAGTTTTTGTCTAATCCCACTTTAAAGACATTTCATTTGTCCTTGTTTAAATGTGTATAAGCAGCAGTGAGGTAGGCCCAGGGTTTCAGCTTCGTGTTGAGCTGTACAGCAGTTGTATGGTTGAGGATTTCTCCCCGGGGGCTTTAGGACCCAGGAAAGCGAGCCGTCTGGGGGGCTCAGTGGGATGCTCCTCGGGGAAAAAGATCCGTGCTGCGTTTGAGTCTGCAGCTGTTTGTGGATCCAGTGGAGGAAATGTGGAACCTGGAAGTGTGTCCCCACCTTTATCCCCTGACCTGTCTACACTGTGAGGATGATAATTCTCCCTCAAACACACACACAATGAAAATGTTCAAAACATGTTGATTTTGCAACGCTTTCTCCCTTAAGGGGGCCTAAGTATAACCTGCTGGCTCACACAACACTGAGAATAGAACATGTCCAGGAAGGTTTCAAGACACATGATTTGTCGCTGGCAGCAACAGGTGAGTTACAAATCCTCTTCTTTCTTCTTCCCACTCCTATCCTTTTCTCTTTTGTCTTCTTCTCATCTTCTCCTGAAAGTGAATCCCTAATCTCTTTGATTTACAGAGGATAATCCATTCTGGTTGCCTCTATACGGCAACATGTGCTGCCGTTTAGTTGCTCAGCCGCTGTGCATGATTCAGCCAATGATAAGTGGCCAACTCAAGGTTAAGGTGACTTGATTTTCATATACAGTGGTGTGAAAAAGTGTTTGCCCCCTTCCTCATTTCCTGTTCCTTTGCATGTTTGTCACACTTAAGTGTTTCGGAACATCAAACCAATTTAAACAATAGTCAAGGACAACACAAGTAAACACAAAATGCAATTTGTAAATGAAGGTGTTTATTATTAAAGGTGAAAAAAAATCCAAACCATCATGGCCCTGTGTGAAAAAGTGATTGCCCCCTAAACCTAATAACTGGTTGGGCCACCCTTAGCAGCAACAACTGCAACCAAGCGTTTGCGATAATGTGCAATGAGGCTTTTACAGCGTCCTGGAGGAATTTTGGCCCACTCATCTTTGCAGAATTGTCCTAATTCAGTTACATTAGAGGGTTTTCGAGCATGAACGGCCTTTTTAAGGTCATACCACAACATCTTAATAGGATTCAGGTCAGGACTTTGGCTAGGCCACTCCAAAGTCTTCATTTAGTTTTTCTTCAGCCATTCGGTGGTGGACTTGCTGGTGTGTTTAGGATCATTGTCCTGCTGCAGAACCCAAGTTCGTTTCAGCTTGAGTACACGAACAGATGGTCGGACATTCTCCTTCAGGATCTCTTGGTAGACAGCAGAATTCATAGTTCCTTTTATCACGGCAAGTCTTCCAGGTCCTGAAGCAGCAAAACAGCCCCAGACCATCACACTACCACCACCATATTTTACTGTTGGTATAATGTTCTTTTTATGAAATGCAGTGTTCCTTCTACGCCAGATATACTTGGACACACACCTTCTAAAGAGTTCCACTTTTGTCTCATCAGTCCACAGAATGTTGTCCCAAAAGTCTTGGGGATCATCAAGATGTGTTGTGGAGAAATTGAGACGAGCTTTGATGTTCTTTTTGCTCAGCAGTGGTTTTCTCCTTGGAGCTCTGCCATGCAGGCCATTTTTGCCCAGTCTTTTCCTGATGGTGGAGGCATGAACGCTGACCTTAACTGAGGCAAGTGAGGCCTGCAGTTCTTTGGACGTTGTTGTGGGGTCTTTTGTGACCTCTTGGATGAGTTGTCGCTGCGCTCTTGGGGTAATTTTGGGCGGCCGGCCACTCCTGGGAAGGTTCACCACTGTTCCATGTCTTCGCCATTTGTGGATAATGGCTCTCACTGTGGTTCGCTGGATTCCCAAAGCTTTGGAAATGGCTTTATAACCCTTTCCAGACTGATAGATCTCAATTACTTTCTTTCTCAATTGTTCCTAAATTTCTTTGGGTCTCGGCATGATGTGTAGCTTTTAAGGATCTTCTGGTGGACCTTACTGTGTCAAGCAGCTCCTATTTAAGTGATGCCTTGATTGTGAACAGGTGTGGCAATAATCAGGCCTGGGTGTGGCTAGAGAAATTGAACTCAGGTGTGGACAACCACAGTTATAGTATGTTTTAACAAGGGGGGCAATCACTTTTTCACACAGGGCCATGATGGTTTGGATTTTTTTTCACCTTTAATAATAAACACCTTCATTTAAATGTAAATGTGCTGTATTTATATAGCGCTTTTCTAGTCTTAACGACTACTCAAAGCGCTTTTACATCATACAGGATACATTCACCATTCACACACATTCATACACTGTGGCCGAGGCTGCCGTACAAGGTGCCACCTGCTCATCAGATAAACATTCACACACATTTACACTCCGATGCGCAGCATCAGGGGCAACTCGGGGTTCAGTGTCTTGCCCAAGGACACTTCGACATGGGACTGCAGGGCCAGGGATGGAACCACCAATCTTCCAATTGGCAGGCAACCGCTCTACCACTGAGCCACAGCCGCCCCAATTTACAAATTGCATTTTGTGTTTACTTGTGTTGTCCTTGACTGTTTGATTGTTTAAATTGGTTTGATGTTCCAAAACACTTAAGTGTGACAAACATGCAAAGGAACAGGAAATGAGGAAGGGGGCAAACACTTTTTCACACCACTGTATTATCCTGCCTTGTAATTCCTTTATTATTATATCACATTACCATTCACTGTATCGAGTAATTCCCTGCTCTCATTCAGCTTGGAGAGGACCTTAATTTCTGGGAAAATGTCTACGGAGTCCTCAGGGAGCAAAGTCTTCTCTGCTATCAGAGTCAAGAAGACCTGGAGTCTGAGGACAAGCCATTAGTTGTAATCCCCATCCAAAAGGTTGGTTTTTAATAAGCAAAGTCTTATGAATGAATAGATGAATTCATTTATAGTTTCTTTGGTTTACTGATTACAACAACATGCCAAGTAGAGTAAATGAATGAAAACATATTTGGAAAGGAAACCTGCTCTAACGGTGAGCATTTGAAGATTGGAATATTTTGTTCAGGGGGTGGATAGACTCATAGACGTATTATATACTCTAGAATTTTAAAATGTCAATTAATCCTAAAAATAAACGGTACCTCTATACTAACATTGTATTACAGATATCACTACTTTAATTCTTTTATAGGAATTTATTCATATATTTTGATATTATTGCTACAATTCTGAGGTACCTAATCTTCTGTTTTTCCATTACATATATCTAACAGCTATAGTAACAAGTTACTTTTAAGAGTAAGATTTTAAATCAAGAACATTTAAAAAAGCATCTAAAGTACAACACATTGTTATATATTTAACTAGTTCTCAAGCTTTTTTGCTTGCGTCACTATAGAAAAAGGCAGCATCTACTCGGTGCCTCTAGTCACATATTTCAGTAGTTTATTAGCAGTGATTTTTCCTCTTTAGTAATCCGAATGTGCTGTTTAAATAACTGTTAAAGACTCAAAGAGTTAAAATAATCTAATATTTTACAAAAACGTTATTCTTTCTTGCCGGAGTAATCACGTCACAGTGACCCAGGTATATCTTGTGACCTTTTAGAGAGGGTTGAGAACAATTGGATAAACTATTGATATATGACGTAAATGTATTCCCACTGCTGATTTATTTGTAGAAAGCTGTTTTTTTTTTCAGCAGCAGGTATATACCATGATCTTCTGTCAACTGCAGTTAAACCTGTTGGATTATTTTCTCAAAAGACTGAATAAATAGATGTGAAAATGATTATGAATGTTTGTTTTCCCCATCAGCATACCCTTGTCTGTGTGTCAGAAAGAGATCCTGTCCATCACCAGAGTATATATATCAGCACACAATATCAAGGGGAGGAACTAACCTTCACGCTAACCACGCATACACCTGAAGACACACAGCGCTGGACCCAGGCCATCTGGCAGCATGTCTATAACATGGGTGAGGCCTAGATGAAAACAATAAATTCCCAGATGTCTTTAACACTAGCAACATGCAAAATGTATGAATTTAGGCCATGGGCCAAAGAAGCAATTTTGTTGTATAATGGCAGAACCAACACCCTTTTAATTATGGAGAGCACTCTGAGTTCATACTTCTCCCAAGGTTGCATAATCAGTAAATGTGTTATGATTTGTGTTATTTATTATAAGAACAATTTAATTGAATCTTGTTCTGCCCAAGAAGATTCACACCTCCTAGAAATCAAAATACACACCCAAGGGTCCAGTACAGTAGATCATGGACATCCACTCCAATCAAACTGTCAAACTAGGCAGCGCTGATCAAAGATTTGTTCTGACTCAAAATAATAAAAAAGTTTGTGACATATTAAAAACGTGCAACGCCTGACGGCCGGAGCTCCCTGTCTCATTTTTACTTGTTTTAACAGAATCTTGATTCATATTCGACCACTGCTGCCTAGTTTGACAGATATTGACACTGTGTTAGAAACTCCTCAGCTGTGGTTGGTTGTTTTTCCCTCTGGAATCTTGCAAATGCCACAGATTATCAGTCTCATGTACTATTGTACTACAGGATATAGTCACAGTTTTAGCATATATGACAAAAGCTTATTCATATTAAAGTTACCAATTGTAGCTTGGCAAGACCCTGCTTACTGCTACTGCAATTAATACTGTTACATGATAGTCACAACATGCACCATGCATCTCCAATTTCCTTAAACACAACAGTTTTGGCAACTACAGGACAGCTGAGCAGTGTTTAACAAAAGCATTATAAGAGCAAAAGAAACAAAATGCGCTTCACAGCATTGACTCAAACTCGGCCAAGTCTGTATACCTGGAAACGCTAAGAGGAGATGTTCATCAGGCTTTGTGTATGTAGGACATAAAATACACCTGCAGATACCTGCAAGACGGGATTCTTTAATGTTTGTGGCAGCAGTGAAATATGCATGTCATTTCATGGTTAGTGTGTCACAAAGAAAATATTTGTCTGGTGTCTGACTGAGATCATGCAATGTTTATTGTTCTGTAGTGTCCATCAAATTTATTTTAAGAGCACAATTCCTACGTAATAAATTGAATACAATTAGCTTTACATAGAAATAATGAAAAAAGTGCACGGACGAACGCTCTTGAAATGTAAATCAGTCTATGATCACACCCATATTTCTAGCTTCACTGTTGACAATTTTCTATCTCCAAGCCTTTGCTCCAAAGATGAGTATTTCAGCTCTTATGGAATTATTTAGTCTTTGTTTAATTGCAAAAAGTTTTCTGACATCTGAGGTAGGGCTGGACAATTAATCACAATTTATCAAAGTCACAATATGGACTACAGGTTCAGGTTCAAGTTATTTTATTGGGACCCGTGGGTACACTGGGTTTACAGTCTAAGAGGCAGGACATCCTTAAAACTTTGTAGACCACCACATAACATGCAACACAGCAAACATTAAAACATGTAATAGAGACTGTAAAACATGGATAAAAAGAATAGAAAATAGGACATGACCAAAGTGCTTGTAGAATTAGAATTATTTGCACAAAACGCACAGTTTGTTTAATAGACTACTGAAATTTCCAAATTGCAGGGGGGGTGCAACATATTTTGCCTTTTAACAAATGTTAAACATCTTTGTTTGGTACCGATCCTTGCAAATGTCACACTATATTCATTTACATCAATTATTTTTTATAAACAAAAATGTTCATTCTTCCAGTATTGTGACTCTTATCACAATATCAGATATTTTCCTCATATTGTGCAGCCCTTATCCAAAGATTAATATCATCAATACACTGACTCAGGGAGATTTCAGGGTGGGTGTTTCCTACTTTGATTATGGTTACACCCAAATAATAATAATGATGTTAATAGCCATACAGCCTTGTGTTGAGACATTGAGACATTCTAAAGTCTTACAGCAGATAATTAGATTAGTCACAGGTCGGATTCTAACCCTGGACCTCTGCGTCGAGGGATAAACCTCTATGAATATGTACGCCTGCTCTACCGCCTGAGCTTTTGTAAAAAAAAAATATATATATATTGTAGCAAATTACTACCTCATAAGATAACAGACAAAAACAATATATAAATGTACCTTTACTTCAATAATAATAAAAATATATACTTAATTAAACTTAAAAGGGGAATTACAATGTTTTCACTCTGGTATTATACACATTACACACAGGCCTGAGTTACACACAATTCAATACCTATACATGCACTAATGGAGAGATGTCCGAGTGAGGGGGCTGTAGCTGTCAAGGGGTTTGGTGCCTTGCTCAAGAGCACCTTGGCAGTGCCCATCAAAGTGAACTGGCACGTCTGCTGTCCGTATGGGGACTTGAACCAATGACCCTCCGGTTCTCAACCCAACTCCCTACAGACTGAGCTACTGCCACCTCAACAGTATTATTAAACGTTTTTTTGGCAAAAGGCTAAGCGGAAGCCATAAAAAAAAAAATTGATACAGTATATTATCATCACCTTTTAAGTTAATATGGCAAACCTGTTGCCAGCATACAGTTGCGTATTGACACATCCAATCATCAGGCTCTTTAGCTGCTAAATGCTCCCCAATGTTCACCAGTTGGTCACTAACTTATTCTGGCTGCCATTTAGAGCTTGTTTGCTAAAATCAGCTGCCTGCTGCTACCCAAAAGGTGCTAAGCAGTGGGAAAGATCCAAAAGAGTGAATATGTTGGTTGTATAAACAAAACAATAAGCTGACAGATGTTCAAACTGCAGAATTGGGTAAAAGATTATTGTGGGATCATCTTTGCGACCGACATCTTTTACATTCAAGTCTTGTGATCCAACGGCTTTACTTAAAAAGACCAAGCCCTTTGTCCCCATAATAATTGAAATATATATATGATATAAATATAATAAACAATATAACTATAGCATTATAACTATCCCATATTTACTAAATAATCAATGTTTCACATTGTGCTGAAACAAAGTTATGTCATGTGTGTTAGGTACTAGGCAGTAGCAGGATAAAAAATTACACAGAAAATACATTTTATAATCAAAACAATACATATTTTTAAAATTAGAGAAGAGGAGGCAAAAATGAAAGATCCCTTTCGTAGGAAGATCATTCCAATGTCATGACCAATAAAAAAAACACTGTTCTACGTTGGTGTCAGTGTTGTTAAATAAGCAAATATGATTGAGTTAGTGAACTGTATAAATCAAAAGGATTTGTAGGTAAATAGTTTTCATCCTTTACAATAATAAATAAAAAAATAATAAATGACAGCTGTGAGACTGCTATAAGATCTTTGTCTGAAGTTTATAAGAGGACGTAGGAACTTTGTCAGGTGTTTATACGGTATGTACACATTATATTCACAAAACTTGACAGCTGTTGTGAGTCAAAAATAAACGCTGAGTTGTAAGATGGGTTTGGTCCGATTCAGGGTGCGAGAAATTCTGGAGTTAAAAGTAGAAAAGATACCATGGCCACTTTACGCGTGTGTAGCTGGCATCGAACTGAAGGCAGGAGGAGTTTGAAGATGATTATGGTCTGAGAAAGGATGCCAAAAGTAAAGAGGTTAGACGTGGAGAAACGGCTATTAAGTCAGTGGGTAGCCTTGCTTTACATCAACAAACCAGGTGTGTCTCTGAATTGACTACTGTGTACCTTGGGGCTATTGTTGTAGCCTATTTATGCCTTAGTGCTTTTCTAAGAATTAAGATATGAAATGAATTTTCTTTACTAAGGCAGTGTTTGCAGAGCAATCACAATATTTGCCTGCTTGCTGTAGAGAACAGGCTTGAGAATGTGTCATCACCGAAATGTGTGTGAACAAGTGAATGTGTAATGTATGCAACGCCTTGGTGTTAACAAGGGTGGGATGTTTGGCAGCAGTCTTTTGTAGCTAAATCCTGATCCTTTACTCATCAGTTAATCTCCTCCTGCAAAGATCACTTTTCTTGTTTGACGGTAAGCATATTCCCCATTACAATTCTCCTTAATTTGAATTGCTTCTCAATTAAAGGGGATATTTCTGAGGTGTTAGGGGCTTTGGTTTGTCATTATACTTGACAATCTTGAGATGACTTGTTGATTTTTACAGCTGCCTGCTTGCAGCATTAGGCTTACCTGTTATTGTGAAGTCACGACAATTGTTCAGAGCTCAGTTAGGTATGAGGCTGCAGGGGCGCAAATTTGACTCCATGACACCAGTGCTGCGCAAAGACAGTTATTCCAACTTTAAGAACCCAATAAATTATGTTTACTGAGTAGACATGGAACGTCATAGCATGTCTAGATATGCCTGGTATGTGGTACAACAGTTATGACACTGTTTATTGGCACAGATTCTCAGGATGACACGAGTAGAGAGTATGATATTGAGATGCATGACAATGATATCAGTGTTTTCCACAGGTTGAGAATTTGCTTGTGGTTGTGTGTGGGGCAGGATGTGATGGAGTGATGGCTGGGTTCAGTAATGAACTAGTCAGACAGTTACATTAACATATCATTTTGAAAGAAATAACTTTACATATCGAACAAACCAGAATAGAAGATAATACAGATGAAGTGTAGTCTTTGATGTACACTGTCAATCGAATCTGGTTGCTTTTTGGGTGCATGGGTAGCTCACCTGGTAGAGCATACGCCCATAAACAAAGGCTCAGTCCTCGCCGCAGCCGGTTCGGCTCCATATTGACCTTTGCTGCAAGTCATCTTTAAACTTTGGTTGCTTTGAATGCCTGGGTAGCTTACCTGGTAGAACTCACGCCTATATCTAGAGGTGGTATCTAGATACAGGTGCCCACTCTACCAACTGAGCTCTCCGGGCGCCCATTACTGCTGTATTTGTTGCAGGCCAGTGGAAGCAGTGTTGTGATGACCTCATGAAGATAGAAATGCCAAGCTCCAGGAAAGCCATTCCAGTGAAGCAGGGATCGCTATACCATGAAATAGGTATTGTAACACAAGCAGAGTAAAACATTGCCTCCTCTCACTGATGTCAATCAACAGAAGTCTTTAGGACCAAACCAGTGGTTTGGTAATTTCTGCAATGGCCCTTAATTTGTTTTTATGCATTACTGTACATATTAAAATCTACTGGCAGACTCTTGAATCTTGCTGTACGGTTTGGTAATCAAAGATTTGTGTTGAAATAAAAATGCAGTGACAACTTAAACTGCATAACTGATTTATTTGGCCACTTGGGAGCAGCATCAACAATCTGTAAGCATATCATCACCTTTTAAGTTACAGTATACAGTATTGTTAGCAAACAGTTGCAGGGTTACACCTCCAGCAGATACTGTTCTACATTTGCACTTTTTTGGAGTCGTTTTTGTGTCCACCTGAAAAATTTAAGTCCAGTATTGTCATTACGTTTCAGCTCTGTTTTGCTCAGCACTAACGCCTGAAGGAAATATCCAGTTCAATTTTTTTTTAAAGTATCAGATCATAACAAGAGTTATCTCAAGGCACTTTACAGATAGAGTAGTTCTAGACCACACTCTATAATTTACAAAGACCCAACAATTTCCCACGAGCAAGCATTTGATGCAACAGTGGCAAGGAAAAACTTCCTTTTAGGTAGAAACCTCGGACAGACCCAGGCTCTTTGTCGGTGGCTCTGTCGCTGCCGGATTGGACACAGACACTGTTACAGATATAGAGAAATATATCTGTCGCTTTAGCTGCTAAATTCTCCACTATGTTCACCAGGTAGTCTTAATGTAGGTTTATAGAGGTTATTTACTCAAAATACTTGCTTGCTTCTGCCAAAGATTATGCTGATAACCAAAACAGTATGTGTATTTCATGTTTTGGTAAAACCAAAACATTAAATACATGCGCTCCTTAGAGCTGGTGGGGGGTAATGCAGAATTGACTGATAGTTCTCTGTGGGCTCATCCCCCACTGCGACTGACTGCATAACTCAAGTAAGTTTCATGAGTCTGCTACAGTAATTGACTCCCATATCATGTGGAATTTAAAGGCAACTAATGGCTGCATCAAACAGCAGGAAAAGTCATAAAAATGTGATAGGATATGAATTTAAGGAGCTAAAACTTGCAAACCTACATATCCGTGGATGGATCAGATTGTCATGGCAAACATGCACTTGTACATGTCTCTTCATGCAGGCATTCTGACAATATAACAAAGCTGTCTCTTCATCTGCAGGGATCTGGCCAGACCTAAAAGTACACAAACAGGTTTGAGTAAATAGTACAATCCAACAGAGATAAATATTTATGCGACGTGGGAGTCAGATTCTGTCAACATTAATAATGCAATTAATTTCAACACCTGTCGACATCTGAAATAGCAACCCAGGGGAACAAAGATGTCACACCTAAAATGTGGGTGTGTTGTTTATATGACAAAATCTTTG
Source organism: Percina caprodes (assembly GCA_013375575.1). Taxonomy (NCBI): domain Eukaryota; kingdom Metazoa; phylum Chordata; class Actinopteri; order Perciformes; family Percidae; genus Percina; species Percina caprodes. The sequence goes on from JABXJD010000016.1 coordinate 2,975,839, forward strand.
TTTTTCATTCCAATCAGTGAGACCGTGTGACACAAAACTCTGATAAGGAAGAGAAAACAACATAGTCAAGGAAATAAGAATCCCTCTGGGAAATTCCCACTTAGCAACCACAAAAATGTTTTCAGTCACAAAGAGATGAAATATCTGGTCTAGAGTTTGATATCTTTTCAAATGGAATGATAAAGTTACTCAGCTTCTGGTCTTTTTTTTTTTTTTTTGCCCTCTTTTTCAGTAACACCCTCCTCTCCTGGTGAGGGTTTTGTGGTTCCAGATTTATCTGTTGAGATCCGCACTTTGCTCTCTTCCTACTACAAGGAAAGGTAAGCTTTTTTGCCAAAGCAGACACTCCCTCCGCATACACATTCCAAATCTTCTTCTTATGCTCACCATGACACGCTTGTTTGTTGTGACGGTACATTGCATTCTAACAGGAAGAGGTCTGTCTGTAATGGCACATGTTACATACTTTGAAGCATTAAAATAAACACTCAACGGACAAGCAAAAAATGTCTAAATTGGATCCTCCCTTGTCAAAAAGCCTTGAGGGGGAAAAAACCTATTCCTGCCTATATTTTTCAATGCATATTTTTCTGTCAACATTTCAATGGACAACATATGTCGGCAAAGGCGACATTATACAGTGGTGTGAAAAAGTGTTTGCCCCCTTCCTCATTTCCTGTTCCTTTGCATGTTTGTCACACTTAAGTGTTTCGGAACATCAAACCAATTTAAACAATAGTCAAGGACAACACAAGTAAACACAAAATGCAATTTGTAAATGAAGGTGTTTATTATTAAAGGTGAAAAAAAATCCAAACCATCATGGCCCTGTGTGAAAAAGTGATTGCCCCCTAAACCTAATAACTGGTTGGGCCACCCTTAGCAGCAACAACTGCAACCAAGCATTTGCGATAATGTGCAATGAGGCTTTTACAGCGTCCTGGAGGAATTTTGGCCCACTCATCTTTGCAGATTTGTCCTAATTCAGTTACATTAGAGGGTTTTCGAGCATGAACGGCCTTTTTAAGGTCATACCACAACATCTCAATAGGATTCAGGTCAGGACTTTGGCTAGGCCACTCCAAAGTCTTCATTTTGTTTTTCTTCAGCCATTCGGTGGTGGACTTGCTGGTGTGTTTAGGATCATTGTCCTGCTGCAGAACCCAAGTTCGTTTCAGCTTGAGTACACGAACAGATGGTCGGACGTTCTCCTTCAGGATCTCTTGGTAGACAGCAGAATTCATAGTTCCTTTTATCACGGCAAGTCTTCCAGGTCCTGAAGCAGCAAAACAGCCCCAGACCATCACACTACCACCACCATATTTTACTGTTGGTATAATGTTCTTTTATGAAATGCAGTGTTCCTTCTACGCCAGATATACTTGGACACACACCTTCCAAAGAGTTCCACTTTTGTCTCATCGGTCCACAGAATGTTGTCCCAAAAGTCTTGGGGATCATCAAGATGTGTTGTGGAGAAATTGAGACGAGCTTTGATGTTCTTTTTGCTCAGCAGTGGTTTTCTCCTTGGAACTCTGCCATGCAGGCCATTTTTGCCCAGTCTTTTCCTGATGGTGGAGGCATGAACGCTGACCTTAACTGAGGCAAGTGAGGCCTGCAGTTCTTTGGACGTTGTTGTGGGGTCTTTGTGACCTCTTGGATGAGTCGTCGCTGCGCTCTTGGGGTAATTTTGGGTGGCCGGCCACTCCTGGGAAGGTTCACCACTGTTCCATGTCTTCGCCATTTGTGGATAATGGCTCTCACTGTGGTTCGCTGGATTCCCAAAGCTTTGGAAATGGCTTTATAACCCTTTCCAGACTGATAGATCTCAATTACTTTCTTTCTCAATTGTTCCTGAATTTCTTTGGGTCTCGGCATGATGTGTAGCTTTTAAGGATCTTCTGGTGGACCTTACTGTGTCAAGCAGCTCCTATTTAAGTGATGCCTTGATTGTGAACAGGTGTGGCAATAATCAGGCCTGGGTGTGGCTAGAGAAATTGAACTCAGGTGTGGACAACCACAGTTATAGTATGTTTTAACAAGGGGGGCAATCACTTTTTCACACAGGGCCATGATGGTTTGGATTTTTTTTCACCTTTAATAATAAACACCTTTATTTACAAATTGCATTTTGTGTTTACTTGTGTTGTCCTTGACTATTGTTTAAATTGGTTTGATTTTCCGAAACAAAGTGTGACAAACATGCAAAGGAACAGGAAATGAGGAAGGGGGCAAACACTTTTTCACACCACTGTATGTAAGAAATGAATTTTTAGGCATACCTGACAGTTTCTTCAGATGTCAGATCTTTAAATATTTCACATTGCCTGCTGTTATCAACAAAACCATTCCAAACCATTCCACCATATAGGCCATTTATTTCTACACTTTAATACAACCCACAGTAGTGTTTCATAAATTAGCGCCCCTAGCAATGGCATGTAAATATGAACTACAACCAGTCTTGTATAAAGTACTTGAAAGCAATAATTGGGAAAAAGTGCAAGTATCTCACCAGAAAATGACTTTGGTAGAAGTTGGTCACCTTTTTAGAATGTTACTTAAATAAAAGTAAAAAAATAAGTACCTCATTTATACTTACATACTTATATTTCCTGTACTTCAGTATCAAAAGTAATTTTCTTCTAGTAAAGCATAATATTTAAGGTTTCCACACCGTCTTAAACATCAAATTGAAAGTCTGACATTACCAAAGAGAATCTTTGACTCCAACGTACGAGAACGTCTTGCAAATACGGCCCCAGGTGTGTAACGCTATTTTCATCACCACCCCGTTCACCACTGTTGTCGGGGTGGTCATTGTCTGTTACCGTGGCGGCACAGCCTGCTACAGGTGCTTATTATACTTCCTCCTCTTCTTCCTGACAAGAATGAAACAACCAGTCAGTAAATGGAATTGAGCGTGCATTTTGTTACACTGCTTTTTTGTAGTTTAACAAATTTCCCCTGATTTTATTTTGTAGTAACGAATATGCTTAGGTGAAATGTAGTGAAGTAAAAGTATGTATTTTATTTAGGAAATGTAGTAGCTTTTTTTGTTCTTGCCATTAGTCTGCTGTGTTCAGAATTTCCTACATTCAGGAAGTGTCTTTTTAAGAGCAGATGCAATAAAAGGGGAGTTCATATCTGACTGCTTGAATTTGTTGATGGAAAACCAGGTGTAACTATATGATTATTATTAATATATGTAGAGGAAATGAAGCATCGTGATATCGAATTCATTCAAATTGCTGACAGGATAATTAAAATCAAATTCAATTGTTGGACCAGTGAAGATTCACATCCCTAACACTTACCTCCTTATGCGGAATTTGTCGCTCTTATACTTTTCGCGTTGCACCCGTCGTAATTGCTACGGCAACTTAGAGGACGGTGCAGCAGAACAATAAAATGTAACTAGAAAAGGCATTTCTTGCAGAAAATGCGATTGAATGCTGAATAGCTAAATTGCTAAACTAAATGAATAGCTTGAAGAAGTAGTGAGAAGTGTTGAAAAAGTAGGAATGGTTTTAATTAAGTTGAATAACACCACTAATGTGTGTAAAAACATGTGGAATAATAAAAAAAAAACTACTAAAGCTAAACTGGATTGCTGGTTAACACCAGCCACTGTCCCGTCAGCGGGACCGTTTTCTCCATTATTAGGAGAAAACGTTTTCTTAACTCAAATTGCAAGCTTATCTCTTCATGAACACGGTCATGCAGCGCATCATTAGAAAGCTTAAAGTCTCATGATTCCATTGAGCCCACACACATAAGCATAAGGTGACTTACAGCGGTTATAATCATGTTTAAAGTAAAGAAACACAGACGGATTCTGTGCAGATAGTGTCTAAATTCAGACATGAGTCCTTACCTTTCTCCTCGTGTCTCTCTTCACAGCGGTGAAATATCTCCATACACTTTTTTTTCCTGCTTTGCCAACAGTTCAAAGAATAAGTACATCCAATCCTTTTAATCCAAAACGAGCTGGTCCCCTCACAATCTTGTAGATTCTGGCCGTGTTTCCGCAAACAAAGCTGAAAAGTCCATCATTTATGGACTTTAATCGCTCCTACTGCCGGCTCTGCTAATGGTACAGTGTATCCTTCTATTCAGCAAGTTAGGTTGAATCAACAGCTTTTGATTGACAGGTTGTTTCAGCCAATCCGTCTACTCTAACCTGAGTTATCCCTTATGGAAGCCAATCAAGTCACACGATTTACAGAGGGCAAAGTGGGAAAGATTGACAGCACTTCCAACCATTTAGAATCAAAAGCTATGAAACCAGCCTCCCTGTGTAGCCAATAAGAAGACGAGTTGATTGATACCAAACATGACCAGAAAACTTTAACCTTGTGATGGCTCCAGCTGTGTCAAAGCAAAAATAAGGCCTTAGTTATTGCATTTCACCATTTCATCAAATTATAATGACTTATTTCTATAAATTTATGCATGTAGTTATTTTAGATATGAGTATGAGTGATGGATGTGTTTTTTAATTTGAGAAGTTTTTAATTTTGCACTTTTGGGCTTTTTTTCTGAGAGGAAATAAGAAAAACGCACAGACATATCTGTAGAAATAACTTCATAAAATAGCCATTTTCTGAGTCATTTTCTTCTGGATTTTTTCTGTATTAAGTTCAGACATGTGGCTGGGGTACTATGTTTGTATGTAGATCATGTAATATGCTTACAGTAGTGTTTTTTAATGATTTTACATATGATTTACTTGGACGGAAATAGAAATTCTCTATTCTAACCTCTTTAGCTCTGTGTCAGTAAGACCTAGTGTCACACTGACACAAGAAACAAAAAATTTAGAGTGTTAGCTTCCCAATGACCTCGGGACCATCCCAGAGGGCCAAAGGATGGGGAAACTGTAGCAGTTTTTTTTGGAGAAAAATTTAGGCGAGAAAAACATATATTTTGAAGTGATTTGTGAAGAGGTTAAAAAGTGTAAGAAGAAGGTGAAGTTGTAAAAAAATGTGGAAAGGTGATAATTGTTCTAATTAATATAATTGTCTTTAAAAAGTTGAACAATAGCCACAGACTGTGAAAGTACTAAGTGTCGTAGTGGCACAGCGGTGGCACAGCGGTGCCAAGCGAGTGACATCCATTCGGCACATCGCGGCACCACAGTGCTAAACGTTGGCAGACTGCAGTTCAGTGTGGCTGCCGCATAGCACAAATCTTTTATTTTATTTTTTTTTATTTTTGTCTATTTTAAAATGAGTCGTGGAGACAACAGCAATGCCTTTTTTTACTTTCAATTAAATCAAATTTTTCTCCGGGAACCATCACCTTATCGTAGTGGAGAGCTTTGTGTGTCCCGATGAACCTGAGGTTCATGCCCCCGGCAAATTAAATTAAATTTAAATTTATTGCACCATTGTGACGAAAAGAGAGCTGAGCCAGAAGGCAAAGCTCTCGATCTACCGGTCAGTTTCCAGTCCTACCCTCACCTATGGTTATGAAGGCTGGGTCATGGCCGAAAGAACGAGATCCAGGCTACAAGCGGCCAAAATGGGTTTCCTCAGGAGGGTGGCCGGCGTGTTCTTCTTGGCGTGTACTGTTGTTGCTTTCTTGTTTTTTATTTTAAATGTATATATTTTAGTTTACTCAATAAATTGTATGTATGTATTTCCTCTCACATCCTTGATGCTTTGGCAATATTGTTATTTCTGACATTCATGCCCATAAAGCAATTTGAATGGACGGTCGGGACAAACGGACCGTCGGGACAGACGGACGGACGGTCGGGAAAGACGGTCGGACGGACGGACGGACGGTCGGTCGGTTCCCAAGAGAAAGACATTAAATAGCATTATAATCAATGAGAGATTTTGTACTGTCTGAGTTTCCAATTAATTGTTCTATACTTATTCAATAATGAATAAGTATGGAACATTTACAAATGGCCTGAGAAACATACGTACACAGATGAAAATGCAGAAATATTAGATAATAGATTGCACTGCTGAAAAACTTGGATGAAAAGAGAGACACAAAGAGAAAGAAAAAGGGTATAAAAGAAAGAGAGGAAGAAAAGACAGATAATATATAATAATTTTCCTGTCTGGTTAAAAGTGCTGTTTCATACTATAAATATTATAACAACATCTGTTAATGATACACCCTGAGAACCAGTTTGTAAGAAGCCTTAATACATACTGAAACAGCATCCCCACTAATTATGGGTCATTATTGCTGATTGTACATATGACTTATAAGTTTGTTTTCTGGGGTAGGACAGTCTTGCAAATATAGTCTTAGTTTTATTAAGTACTAGTAATAAGAATGCCTCATTGTAATAACGTTAAGTACCTCAATTACTATAGGAGGCTTATTTGTCAAATAATGGAGCTCTGGAGTAATTTAGCCGGTATAATTTGCAATCCCATACAGCCTTTCTAGTTTGGTCAGTTTGTTCACTATCATGGAATCCGATCATTGACAAAGGTCAAAAAATGTTCTTCCATGCACCTGCTCAGGTCAGCAGTGACATGACTTAACATGGGACATCACGCCTAAGCATGATAAACACCTCTTTCACTCACAATAATGGTCCTCTTATACAGTGTTGGCTATGTCATCAAACACTGACTTCTCAGAAACCGCAAACACCCAAAGTTACAAGTTTAAGTTTGCACATAATGCACCTGGGTGTCAAATGTCACAGGTATTGTTTGTGAGTGTGATGGTTTGTGTACAGAGAAAGGCCAAAGATTGGTCAAAAGATGTCCTGGAGAACAGGTTGTGCTGGAGATGTTGATAATTGATGTATGTGAAGTAGCAAAGCTAAGACAATGACAGAACTTTCACAATGCTGGCTTTGTGTAACTTTGAATGCTTCATGGTTTTTACAGATTAACATTGAGCATTTGACATCTTAAAACTCATTTTCTTATAGAATGTACAAGCAGCCACATGACTATATAATTTCAAATGAAGCCAAGAAGATAAAGAAGAACAAATGTTATTAGTATTTGTCACATGCAATCTTGCAGTACAATGTAGTGAAATTCATTACCTGCATCTAACCCATCCTTAGCATTAGGAAAATATAATAATGTTGTGTGAGCTAGGCACTGTATTAAAACAAATGTGAATTACATTTCCACTTGTCTGGAGGTGAATGCAGCAGTATAAGGATGTCCTTGGTACAGTAACAAATATTGTATTGTGCTTGTTCTGTTAAGTAAAAGGATCACATCCTCATACCAACCCTTCCCCAGATCAGAAATTGGATACCTTACAGCCTGAGTTGCGGTTTTAACAGATACATTTATAATTAGGTTCAACTGTCAGGAAGATGTGGTGTTCTGGTTTTACAGATTGGATTGTTAATTGGGGGGTGTGTGTGTCACATACAACAAATATGTACCTGCCTTGCAGTTAATTTGATACAGACAATTAGAAACTAAAAATGATTGGAACTGTTAAAGTAAGGATTATTTGATGCTAATTAACAACACTGGCATCCCTTTTTTTTAGCATGATAATTAATTTCCTTGAGAAAGTTCAGGATTTTTTACATTGTACTACAGTTTTCTTTGTTTCTCTTTTGTGCAGTTATTGATGACGCTGCCACAGTTGCACTGGAGGAGTGAGAAACTGTTCTTATTTTATTTGTTTGTGGTTACCATGCCTGGTCAAGGAAACGGACATGGACATGATGAATGGTGCTATTTCAAAATGTTACCCAACCAGCAGTATAAGTAACAAAAAAGGAGTGCAAGGTGACGAGTGTGAGTCTGAAATATCTACTCCAAGCAGACTGTAAATTTTAAATGCTGTACCATTGTCCAGCAATATTGTACATTTTGTGCATGTAAAGAGAGACCAGTACACATACCAAATTATTCTGTTCATCACTACCAGTACAATATATTGATGTGATAATTCTCTGAATTTGCCCAATGTTTTGAAGATGTCTGCAGCGACGAATGGAAGACTATTAATGTGTTGCTCATTTGAGTTTCAAGTGTTATAATAAAGCCATACAAAAGAAATCAACCTGCTTTCTCTCTAAATTTGATTGTTGGGGCATTTAATACAGGCAAACACTAGACAACACATGAATACTAGTATGATTTAGGTTAAGGGTCTGGGATATAGTAAAGCATGCCATATTTAAAAAAAAAAATAAAATTACGATCAATTCAACAGTTGTTTTCTTGATAGACATGCTTTTTATACTGAAACCACAAAAGCGGTTTGGTCTGTGTGCACCTCTCTGATGAGTCATGGAACAAACAGTCTCGGAGAACAACCTTCTTTGAGTTGACAGTCCCCTTCACCAGTGGGTTAATGCCAGCATAATAGACGGTGACTGTCTTATGGCCACATTCCAACTTAATACAGTGTATACAACCTCCTGGACACATAGCAGTGGTGGAATGTAGCTAAGGACATTTTCTTAAGTTATGTAGTAAAGTACAAATGTGAGGTACGTTCTACTTACATCACTACATTTCAGAGAGAAATATTGTACTTGTTACTCCATTACATTGATCTGACAGCTTTAGTTGCCATTTACTTTACAAATTAAGATTTTGTCACACAAAACAAATGCAGTTTATAAAATAAGATTTATTATAAATTATATAATATAAATTATTATAAATTATAAATAAACTACAAGTCCAGCTGAAAGTTTAAACTTCTGTTTTCTTGTTTCCTGTTTCTAAAATGTGAGGAATTTGAATTTAGTACTTTTAAGTACATTTTCCTGATGATCCTGACATACTTTTACTTAACCATCTTCAACAGAAAACTCTTTTCACAAACTGCTCCAAACAGCTCTATTGTACGTGCGTCACTTTGTAACATACGTTATAATGCTCGCCTAGCTGCCAGCGTGGCACGACTTCATACTCTGCTTCTGACTGGCTAGTAGTCCTTATCTAGCTACTGTGCATGTGTGAATCCTAACAAAGATGGAACAGAAGTAAGGTGGCTCACTCTGTAGCTAAAACAGAGAGGTCAACATGCAGGCTGAACAGAGGAGCTGCAGCAATGTGCAGTATAACAAATATATGGTGTCTTTTGAAAATTCAACCACATAAACTTATTCTGGTACAACTCCTGAATACAATTATGGACCTGAAAATTAGTATGATATGGACACTTTAAGTAACATTTTCAAGGCAGGATTTTTACTTGTAATAGAGTATTTTTACAGTGTGGTATTAGTACTTTTACTAAAGGGTCTGAGTAGTACTTCCACCATTGAACTACTGCTACCTCCCTGCAGATCTAAAGAAAGATGAAGCAAGTAAATGTCAATTTTTAGCTTTTAACAACCTAGGTGTTTAGGTTGTGTTTAGGCTATGAATCTTCTGAATCTTCAGCCCACAACTAAGCTAAAACTGAAACACTAGCAAACTGCTCAGGTTCAGAGTAAGTCCAGTAGTAACACACTGCTTGACTTCAGTTATCAGCGTCACTGCGTATAGGCAGAGAGGAAAAAGCAAATGAATGAAATTTCAGTATGCTTGAGGTTTTCTCCACCAAATCTGCAGAAAGCTTTCAGGGGATTTTAACACTTTCAAAATACACTGTCTAGTGATTTTCTTTTTTTTTTGTTTTTGTATTTATGTATTTAAAAGGACTTACAAATCCATAAACATACTATATACAGTACTACATGTCAGGTGCTACAGATGTTTTTAGGGAAGTATTCTCAAGCTGAGTTACAGTATTTTTAACCTGAATGTTTTTACATGGTAACCTCAGTCTCGGTAAAGCATGAATCTCAACGAAATGCCCTGCCTACGACTACATCCTCTTTGCTAGACAATATCTGCATAATGCGAGCACCATACACCTAAAGGAAACTGAGTTAAGGAAATCCCTTTCAGTGACTAAAACAGAACAAAAATGCTTTTGGCATAGTGTAACTCAAAAACAATGCCATCACTTTGGATACCCAAATAACACCAACAATGTGAAAGAAATCACTATACCTTTAATTTTTTGTAAAATTATGTTAATGGGTACTTTTGTGATGAGCACTTTGCACGCAATAATCAGTGTCTATAATTACAGTGACGATGGTATCTGTTTTATTACCATGTTGTTGTCAACCCGGATGACAACAATAAAAAATAACAATAGTAGGCTGCACATGTAATCTTCAAGCATGCCGGTGTGACAAACAGCTCACTGAAGCACAACTGAGTTACCTGCTTTTGACAAAACTGTTTTTCTGGTGTTTTATTCATATTCTGTGTGTAGGTCCCTGAAATGTCGATAAAGGCCACACAAAACCCATTTATGATTTGAATATAAAGGATTAGAAGCAAAGTGTCTCCCTGCTTATGAAAAAAGAAACATTAAGAGACTGCCCCCGAAACAAAGTCATACATTTTCCTGCCCAAGCTATAAATAATATTGGAATATGACGTTAAAGGAACACATACCTGTACATTTATATTGACACAGCCTATAAGGAAGTGAAAGCTCTTCCTGTATAAAGGTCGAAGCTACTACCTCCATGCAAGGTGTAATTTAATTATTTTTTAAGGCGTACAAATGCAGTAATGGCTGAATACGCTTGATGAAAGGTAATTGTTTGGATTCATGTAAAAACACGTAGTAGTGTGAAGACAAAAGGATTGCCCAACAAATGAGTCTCTCAAACCTCTTTATTTATATGAATGAATTTAAATGTATATGACATTATAATTAAATGCTAAATGTATTATCCAAGTAATATTTCTGTACAGACAAACCTATAAAAGTGCACAATTCTTGTAAATCAAGCTGTACAGATAAGTTAAGATAATATAACAGGAATTTCCCTTAGTGCGGGATTAATAAAGTCTGTGTCACAGCAGCTCAAAAGCAAAAAAAATTTACACACATCAGAACAACACAAATACCCATTAAATAGACATAGGAGAAAAAATATACAGAAAGTATTATAAGAAATAGGAAAAATTGATATAACAGTAATAATACAAACTTATTGACATAGTAAACACCCTTATCAGCAGACCACATATATACACAGATATACAGATGAATTAATTAATTATTAATTAATTAATCATTTTGATTATTTTGGTAATTTGACACTTAATATTGAGAGGCAATACAATTTAATGATGTACAAAAACAGAGAACGTCAGTAAGAAACACCATATGAAAGAGGAATGTACCTTGGTAAAGCTTTAATGCGGTGTTGGACTGTCAGTGGAATGATCTAACTGATCTTCACGATGAGTTGGAGAGCATCTTCTTCAGCTTCATCACCTCTTCATGAGTGAGGTGCATTGTGTTTCCATTGTAGGACACAGAGGCTGTAAAGTCTTGCTGAACTGTGAGGGGACTAGAGTCCATGTTGATTTGGATGGGGGAAGCCTGGGTCACTTTGTAGGCATCCCAGCAAATTGGGGGTTTTGAGCTGTATGACGTCTCAATTCCCTGCGGATCAAAGGGATAGGTATCCCGGCTGGCTGAACATTTTAGAATACCACCTGAAGACAAAGGCTTGTAGGTGGTGAAATGGTTTTGGTTTGTGTTGTAGTGATAACTGGTACTCTGGGTGGCTGGTATGGGACTTGGCAGTTTACTTCGCCACAGCCTAAGATCCTCAGCGGCTAAGCTCGGGTGTTGGGGATTCATTTGATATGTCAGGTTGGTGGGGAGGTCTGAGTACTTTCTTTGTCCAGAGAATCCTTCCTGAGGAGGAAGAAGAGGTAGCTGCTTAGCTTCATGCTTCAAGGCTGAAGACCCACTCAGCCTGAGCCAGTCATTGAACACAGACAGCGGTACCTCAATTTCCATCTTGCCTCCGTTCTGTTGAGGGATGCCTGGCAGAATGTGACTCAGATTGAGCTCCCTCACTTCTGGACTACCCTCCCTCTCTTCTTTTGGCCGGATTGTTAAGTCTGTCTTCGGAGAGCTGGGTTTTTGCGCCATTGTGGGAGCACCTTCATCTGTTCTCAGTGTCGGAGCAGACTCATATGTAGGGCTGATTGACGTTGTTATAGCTTTGACATCGATGGCGGATGCCTCTTTAGCGTTCACAGGATATGAATATGGTGTGTCTCCTAAATCTGCTTCACCATCTTCCACCTCACATCCGTCATCTCTCACCACCCGCGGGCGATGAGGACCATATAAAGGGGAGGGTTTGTTCAAGAACTTTGGGTTCTTGCTGGATGAAGGTGCTGTGAACGATGAGGCGGGGCTGCTGTCAGTTTCCCGTCCTGACGCTTTATTAACGCTAAGGTTCAGAGGCTCAATCCATCCAGATGTTGTCTTGTACTGTTCTGCCAGAAAGCGTAGCTGCTGCAGTGGCTCCTTAACCGTGTCTGTTAGGCCAAGACGAGATGGAGACAAAGGAACCCAGGGCTTTGGGGCAGGGGCCTTATGTGGTGTTAATATCGAGGAGTATATCGGAACATGGGGGGGCAGAACTGCATGGCTGGGTTGATAGTAGTGAGGAAAATGGGGCTGCAGAGGGAAGACACTCTCGTGTGGGTCTGGCTGGACGTCATTAGGGTTCTGTTGGATAAATAAGTAGATTGTCAGAGCTAACTGGAAATATGTAATTATTGGGATATTAAGTAAGCTTTTTGTTGCACCAGAACTAGTTTATTAACAAGAATAAATTGCTTATTATTATTGTTGTATCATATTATACCAGCTAACATGCATTTATAACCAAAAAGCCACTTCACTATTTATTTACTACTTATTGTAATGAAGAATTTTTATTGAATCATAATCACATCAGATAAAGTTTGTGTTGAGCAACTCCACTGTGTCTTTCCTATCTTCTTAGAGTGTAAAATAATACCAACCTGGTACAGATATATTGAGGGCAGTTTGCGTTTAGCTGGCCTCTGGCCATCAACATGTTTTTTGCTGCAGTTAGCAAAGACAAAGTGCTTTGGTTGAACACGAGGCAACACATTCAACAATGTGCCCCTCACATGGCACTCGTATGGCAGAAGCAGCCTGCACAAATAAAAAAAATGTATCAGATTAGTGAGTCTGGGAAGAAACCATAGCAGCCACTCTCATGTACCATTGAACTCACTTCTCGTAGTGTCTGCGGGTGCAGGTGGCTGCACTTGTGCTTCGAGGGTTTCCTCCCAGCGTGTTGTACACTTGTTTCCACAGCTGCTGGGCAGTCACCTGGAAGAGTGCAGGTTGGTTTTAATTTATATTTATGTCACTTCCTTAATTAACAAGGACAGTATAAGCAGTGAGTCTCTCATTAGAGTGAGTAGTTAGTTTTGACAACAATAAATATATATTTCATTGTTAAAATGTAATAATTAAAATTAAACATATTGTTAATAATATTAACAATACTATTACTGATAATACTACTTATCCGTGAATCAGAAATATTTGATTACCTGGTGGTAGCCACCCAAGTCTCTGACAACCTTGTACATCACAAATAGATCAACTGAAAAACAGGGAAAATATACATAATCAAACACACTTCATAATCAGAATGTAGGGTTATTAGAATATGATCAGTTATTATTGAGAATTGATTGATTCAAAGGGTTAATAGATTATTACACAATGTGCAGATTATTTTTCATCAGCTAATTAATTAAATATTCAACTATTCGTTTTAAATCGTAATCACAATTACAACTACTCTTTTATGTCCAAAGACGTTAGTAGGCGGATAAATAATATATATTACATAATACCAAATACTTGTACTATATAAAATGTTTTTTTGGTGCATAAAACCAGTGAAATGCATTAAAAATCAATGTGTGATAAGATGAATAGTTGTAATTACTTTGTTTGAAGCCCAGATTTGGGATTCTTTCTATGGGTGTATCTTTCGTCTTCATGAACAGGTAGAGATCTTTGAGGAATTGTTCCTCTGTCATCTCCTTCACCGGCTCTTTGCTTCTCTCCTCTTGAATCTCTTGGTGTGCCATTTCCATGTGTGCCTGAGAACACAAAAGATGATGTTTCACAATATTATCAGGTTGTTTAATATTTAGGTATTAAAAAAAAAAAAATCACAGCATATCCTATCCCAGTTTTTGACAAAATGTAAAATCAATGTACAGCACTACTTGACTAAATACATCTCAGGACCTGAGGTTCTCTGGTGACAACAATGCCTCCCTGTTTCGTGCTCACGTCATCTTGAGTGATGATTGATATACACATACAGGTTTCTGAGCATATATCATAGTTGTATCCCATGTTTGTACTTGCCTCCGTGGATTCAACCCTCTCACTTGAGACAACATTGATATGACACTCAAAAATGTCATCAATGCCCTCATTCATTCATTCCATAGTGTCCATTGTTTTCAACTCCAGTAATAAATTAAACTTGTCAGCATATGCGCGCTCACACTGGAAATTAGTTCCATTATATTTTTTTGGGTATTTGAGTTTTGAGTTTGCGGTTTCATTTAGTTATGTTGCTTTTCATCATTTACTTTAATTGTGTCACCGTCATCATATTAATGCTTTTTCAACATTATGTGAATAGGATGCTTTTCAAAATAAAGCAAAACACTTCACTCCCCTGATTTTTTTTTTTAGAGAATAAAGAGCTACTGCAGCTTAAATGTATGTGGACCGAACCAAACCAAACTGACAATTGGCAGCATATTCCAGCATTATTCTAGTATAGAGTCTTTATTCTATCATAGATACTTAGACATAGATATATACAAAATCTTAAGCAACTCTATTCTGGATTATATGTGAAACAATGTTCCTCACCTGTGTTTCGATTGAGAGCGTAAGGTTGGATCTTATTATCTCATTGCCCTGATGCACAGAAAACAAGCTCTTGCATGTACAGTTTGTTCCCTCCGGTGTAGTAGAAGAGACACAAAAATCGCTGCAGCCAGTTGTATGTGTTGTATCAGTCACACACCTGTCCTGAGTAGCTGTATGACAGTATGGGTAACTGACAGAGGGGGTGTTTACTCCAACTTCTTCCTGCCGAGATTGCTATTGTCAGACCAGTTGAACTTGTTCTTCAGCATGTTCCAAAAAACAGCACACTGGAATATTCCACATAAAATTGGCAGAATTGGGAGAAAACCAGTGGAAATTTGTGCTCATATTATTCGAGTAACTGGGGTAATTGTCCAATTTGAACATATATATATATATATATATATATATAAAATAGTATATATTGCTGTCACTAGAGCACAAAAAAACATTGTGTCATCATTTGGAAGAGTGTATGAATAATTGAATTTTACACTGGAAACACTATAGCAGTATTACTGTGGGTGTTTAATTTAGCGCCTCCTGTTTTATTCATATAATTAGGCAAATTATTAAAAGGAGGGGCAGATTAGCCAAACTTCTCATTGGGGAAACAGTCCAAATGACCACATTCCTTACTTACCCAGTTATTCAAAAAGTAGTCCAACTAGGTGGTAAACAGCCATCTCTTAACAGTACTTGTGGTAAACATTCTGATTAAAGAAACAATAATTAATATTGAATGATGCTTTATTGGAGACTGTAGAATATTTCATTGAATTGTGACATCTACAATGCTCTTTAGGTCGTGAGAGTTGTCTGGGTGTAGCAAAGCTCTTATCAAAACAGAACATGATATTACTTGGTGTTCATTGTATTGATTGGATCATGGAAGGAATAAATGGGTAAAGGTTATGTAGATCCACCACAGCTTTGGATGACTGGAATTCTGTGCTGTGAGTAATCATTTGGTGTTGACAAATGCTTTCACTTCGGTCAATTGGACTTCAACTATCACAAACAATATACATGCTGGAAACAGCATAGCAACACATTTACTTCTCTATATTTCAGCCAATATTTAGTAGTACTAGTAGAATACTGATCATGTGGCCCAAAAGATGTTGGTTTTGGCTTCTGCCTGTCAGCTAAAAAGAAAAAACAAATGAATTCCAACTGTCACCCCCCAATGTAAGTTGAGTGCAGAGTTGCGCATGCATCACTTTGCAACAAGTGGCATAGAAGATGCTAACGAGAGACTTCTATAATGTCAATACAGTAAAAATGGACCTACGTAATGAAATTCGTTCACTGCTGGCTAAAGGCTAGCAATCAAACACAACAAAGGTTGTCAGTTGAATTGCGTTTTGAGTTAACGTTAGCAATCCAACAATCATAGATAGCTAAACCGTTTTTGAAATGATTCCCATCTTCTGTTATTGTTTGTAATGAAAAAAGTTTATTATTTCATGGATTTCACAAATTTCAGTATGACACGTTATGCCGTAAACTGTTTAATACTGAGCTTACAGCTTTATATGACTCAAATAAATTCCAGCAGGCTTTTTTATCTTTACATTACTGCAGATTGCTCATTCTGCACCTACTCATGGGTGTGGGTAGATTAATGATTGCTACTTTTACAGCCAGTGGGTTGAAATTAGACATCAGATATAAGCGAAATAAGCTTCATCTGCCCTTTGGTAGGAATGATCAAGACTGTACACACACTGTACATGTATTGACAAATTCAAAGCTATAAGCTTCTATATTGTCAACCCATGTAGCGTGCACTGCAAATCTGAGTACAGTGAGTCATGCTTCTTGACCTAAAACTTGTTGGTAGGCAAAAGAGAAGCAAAGGAACTTGATTCAGAGCTGGTATGAGCAGGATTCCTAATTAAAATAAGCTGCCAAAAAGAAGTAGCTGTTTGTCAGCATTTCTTCTCTGCGAGCTGTGCAGTTTCTATGTTATTCTGGCATCATTTGTCAGTTCTAGAGTTTTCCAAAGTTGACCGTGAAGTCTGATTATTAAAATTATTTAAATTCAATAATTAAAAAGAAAAAAGAATTAAAAAATGTATTATCAAAATTGCTTGTTGGTAAGAATGATGTTTGGAATTCACTTGACTCAAACGCCGCATATACACAACTAGCAATTTGCCACTGTCCTTCCTTGAAAAACGCTTCCATATTTTGTTTTTTGTCAAGCAGCAATTACGGCCTAGATTCATATGTTTATAGTGGCAGCGCCCTCTATTGGACAAAGCAGAAGTAAGGTAGTCTGGATCAACGTAAGTACCTTTCCAGGAGGGGGTACTTAGTACACAAAACATTCCGGGATGGGAGAAAAACATGCTCTGGTTTATTGGCCTTAATTTAAACCAATCACAATCGTCTTGCGCCGGACGAGCCCCAGTGGGGTTGCAAAATAATCTTGGTAAGGAACTTGTGTGTAAAGGTTGTTTTAGTCGTGCAACAGAAAACTCAGACTAGACTAGTCTAGCTAGCTGTCTGGATTTACCTGCTGAGGAGCAGTTAACCACAGTCTTCATAAATCAACCAGAGTTTAATATTCCAGTTCAAAGAAAGCAGAAGGTACTGAACATTCGGCTAAAAAGTGTAAAATCCAGCGGACTTTCCAGCGGCAACGAAGCAATCCCAGAAGTGGAACGTTGAGGATTTAGACTAACCCAGACCTTACTCTGCAGCGCTATGAAGATAGGTCTGGTCATTATCTGTTACCATAGCGGCAGAGCCTGCAACAGGATTTCCATGACGCTATCAGTTATTATGCTTTCTCCTCTTAGTTCCGGCTTATGGTTTTGGTGCATAGCGAGAAACGGGCACTACGTCACCAGTTGAAATGGAGCCTGCATTAACTTCCAATCTAAGACTAATGACTTGCCAAATCCTACTTTTTTTGCAGTCTAACAGATTTATTTTTGTGTATCATTACTCTTTACTACAAAACAAAATCTAAATAAATTTGATGCTTAGGGGAAATGTATCCAAATAAAAGTATATATTTTATTCAGGAAACGTTACTTTAAAGAAAAGTTTTTCAGAAATACAAAAAAGTAAAGTACAGATAAGTTCAAATTTTACTCAAGTACAGTAACAAAGTATTTGTACTTTGTTAAAGGTCCAGCGTGTAATGTGTTTAGTTCATTAGTAAACTAATGTGTTTAGTTCATTATTAAAATCAGTGTTGCCCGTCCTTTTTCATAAATATTTAACACCACCGTCAATTCCAAGAATTCCTATTGGCTTGAAATTTTACAGACGCTCCATGCGCCATCTTGAAATACGTTAGCTGAAAAGGGACTGTGCCATCCTTGATATGTCTGCTAATATCCTGACGGCCAGCTAAACACTTTCCCCACACCAAGACTCTGAAGATTAATTCTAGTTCCACAGGTTTATTGGAGTTCGAGAAAAGGTGAAACTGCAACATACAAAAAAGGCAGGGACAAATTAGCGCCATGCCATTCAACCTCGATTACACATGAATAAAGGCTTTACAAACATACAATCACTTTAAAAATGAAGAATACCTCTACACAATATCAAAAAACAAGTATACATACCGACGATGCTATTCCAGACACAAGATGTTGAGAGATGCGATAGGGTATGCATGAATCTAACACACTGAACAAATCGCTAAAAATGAACGTTGAGTTGTTGAGTGTTTACTTCCTAACTACGGGTCAAGACATAGGACATTTACAACAGCGCGATCTCGCATGAACATGACCAAAATAGTAACACATTAGGAATCCCCGTTGACAGTTAAAAGTAAAGCATATTTAACTTCTTAAACTTAACTTAATGACATTTTCCTACTCGTAACAAAACAGGGACGTACAGGAGATACTGCTCCGCCGTTTGCGTTTTTGCTGTCACCTGATAAACTCAGGTACTGCTAATCTGCTAATGGGTATCGTTGCTTCCCGGCAAGTTTGAAAGAGGACCACATGTATTCAAAATCCAAATGTCAGGAACAGGAGTCTTATTCACCCAGAAAAAAGAAAAAAGATATTGAAAAGGGCAAAAGACAAGCTTTTTGAAGCATGAAGGCTACTGTAGCTGTAATACATACTTTGAACTGCGTGGTGCGAGAGAGTTGATTGCGAAATATATTAAAAAAAATGCCTTTAATATAACAGTATGCAATGTCTTACTTATACGCCATGGTATTATAGCCGCTGCTGTGTGGGAACCATAGTCTGTACAATAATAATCAAACCGTCCGGGACTGAAAAGCGAAGCCTTCAACCTGCATTATATCTAATATCCAGCAGGGGGAGACTCCAGTTTCTGTAGTCCATGGGAAAATGAAAATTAACTTCCCACTTGAATCATTATCTCAATAAACATTTTTATAAAACATACGTAAAAATGTCAGTTGTATTACCAAATAAAAGGTGAACCGATGAACGCACCGTGAGCGACGACAGTTAAGTTTAGGCACCAAAAGTGAGTGCATGGAGCAATGAAAATTAAAGGTCCCATCGCATGAAAATTTTACTTTATGAGTTTTTTTAACATTAATATGCGTCTCCCCAGCCTGCCTATGGTCCCCCAGAGGCTAGAAATGACGATAGGTGTAAACCGAGCCCTGGGTATCCTGCTCTGCCTTTGAGAAAATGAAAGCTCAAATTAGCCGATCTGTAATCTAGCCCCTTATGAGGTCATAAGGAGCAAGGTTACCTCCCCTTTCTCTGCTTTGCCCGCCCAGAGAATTTGGCCCACCTATGAGAAAAAGACATCATGGCTTTCAAACGAGCATAGTGGCAGTTGGTCAAGGCCACACCCCCAACTTCCCCCTTGCTCTCCCTCCCTCTCTCCTCCTCAATAGCTACAGACACAGAAATGGCCCACACTAAGGAAAGCTCATTGTGGGAGCTGGCTCTAGTGGCTGTAATTCTGCACCAAGGCTGACATTTTGGAAAAGAGACTTCAGATACAGTATTAGCGGACCACTAAGGCCTATATAAAAGCATTCATTCAAGCAGCATGTCATGGCACCTTTATGTTTAGGCATCAAAAACTAAGCGTCATGCAGTGCCAACAGTTAAGTTTAGGTGTGAAAAAGTAAGCGTCATTATAGCAAAAAATAACAACATGGAATGCTTACAAATTACAGTTTTCATGAGAACAGCCTGCATCATGGATCGTTGTCACTTTGTGGGAACAAATGAGATTTGTTAAAGGTAAGATACACCTGGCAGTTTTAAAATTGTTCTTAAGGTGGTTTTACAAAAATTAGACATTTAAATCCCAAAGTTGTTTCCATAACTATCCCTTCACTTTTAATTAATGAGCATTTAATCCCACTACATCACCATTTGGGTGAGACAATACGTATAGGTATTCACAAGATGTATGAGAGCCTTCAGGTTTGCTTTCTTTTTTCTGCTCAAGAATGACTGCCAATTTTTACTAAAATAATATTAAACTCTCCTGAATAAGATGACCTTGGAGGAATATTCACAGCACATAATAACACAGAGACACTTAATTATAGATATGTATGCTGTATGCATTGTAAAACAAATCCCTGCATTCATCTATTTCTTTATTTCAGTGTCACAAAACATGTTTTGTGCATTGCAAAGATGTCACCTTCATCCATCAAAGCCAAGCAGAATCTATGACTTTAATCATTTGCAGGTGTGACTAATTATATGAACAAAGGCTCTGTCTGGAACTGGCACAACGATCTTAACTTATGGCACCTGTGCCTTTCCTGCTTGACAAGTTAAGAGGTCTGCAGGTTGCAGTTTATATGTCTGTTGGCAAAGAAGACAAGGCAAGGTAAGGCAGCTTTATTTGTATAGCAAATTTCAGCAACAGGGCAATTAAAAGTGCTTACAAAGTTACATAAAAAGATTAAAATAGTAAAAGTTACAGTGCAGTAAAAGAAATAAAACAAAGAGCAGTTAAAAACAGTCAAAATAAAATACAAAAATAAAAGTTACATTGCAGTATAAGAAATTAAACATTAAAGAGCAGTTAAAAACAGTTAAGCATAATAGCAGATTTTAGGCTGCTAGTATGGGATAGTGTATAAGCCGCTGCCCCACACGTTATCGGGCGCAGTAACCGTTTTGTGGAAACTCAATAAGGTAGGCACTCTGTACAGGCAGAACCACTTGTCTTTACCATCTCATTTATCCATCATGGGCCCTGCAGGATCATGTGACTTTGTACTCTGGTTACCCATAACCAAGAGTGGAAGTACTTCTCTTTACACTACAATATAGTCGGCACTATAAGACTATTTAATCGCAGCAAACTTTGCAAAATCCTGAACAGCTCAAACTGTTTCTTGTAGATTTTACCATAAAATCTATATCACGCCCGCGTTGGAGAAATTCTCAGACACGTATATGTTTCCTGTTCAAAAATACCCCCAGAATTGCCACAACCCTAATCTAAAAAGGCATCAAGTTACTCAGTTCACTTCAATATTTTGTTTCAGTCAACATTAATGATAAAAATTGTTTTTTGGGGCTTGACTGTTTAGAAAATGTTCATCAGAATAGTCATCAGAACTGTCTAATGAAGTCATTTAATTTTGCTCTTACCCTTGCTTTTTGACATACAGTTCAGTATAAGAAATGAGCAATCATTTAAAGAAAGGCAACATCAAAAAGAAAGGTCTTCAGCCTTGATTTAAAAGAACAGAGAGATGCGGCGGACCTGCAGTTTTCTGAGAGTTTGTTCCAGATATGTGGAGCATAGAAACTGAACGCTGCTTCTCCCTGTTTAGTTCTGACTCTGGGAACAGAAAGCAGACCTGTCCCAGACGACATGAGAGGTCTGGGGGGGGGGGGGTCATAGTGTAGTAGCAGATCAGAAATGTATTTTGGGGAAACAAAAGTTACCATTGTTTTAAAAAATCTGGGTCCATTACAATGCAGTTGATAACATTATCTCCACCTTCGGATATTGTCTTGGGATAAATAGTAAAAATAAACAGATACACAAAATGAAAGTCGTTTAACCCTGTAAGAGAGCATGGTGTAGTAAGCAATCAATCAGTCTAAATCAGAAGGATTAAGTTGAAGGATCTGTTCATTGAATTGTGCGTGAATCACTAAAATATTTCAGTAGTAGATAAATATTGAGCTTTACTGGTTCTCAGTGTGGCTGTAGTCTTTAACAGGGTTTAAACTCCCCTTTATCTACAGTTATAAAATCCCAAAACACTGATTGAAATCAGCAATATTAAATACAGACATCTCAGCCGAAAACAGATCAATCCAACAAGTCCAAAAAATGAACAATATTTTTTTATTTTGTTTAATCGTGGTGCTTCCCCTCACATAGATGTATTTGCATTATTCAGGAACGCACCAGTTCACGTACTGAGTCATTGCTGAAAGGTTGTTGCATGCGCATATAGCTTCAGGCCAGAGCTACATTGTGATCTCATATGAAAGTGTCATTAATATCACAGGCTCTACAAATACAATCTGCCACTTTCTAAAACACAACTCATGGTTTTTGTTGCCATTCAACCCAAAATAAGTAATTGTAAATTAAAGATTATTTTTTTACCAAAAGGTTAATCAACATATGATGGGCAATAGAACATGAAACTTTTGAGACTTTTTTAATCTCACCTAAATTTACATAATAACCTTAGGGAGACCCTTAAACCTGGCTGTTTGTGTAGCTAATGGCAGTGCACCTGAATATAAATGTGTTTAAAGATCTCTGATTTTAGTTAAAGGTCTGGTCACAACTCTTACAGTAAGCCCTAAAACAACAGTTACATACCTGTCCAACATTTAAACCGGTTTTGCTTGATATAATCATTCTTCCTGTTCCAATTGACACACTCCGTGGAATTGAACTGTGAGCTTTAAATATAGAAAGATTGTCCAATATCTTTATCTAATTTTCTGTAATCCAATGTCCATTGACTCAGACAAAGAAAACTGTTCAGTGGACGGGTGGAAACAACATGCATGATGTAGGCTACCTGGTAATGGTGCTCAACTTTGCAGACATTTGCAGATAATGGTTATTTCCTAATGAAAATATTTTTATGCTTTGTAAATGTACAAATAAAGGGCTATTTAACTTTTTAATACTTATTTAATTTAATAAAATTAGTTTTTGAAGGAATTTCTTTGTGTAGAGAATAACATAACATTTTTATATAATTCTTTTTTGAGTCTAAGAATGAACAAAGAGTCTTGGAGAATCACTTTGTTTTTAACCCTCTAACAAGCTGACAGCACTGGCGAAAGGGTAAAATTACTGTAATATATATATATATATATATATATATATATATATATATATATATATATATATATATATAAATAAAAAAGTGTGATGGGTGAATTACTAGCCCTTCTGACCAGTGACATCTGACCTCCAAATCTGGGAAAGAAAATGGAAGTAGAGAGAGGCCAGTCTCTCGTACTTGAGAACAGAAGAGCATAATGTTAGGCTATCGGGGGCCATGCATCTTGATGGGGGTAAAGAGTTCATGCAGCTAAAAATAAGTCAATAATCAGATATGTTTGTAATCAGATATATAATTTTCCATTATAGCTTAAAGGTGCACTATGAGTTCCTGCATTGTAACTTCTGTTTACATTCCAAATAAACTTAAAACAAAACGGAGCAAACTCTTCTCCCCCCCCCCATGTTTCCGTAACTGTCATGATTAACTGACTCACCAACCATCTTGTCGGTGATTGGCTGGAGTGGTTTGTTGTATTTTGGTCCACAGGCTGTGCCCCTAGTGTTTGTTAGATGTTTACGACCCCTCTGTTGTCTCCAGAGACCGGACTTTTTCACAGTGTATTCAGGGGGCCGGCGGCTAGAGAATCAAGGAGAGATGCCTACGATTTGAGACAAAAATGAAATTGCGCTGAAACCATGCAGGAACTCATAGTGCACCTTTCAAAAGTACCAATTACGAAAGAATGTGGGTTGAACTGAGCACATACTGAAACCGCATAACAAGCAGCAGTGTGCAAAAAAAATCTGTTTCCTCTTTTATGTAAAAGTGTCCCGCGGCAGATGTAGGCCTGTTCATTTGATGAATTATGTTTTCTAGCTACTGTGACTGGGGAGCATAGTAATTCTGGAATTTTTCACATAAAGAAAGAGAGAGAAATTAGATAATGATGTATCTGGATAGCTTTATCAATGGTCACATACAGGCATTTTAAAATCATGCGGGTTTTTTTTTCCTGCGGACAGAGTTTTGAGGCTGAATGGACTGAATGTTTTAGAAATCAGCCATAGTAAATGTAGACCTGCACTCTGCCTTAGGATGGCATCCACAAACAAAATGTGCTCTCTTGTCTGTTTTTAAAGTCACCAAACATATTGCTGGAATGCTGGAGCTAACCTCTACACAGATAAAATCAAGACGTGATGCTGGGATGAATGGAGCACAATGGAGATTTGTGATTTGATTTTTGGATTCATAATTAGGATTTATTAGTTACAAAGACACTGTAATTCCATTATGGATTAAAAAAAGCTTCTGGATGGGCTACAATTGTCAGGACCTCGTTGAAACAGCGGATTTCTCTGCTTCTAAACAACGAAACGTCTGAACACTGCATTCATCTGGACATATTAAATAAGACAAAGTACGCGTTTGTCTCGTAGACGATACAACCGACTTACGTCCGTTACCTTCGAGCCACTGCCAAATGAGTTGCTACAAAGCTAATTAAGACTGTCTGCGCCACACAACTCTCTCTGTATTTCTCAGTCTGGCTATGTTCAGAAGATTGTGTCTGGTGACTTTCCCGCGCAGAAGCTCAAGTGAAGAGTCCATGTTTTTTTTGGTTTTTTAATCCTCTGTGTCTTTTATGGCTACTAGCAACTGCATCGTGGAGGGGTGGGGGCACGATCACGGAAGGCTGTATCATGTGGACACACCAAAAGTGTTGTCATTACTCAGTATCTCTCTAATCACATCAGTTCTGGAATCAAAAGCTGAGATGGTTACTGAAATTATACATTAAGATGGCATAATATTTTTTTCATAGTAGACTGAAAAGACAAAGTCCTAATTGTTGACAATTACTGTGTTTTGACTTAGTGTATTGATGTTACACTAGAACATATCCATATCATGAGCTGCAACACATCTCCCAACAGGACATACTGTACTTATGAAAGGAGTCATAACTTAAATTGAACATGATTCAACAAAAATACTTGTTTTACAAAGTCTCAACATAAGGTTTACCTTATGTCTACAATGGAGACCTTAATATAACACATGATAAAATAAACCATTATTTATTTAAACATAACAACTAAACCATCTCCAGGACAATTGCACAACTCTATCCACTAAGATGTGTTTGAAGATGTGTTTTTTTTTTTTTTTTTGTATAGATACTTTCTTATACTTTCCAAAAGCCATAACCACCCTGAACTCACACATGCACTGACTTCACTCCACAGCCTACCCCCGGCCCCCCCCGGCCATTCTTTTCCCACCTACTGTGCAATACTGAAAGGACACTGGAATTCTGTGCAATTTCATACAGTGCAATATTTAACCATATTATTTCATCACTGTGCAATATTTGTTATTTAGTACTTAACCATTTCATTATATTACAGTGCAATATTTATTTGTTATTAATACTTAACTACTTTTTGCATAATGTGTATACAAAGCAATTTTTTTATATGTATATAGTTGCTCTCAGGACTATGCATCAAGTCCCCCCTCTTTTTTTTTTTTTTTTTTTTTTACTGCACTACCTATACTTTGTATTTTTATATTTGGTGTTGACACTATAAAGGGGTTGCTTCAATCTTGTTGCACAGGTACTGCACTTGTGTATAATGACAATAAAGGGCTTCTTTTCTATTGATCCCCAAGGGGAAATTCAAGGTCCCAGTAGCTTACAGACATCACATATAACATACACATACATCATAAACAGGATGATAAATAACAAACAAATCCACATGAATAATATGGACAACAAAAGGAAAAAAATACTTAATAAAAAGAAATCCACATGAATGTACTCAGGATGTATAAGCATGAGACACTCGCAATGACAGGGCAGGGACTGGCCCTGTGATTCAGTATGCATGGTAAGGTGCTCTACGAGAGTGTGTCGTGGTGGTGCAAATAAGTTCAATAGTGGAAGGATAGAATCTAGAGACAAGCATTTAAATATGGAAAATAGTAGAGAATAATGTAGATATAGTAGTAAAAACTATAGCAGTACAAGGATAAAGTTAAAAAAAAGACAGCATTAAGTATTGCATTATATGGGAATAAAGTGGACAGTAGGATATACACAAATCAAGTCAAAATTAGGTTTGAAGTTATAGGGTTACAGACATTGTAGTATTAAGTCCAACCTCAGTCCAGGCTGAGGGAGGGGATGTGCATATAATAAACAGTGGGCCAAGGGGCAGTCATTACATAACGGTTGTTATAGGAGGGAGGAGAGGCAGACAGACTGTGAAGAGAAGTCTATCTCCTCTTCCTTTTTGTGAAGCATTGTAGAGTTTTGTGGCCCTGTGGACAAAGGTTAAAATGTTAAAGCTTAGCTGTAATTTGTTGTTTCATGAGTACAAGGAAGTAATGTGTCTATCTCCTATTAGACATAGTTGTCTGAGGCGTGGCTCCTGTATGTCTTTTACTGAATATACTTATCAGGTTTTCATCATTGTTTAAATGAGTGACATCCGTAACAATGCTTTGCTGAAATTTTGAAATGCAGGCATGCATGTGTGGGTGGAGTATAAAAAAGAACATAAAGCACATTCACACTAAAGCTCATTCAGAGCATTATCAGATGGAAAACTAGTGTACCAGAAAATGGAATACAGCACAATGGTGTTTATCTCAATATTGGCATTCATCTGATTGATTAATCTCCAGATATACATGCGTACGTGCAGCAGTGCTGGACAGAGGATACAACTGGTTTTAAAAGTGAAACAAAGATTGAACGGCTGTTTGTGATTGGTAGTTGCACTCGTGCTCTTTAATTACAGCAAATTTATACGGAGAGAAATTAGACCATATTTACATTTCCAAAAAGGAGGACACTCGGCCCAGCCTCGAGACACAAATTCAGAGAGGCTTCTCAGAGGTTAATGAATATACTTTATCATGCCTCAATGGTACAAAAATAACTTATGTAATCAAATAAAATATAGAACAACATAATAGCTCTTTCGAATAAATGTTCTAAATGGGACCTCTTCTGTGTCAGTTTCAAAATCCAGCTTCAACTAAATATCTCTTAAAACCTTTTCAATGTAATAAGATAAGGTTTTTTGATGTCTATGTGAGCTTTGAGGTCTCCAGAACCTTTATCACACACTGAAACATATGTGCTAGCTTTGCACACGATGCACTCCGCCTCCCCTCAATTATTTTTTTTGCAGTGCAACTGTGAAGCTGCACTTACGCTTCGTCATTTTGCATCCAATGCTGCTCCGCTGTCTGGTCTGCTCCGCTGTCTGGTCTGCTCCCTGTATGCGCGCGTCGCAGAGCTGCCCACAAGGCAGCCTCTCGGGAATTCCGTCACACAACAAAGTACCGTAGTATTGTGTGCAAAGCGCCAGTCAATTTAAGTACATGCTTAATTGACCCATGAAAAACAGCAAAACATTTTAATTAATTTATAATAGGAAACTCAATAAAAACCCATTTGCCAACATTATATTGTATTAAATTGCTGTAGCCTACATTCACCAATTTTAAGCACGGGCAGAACATAACGTAATCTGAGATCATTCCTTCACAGCGCTGTGCAATGCAAGAAAATCTCAGAGCTGAACCGGGCAGACATAACACTTTTCATCAGACTGGGTAGGGTTAATTGAGTCTACTGCTAACTTACAACACTAATAACATTACCGTCGCCAAAATATACCTCTCTCTGCGCGCGCACACACATACACAAACAGTCCAGATCTGGTGGTTGGTTAACTATTGGATGCTAATGTCTGATTAATCCACATTGATATATTTTGTGATTACATTCTGAATCTGCAATGTTCTCTGTCAGGTAAATCAGTAAGTCAGTAGCAGGCTATACAGTGGAGTTGCATTTGAAGTGGTTTTTGGGTCCTTCTGTAAGTCATTTTGGTGTACAATGTGATTTTTGAGGAATTCTACAAGCAGCAATACCACAGGCCAAACAATTGACCCTTTCCAAACAGGCAAATTTTCAACGGGCACCGTACTAGTTGAGATTAGTTTCTCTCAATAGATTTATTTTTAAAACAACCACATTCAGTGTTACTCACCAAAAACAATCTTTCAGGTCTTACTGTTTTCTTCCCCATGAAACACTTGCGCAATCTATTTTTCTCTGAAACCAGCACTGCTTACCTTGACATTAACTTGCTAGCAGTTTTCTTCTTCCCTGCCTTTGTTGGTGCATTGCTGTGTTTCATGGAACATTAGTGCCACCAGTGTAATTTTGTGAAACCATTGCAGTGAATATGGATTAGTGGTGGGCGGATTGATCCGAATATCAATATCGGTACCAACGTTGGTTTTGATATTAATGATCAGGCCCGGCGGTGGCCCACACACACACACACACACCAGCAGAAGAATGGCAGGAAGATGAAGGGAGGCTAAAGGTCATAAAAATTCATTGACCTTTATTATTATTATTATTATTAAAATGTATTAGTAATAATACTAGGATATTGCATGACAGGAACGCATTGTTGCAGAATGAAAATATGCTTACTGCTGCCCTATATGCTGGGAAGTAAAAGTCATGGAATGCAGATATGAGGAAAATTTCTTATTTCCTTATAATACCGTCATGCAGTGTGTCTGTATCAACTTATGCGACAAGTAGCTGGAATTACTTGTGTTCCACGATTGTTTTAGTCAATAAGTGGATAGGAGTATACAGATGTTAACTTGGATGACAATTAATTTGAGTGTGTGTGTAAAACACCGTCATTACTCATGTCAGTAAAATTGATGTGAACACAAATTGAACTTTCTATTTATTAGAATTTGGGCAACACACGGGGAAAACCATGCCTGAAATCAGTTTATGTTTATTGAACATTTGCACAGAATTGGTTGTAAAACAAGTATAGTAAATTGTGTGCTTTATGGTTCTTCAGCTCTTTTAATCTACCAGAGGTTTTCAAGTGTGACTTCCTGATAATACCACAATTGTTAAAGTGTTGAAGGTTCGTTACTTCACCACACAGTGGAGCTGTGGCTCAGCTTTCATATTGCTTTGCCCGCATTGAAATGCCTGTGATGTGACATGAAGGTTAGGCTGATTATGGCATTTATTATTCAGCATGTTTAATCTTAAAGTTAAAACCTGCTACCAATATTAGTGCATGGATTTATATTTGATACTGTGTCCTGTATATGTTGCCAGTGATCATACGTAGGCAACAAACAAATGTGTCAACCAAGGGGAGGGTTCTTATTACTCTTGCAGTTCATGTTGCTGATTTTATTTTCTGGTCATAGATAACATTTTTCGCTTCTGCCCCAGCGTCTATAGAAGACTGACTGCAATGCATAGGAAATGAAGAGCGATGCTGGATGTACTGTACTTTTTCAAATTAACAGACCTTGTCAAATTGGTAATGGGACTCTTTACTGACAACATGGTTGAACCTCACTTTTGTTCTATGGTGACATCTATAAAGGCAAAATCCTTCTGCTTGCTCTGTATCCCTTTCCGCAAGTCCACGGGAAGGTAAATAATTTCAGAGGCAAATGGTTAGATTGACAATAGATATGTTTGGTGAACTGCTGCAAAGGTCATGTCAAAGAGGGACTCCAAATGTCAAACACCCGTCTCTGAAGTTTAAGCCTTTGTAAGATCAGACATATTGATATTCTTTTCCAGAATCTAAAAATGTCATTACTGATATTTTGATGCAGAATATACATTGGCTTCTCTGATAATGGTAATTGAGCATTGATGGATGTCTGTGGAAGATATGAACTTCTCTGTGCGTGCGTGCGCACGCACGGTGTTATTTTGAGCAAATACCCCTGACCTTTTTTTGCCCTTAGTGCCCTTTCAAACAAAGATCGAATGTCTAAGAGTGAACCACCAGGCACTATAAACCAAAAGGGACATATTAACAGTTTGGAGGACATTTATAACGTTGCAAATGTCACTATTTGCATGGCAGTGAGTGTCTAAGGCAAGCTTCTTCTCCAGGTGAAACCACACCAATAAAATGTAATTTTTTTTAGTTTTTGTCTTGACAATATACCAGTTTTTCTTTGGGTAATATAAGGGCTTCCCACTTATCCATACTGTACAAATTACAAACACCAATCTTACCATCTTATGCCAATTTTGAAACCATCTGTTAGTGTAATAACATCCTGAGCCAGGAACAAGCTGAAAGACATCTTAAATTAGACCCATAAATAGCCAACAAGTGGGATTCTTTAATTTTTTTTTAATTAGATAAATCTCAGCGCACGATCATAAAGGTCCCATGACATGGTGCTTTTTGAATGCTTTTTTTTAATATAGGCCTTAGTGGTCCCCTAATACTGTATCTGAAGTCTCTTTCCCGAAATTCAGCCTTGGTGCAGAATGACAGCCACTAGAGCCAGTCCCACAATGAGCTTTCCTTAGTATGTGCCATTTCTGTGTCTGTAGCTATTCAGGAGGAGCTAGGGGGGGGGCAAGGTGGAGGGTGGGGGTGTGGCCTTGACCAACTGCGAGAGGTAACCTTGCTCCTTATGATGTCATAAGGGGAAGATTCCAGCTGAGCCCATCTGAGCTTTCATTTTCTCAAAGGCAGAGCAGGATACCCAGGGCTCGGTTTACACCTATCGCCATTTCTAGCCACTGGGGGAACATAGGCAGGCTGGGGGAATGCATATTAAAGTTATAAAAAACCCCAAAGTGACATTTTCATGCCATGGGACCTTTTTTTTTTTTTTTTTTTTTTGGACCCTGAGGAGAGAGGAACCTTGCCGGAGTAGCTATGAGCAAAGATGTACAGGTGTATCCTTTTTTGTGGAGGTCTTTTCGGCACCTGTGGCGTATAATAAAGGTGTGACCCACAGCTCGACTATACAAACCATGGTAGCTGTGCCACACGTCATATTTCACTGTTGCCTCTACTCCTCTCTCCTTTTTGTCTCTTACTCACCTCCTACGTTAGCATCTCAGGTTAGACGTGCTAAGAAGCAAGGAGAGGAGGAAAGGAAATCAAGCGAAGGAATCAAGCATGTATAAACTGAGAAATGAGAAAAGGGGAGAGTAGGGTTGCAGAATAGGGAATACAGCAGTTATGCACCAAGAGCATGCTGGTAAACAAGGGAAGCAATCTGGTTTGGAAGAGGTGCATGCTGTTCACCAATCCATGTTTTTGGTCATAACTGATGTGACAAATATGTAAAAAAAAAATTTGGCGTTTCAATCCTTCATTCTCTGTCTGTGTCGGAGCAGGGCGAGTTGCCGCATCCATTGCTGTTTGCCACAGTGTCCTTTTTATGTTACCACAAATGTTCAAACGTTCTACACATTAGGGATTTATGAAATGCCCTATAGACAGCACATGGCATCCATGGCAGGATGTGGTAAGTGGTGACAGCAGAGCAGATTTCCCTGGAGCCCTTAGTTGTCCTGGATGGAACTGTCAGAAGAAGTCAGATTAGGTCTTCAAGCTACTCCTGGCAATCCAAAAATCTAACAAAATAAACTCCAATGGTCTCCAGTGCTGTTAAAGGAATAGTTCGTAATTTCCTAAAATGTGGCTTTCAAATGTATTGGTTATTACACTTTTTTTTTTTTTTTTTTTAATGAATGACTTATTTGTGGATTTTCGGCATGTCCACTGCAAATTTGTTTTATGACCTATTATTATTTTAAAATATAATTGTATAGCCTGCAGTACATGTCCCTGACAATTTGTGTGTGTGTGTAAAGGCATTTATCTCACATATTATATATGCAATGTAGAAATAAATAAATAGTGTATATTAAGCTCATTGCAAGTCAGGCAGATAGGATCACACTCTGGCATGTTTGCTCTTTTTTAATTAGACAATCAGGACACACTTGTGGTGTACCCACACAAGTGGTGGGAATGCACAGGAAGACAAGTTGCTGCGCTGGCACCTCTTACATGAACAAAATTGAAGTAGAAAAAGGAAGAGTGTAACTGTTGATTTGAAGATTATTTTTCCATTTCAAATATGAATTAACAAGACACCTTTTAAACACCTCTGCAACTCACGCTGTTTTTGTGGCTTTTTTTCTGTGAGCTGATATATTTGTCAGAAACGCAGCAAGAAGGAAATAGTCATGTACTTCAAGCAGAAAATGAAAGAGGTGACTGGAGTGAAAATGAATTCAGAAAAGCATCTGCCATAATTTCATGAGAAACTTGTCTATGATGAGAGTATATGTCATCATGATTATTGATGGATGGCTTATGCTAAAGTTAGTCAAAGAGATGTGTGAAGAACAGCAACATGTATCAGTGTTAGGCAAAAATCTAAATCTAATCTACTGTGACATAATTGTAAAAAGAAATCCAGCGCTCCTCATGCATCTTCGTTTGGTTGTCATATTGGAACGTTTGAACCTTTCCTCCATCTCCTTCTGCTTCTCTTGCACTTCTCCTTCTAAATGGAATGCAATCATTAGCTGGTAGATCAGCACACCCACCACTGTAACCCAAGAAGGGTGAACAGATGGGCACAAAGAACCAGAAGGTGTTTGCCCTGGAAGAGAATAAATGGAAAGAACTCTAATGCATGTTGTCATTTTAAATATGTCATGCCTTTACAGTACCTTGCAGGTCTAAGTGTGCGTGGAAAGCATATCAATATTGAAACATCCTAATTTTAATTTGATTAAAGGAGCACCTCGCTAATCTAATGCGTTCCGTTTTTTTTATTTGTCACAAATTGCAGTACAATCCAGCTCACCCTCATCTTTACCAGGATTTTCAACCTCTCCCTGGCCCAGGCAGTCATCCCGCCCTGCCTAAAATCAGCCACAATCATCCCAGTGCCAAAGAAGTCTCCCATAAACAGCCTAAATAATTACTGTCCTGTGGCCCTCACCCCAGTAATCATAAAGTGCTTTGAGAGACTTGTTCTACTACATATCAAGGACTACCTCCCCCCCAGACCTGGACCCCTATAAGTTTGCATACCGCGCGAACAGATCCACAGAGGATGCCATCGCCGTAGCTCTCCACTCTGCGCTGAGCCACCTGGAGCAGCAGCAGATCTACGTCCGGATGCTCTTTGTGGATTACAGCTCTGCTTTTAATACAATCATCCTGGACATTCTCATCTCCAAACTGGTCACTCTTGGTCTCCACCTCTCACGTGAGCTTGGTGTTCGGAGAACAACCTGGCTCCGAACACCAAGAAAACCAAGGAGATCATCGTCCACTTCAGGAAGAACAGCACCGACCTAGCCCCCCTGTACATCAACAGCGAGTGCGTGGAGAGGGTCCACACCTTCCGGTTTCTCTGCGTCTTTATCTCTACTGACATCTCCTAGACAGACAACACCACAGCGGTCATCAAGAAGGCCCAGCAGCAACTACACTTCCTGAGGGTCTTCAGGAAGTACAACCTGGACTCCAACCTGTTGCTGACCTTCTACCGCTCGTCCAGCAAGAGCCTGCCGACGGACTGTATCACAGTCTGGTACGGCAGCCGCACCGTGGCAGACAGGGAGAGGCTGCAGAGGGTTGTTAGGTCAACACAAAAGATCATAGGCTCCCATCTCCCTCCCTGATGGACATCTGCACCCCCCGCTGCCTCAGCAGAGCAGAGAACATTATCAAGGACAGCTCCCGCCCCAACTGTGATCTGTTTGACCTGTTGCCCTCAGGTAGGCGCTACGGGTGCATCAGAGCACGGACTAACAGACTCAAGAACAGTTTCTTCCCAAAAGCCATAACCACCCTGAACTCACACATGCATTGATTTCAATCTACAGCCTACCCCCGGCCCCCGGGCTTCCCTTCTACTGTGCAATACTGATGTATAATACCTAGGACAATGGAATTCTGTGCAAATTCATACAGTGCAATATTTAATATTTTTAACCATTTCATTACTGTGCAATATTTATTTGTTGTTAATACTTAAATACTTTTCACACAATGTGTATACAAAGCTATTTTATATATGTATATAGCTGCACTCAGGACCGTGCACCAGGTCCCCCCCATTTCTTTTTTTCTCTGCATTACCTATACTTTTTTTTTATTTTATATTATTTTGCGTCGCCACTGTAAAGGGGTTGCTTCAATCTCATTGCACTTATGTATAATGACAAAGGCATTCTATTCTGTTCTATTCTACAACTATGTGTAAAGTGTTTTATTGATTTAATGATTTGCTTGATTGACAATGTCAAAATATCAAAGTCAGCCTCGGTGGTTGCTGCTCGCCATGTCACTCCTCTACTCCCTCTATCCTATCTTTACATCTCCTGAGCCTCCTACGGTTGATGTCACTGTTACCTACAGTTAAGTGCTGTTTTTTTCCTAGTCCAAAATAGTTTCGTACTCACCTGAAAACCTCTTGACACCAGCTGACGAGAGCCTTGAAGATGCGCGGCCCCAGGTCCCTGGCTGGGTTGACGCCATAGCCAGAGTTGAAGCCCATTTACAGGCCGATGACCAACACCACAAAGCTTACAGTGAAGGACGCCAGACCTCTGTGGACTGGATTGTTGTGTTGATCAACTATGGCATAAATGTGCACACGATCAATGCAGCTGTTACAATAATCTGAATAACAGTTCAGAATGATCTATTAACACTGTTTGTTCACTTCAAGTTGATGCCTTCATTATTTTCAATAAGAAAAAGTAGTCCTGCTGATGCATGAACAAGGTAAAGTCTTCAAAACAGCTTTTTCATACACCATCATGGAGATGTTAATAATCTCTTTTTAATCAGAAAAACTATTTAGCAAATTTGTTTCCCTTGTGATTCCTGTGAGATATGTTTCATCACCTGTAAGAAATTGTGATATTCACAATCGTGTCAACTTTTTCATCAGAAAAAGGCACTTCATAGACATTCCACTGTCCACTAATGTATTCTATCATCAATGGATAGCTGAAGCACCACAAGGAGCAACGGGACGTTGGATGAACGTTGGGTGTTTCCTTCAATTGGCATTGTTGCATAATGACATGTCTGGATTTAGAGGAACACACCAACTTATTGAGTATCGCTGTCACTACAAATCGCAACATGTAAAAAGGAAAATGTTAGCGTTATTTTGTAACTTATTGAGAGCAGTAGGCTAGATGTTACCTCCACAGTCTGTGGTAAGCTAGGCTAGCGGTGGGTGTGTCAGACAGAGTTACAAGATGCACAGAGATGATAAGGGTATGTATGTATTTATCTTACTCTGGGGGATAGGATGAATAAGCTAAAGTCCCAATAAGTCGGCGGGTTCCTTTAAGACCCCTCTGTTTCACAGCATATGTGCACAGTAGAAATGGTATATTCTATATTATATATATACTCCACATGCTGTGGCATGTCAGGATCTATTTGAGTGCTCCAGCAGCGGAGCTGGCTGGTGGCCACCCTGGCCAGCATGTGCAATGTTTACTGCAGTTCTTGTGAAATTGCATCGCTGACACCAGCACAGAGGAAGTACTGTTTCAGTGTCAACAGGGGTCTCGAAAAGGTAAACTGGAAAAAACAGTTAACATAAGAAAAGAAGCTGTTTAGTGTGTGAGTGTACATGAAAATAAAATGGTGTATGTTTCCAAAAAGTCAATATTACATAATTTGCTGATTGTTATTAGGCATGGTTAGCTTATAGCTATTAATGGTCTTCTCAATTGTTTGGTAGAGCAGACATAACATGAGCAAATTGCAAAGGCGAAAGCTCCTTGCACATTGTTCTTAAATATGCTTTCTGGAATTTCTGTCTGTTTAGACAACTTATCAAACAACTACTCAGACCTCTGTTAAGAATGTCGCTCACACCTGTTGTAGGAATGTTAGACTATATACTGCATGTTCCACTTCCAGGATTGCTTTGGTGCTGCAAGAATTCCGCCAGATGCATATATTTTCCATTTCCTCCAGTTTTCATTGTGTTGAATTTAGAATTTTGTGGATTTATGAGTACTATTGTTGACTGCTCCTCAGATTTCTGCATGGTAAATTGAGACAGCTAGCTAGACTCTGTCCAGAGTTTTCTCTTGCACGACTATTTTGCAGCTGCTCTGTGCGGAGTTTAGCAGCGCCTGTGACGATTCTGATTGGTTCAAAGAAATGTCATTAAACCAGAGCACGTTTTCCTCCCAGCCCAGAATGCTATGTGGAGTAGCCACACCCTCCTTCAGCGCGCTTCGGAGGAGGGTCTGGCAAAGCAAGACTATAGGAATGTTAACTTTTTTGAGACATATAGCCAGCAGCTACAGGATTATGTGCCTTACATCTGCACTTGCAAGGTGCCTTCATTAATTATTTGAATTTTTTGACATGGCAGGAATCTAATTGCCCTTCCTTTTCACACACTTAAAAGCGGTTCCACACAGATTCCAAGTTTAGACAATGAGATATAATGAATAGTGACACTGTCCTGCTCATTACACCAACTGCCTTTTTTTTTTTTTTTTAAAGTTAGACGTTGAGAGGAGCCGATGTGATTGGCTATTACTGGAGTGCCAGATTTACATGCAATATCTTCTGAGCAATAATAATTTGGGGCTCCAGCAGTGGAGCCATGCAAGTCCTACGTCCTGCTATGTCTACAGTACACTTCACCTCTGCCATGTTTTTCAATCATCCGTCTCTTACACATTTCAGTTTGAGTCAAGTGTGTTCAGCTCCACCAGCCATGACTCACTGTGACCTCAAGTATCTAAGTCTGTGATTGTGTTCTTTTCTACTTAAACATGTGAAATTGAGGCCCAATATAACAGACAATGGACACTGATGGAAAATGAATGGATGTTCTACAGCACTTGTGCAGTACTTTCACTGGAGTGAATGGCCTCTGAGTTGAAGTTCTACACTTAAGAAATCAAGTCACTGTTACCTGATCAAAGAACCCATTAACCAGGGTGAGATGTCTGGATGGATATGTGGCAAAAATCCCAGCTGTGGCATTTTTCCCCTCCACAATCACCTCCCCCTGGCTAAGGTCCCACAATGCATCTGGTGGATTTCTTTTCTTTAAAAAAATGTAACCTTTTTATAATTAGTTATGAATTCTAATAGTACAATAACGCTTTGTCAATGTTTTCACTTATCTAGTGAAATATCTTAACATGTACTTAATGGATTGGAACATTTTGTAGACATTCATGGTTTCCACACACTGTATTGTAGCACCACCATGAGGTTGTAATTCATGTTTTTTAAATTTTTATTTTTGGGGGGCATCTTATTCTTTTATTTGATTGTATGAGTAGAAAGATGATAATAGATGAGGGGAGAGAGAGAGAGAGATGCAAAAAGGTCAGACCCAGAACACAATTACTTTTTTCTGTTTTTAATACAACTAGGTAAAGAATAAGCGTGTTAGTCAATCCCTTGTGTAAGAGATTCACTAGAAAGCCACCATTTTTTTTTTTTTTTTTTAAAGGTCAAAGTACAGATACTTATTTGTTCACTAATGGGTTTCATCAGAGCAAAAAAACAATTGGCTTTGTTCCAAGTGTCAGGCAGGTAGCTACAGCAGGTTGTATATTTTTAATTGTCACCACCAAGCTACAGTGTACGGAAGGAACTCAAAGGTTCAAAATTGTTCTGGCCCTCG
The DNA here is from genome assembly GCA_013375575.1 of Percina caprodes. Classification (NCBI taxonomy): domain Eukaryota; kingdom Metazoa; phylum Chordata; class Actinopteri; order Perciformes; family Percidae; genus Percina; species Percina caprodes. Next base: position 3,013,352 of record JABXJD010000016.1, read on the forward strand.
GGTCTATCCATCTTGTGTTTGCCCTCCAACGATCTGTAACTACTACACTGTACCACTGAGTAGACGACAACAAACTAGATTTGTGTGGCATGTTAAACTTGAACAATTTTCATTAATCTGATTATTCCTCATCGATTTCACGTGCCAAAATGGATCCGGAATACAATCTCAACACCCAGGAATGCTATGAGAGTCTGGCAGAGAAAGAACAGTGGGAACTTCCTCCAGGGCTCTCTCCCAAGTAAACACATTGAAAAGGTCACGGCTGGGTTTAGATGACCACCTAATAATAAGAAAAATATAGAAGTCTTGGTATAGTTTCATACATATATGTAACACGAGAAAACAAACACATAGAGGCTGTTTCATCTCTACTGCATAGACCCTCCCCCTTTTTCTCGGTGCCACAGAAGGGCATTGTAAGCCTACTGTATATTCAGTAATTGCAGTCTCAGTAAAGTCTTGTTGGGATGGCAGGTCTCTGTGACACAAATTAAATTGGAGGGGATGAAAAGATTCAGAAAAGTATACCATTTTCCAATCTTACAGGGGAAAATAACTGCTCTGATGGCACACTCATGAGGGGCTTCGCTTCTGTTCACACCTTAATCGTGTCAGGGTAGGAGCTATCTAATTATAAAGCTTATTTTCTCTGCTGCAACGTGTGTTAGAGGGGGACAGCCTCATTATAAAGGCATTGAAGAATTGAGTATGAGTGAACTGCGGAACCCTTTATAGTGTTTCTCCTTCTGACAGAGGATACTATTGGATTGAGAATTGACTCTCTCACTTTCCTTTCAATTACATTCAACACAGTTTGGAAGTTCAGGGGCAAGTGCCCCCTCTTACTGTGTGTGTGTGTGTGTGTGTGTGTGTCTTTTAAACTTTGCATTCCTCCATCCATGGCTTCCTGTTCTGCTTCCACCGCTGCCTTTAGCTGTCATTCGTCTGGCGAACACATCAGTGTAGTAAATACTGCACTTTTGATAACTGCCAGGTTACCCTTTGCTGATATTTAATGTCTGTCAAGCCATCAATAATAATGACTCCCTGGTATGCTGATGGAGGATGAAGAAAAAAGCTGAGTCTGTTGGAAACATTCTTTGAAGGACAGGTACTTCATGACAGTGATGCAAATGACTGTAGCTCAACTAAATGTGTGGTTGTTGTTGATAATAAAGTTTTCCTCGCTTTAAACAAAAAGTATTTGTCAAGATTGGCTTTACTGCCTCATTGTTGTTGCTAGTATGAATATAAAAAAATAGTTACCAACTCAACAATTTTCCCTTTTAACTGGGTCTTTTATTTTCATCTAACCTCATTAAAAATATAGAGAAAGGCATTGACGTGGTAGTTTTTTGCACATTTAATGAAGGAAACAAAATACAGAATTGGCCACAAAGCTTTGTTTTTATACCTAATAAAAAAAACATATGTTTTATATGTTATTATGGGCTATGTTGGAACAAATATATATTTATTCTGTTTACCCAAAAGTCATTCACTGAGAGAGATTACAAAAAACTCCAATAAAAGAAATCCACAGTGTTATTTGGGATGTGGGAGGTGTATTGCTGTGTAAAAGGTTGCCGCAGATATGGATATATTATACTGAACCATGTTTTATAGCTAATGTCAAAAACAGAAGTAATGTGTCACTTTCTCTAGCAGATTTCTGAAACGAGTCTTCACTTCAAGATCACCTCTATAACCAATAATCATAAAACTGGGGAAAGTCATGAAGTATCAAGGTGATAAAATGTTAAGTATGTTTTATTAGCTGTTAAGGAGGGCTTGGGGGTCACAAAGAAGAAGTGAAGAAGATTTTTAAGAAAACAGCGAAACACCTGTAACTATTATAGCAGTGGTTCTCAAACTTTTTTGACATCAAGGACCCCCAAACTGACTCACATTAGACTACGAACACCCCATTTGATTAGTTTTTTTCCCCCAGGGTCCCAATCTGATTTGCTTTTAGATGTTTTATTACAGAACGTCTATTAAAGCCATACATTCTGTCATTGCTGGTGACCCTCAAGGACCCCTGTAGGTCCACGGACCCCACTTTGAGAACTATTGCCTGAAAGCACAGTGCGGCATATCCTTTATCCAGCTGTGTTTACTGCACTGCAGCCAAACATCTGGATAGAGGAGAAAGTCACACGTTAGACAAACAACGTGGAATTACACATCTTAAACACATCTTACCTTAAATGCCTTTTTAACAGTTCCTTACCACACTTTTTTTTTTTTTTTTCGAGATCCATTCAGACATAAGCAGTGAAATTGAAAAAGACAAACCCTGGGATTAAGTTTTTTTGTTGTTGTAGACGGACAGTAGTAGAAAAACTTGAAAGAGAATAATAAAGCCCCACAGTGGCCTGACCTCGAGTCAGGTGTCTAGCTGAGTCTTGCTCTCCGTCGTATTCAGGGTGTGTCTCACTGACCCCAGAGGTCATGTGCATGTTATGGTCGGAGCTTTGTGTGGGACTATTGAAGCTGACAACAATCTGAGTCCACCCGCAGAGCCTTCATCCGCGGAGGGCTAGCAAAACCACCGAGGGGACCAGACTGCCAGCAGAGTGAAAGGTCTCCTGGAATTAACAGATCAGTCACAGCTGGGGAGCAGAATAACAAATGGCCTGGCGTTTCACCACTGGTGCCCTCTCCTGATATTTGTGTTGTCTGTGGGCTACCATGACACACAGAGGGACTCCAGGTTGTTTTGCACCAGCTAAAAAACATTTAGTTTTAAATTGTGAAAGAATCTTGCAGCTTCCTGGTGTGTTGAAATAGATTCTATTGGGGACTACAGATGAAGTCTTGTATCATTAGCAAATAATATGGATATGAAATATGGTTTTGTGTCAAATTTCAGGACAAATAATGAAATATCAGGAGACAATTAATGCAGAAGTCTTAGGTGCTAAAGTTCTTCTGAATATAGTAAATTATTCAGTGTTGCTTCGCTTCAGTAAGAAAGGAGCAATTAAATGAGAAGAGAGCATCAGTTTGACTTTCTTTATACCGCTTAGCACTACTGTAAAAGTTGCCTTTGAACACCACACTAGTCTTGCACAAAACACCTGGAGAACCTAACACCACAACCAAACTATTAGCTATTTTGTCACACAACTAAACTCTTGCCAGACACAATCCTGCACCCTCACCTCTTTCTCTACACAAACATGTTGAACGATAAAGGGACAGAATCCCTTTGGGGCGTTTTTAAAAGATCTTTCTCCTCTTATCATATCAGCTTTCCACTTCAAAACAGCTGGTGGAAGGCTTCAAGCTGCTTCAGGGTGTTTTTTGTGACAAAATCTGGCAACCTGTTAACCATGCATTTGCTCACCATCTCGCATCTTTAATTGTTGATTGGTTAGATTAAATAGATTGGTTGGATCAAACATAAGAACATAAGACGTGTTAGTTGTCATGCTCTTACTCCATGATGTACACTCTTTTTGTCTTTTCACTTTTAGATTTTTGACATATTCAGCATATTCAGTAGTAACGTTGTAATTTTCATTTCATTCTATCTCAATATGATCTAACACTGCAATATATATATATATATATATATATATATATATATACTGTATATACAAATGATTTGCAGAAATCTATTTAATAATTATTTTGTGGTGGCGTTATTTTCATTCACTAATACAGTCAACCAAAAAAACTATCCAAACTATCTCACACTGTGAGTTCAGGTGTGATGAAAAAAGTGTGTGTACATTTTTATTTAGGTGAGAAAGAGGAAAAAAAATAGGAGGTGTGTATATTGTTATGTTAACCATTCCGATATATTACAGATTTTTGTTTAAGCATAACCAAAGATATGTAAGTGTAACTAAAGGTTCATTTATTTGCTGCCAGTTCCTAAAATTGTGCAGCTTACATTCCCTTCTTGTTTAATTTAATGGAATGGCAGCCGATGATAATCTGAAAAAACATGCATTTCCATTTTAAATTGAGTTGATAACCAATTTATATTGAGTAATGTACACATCTAGCAATTTATTCTATTATCCTTCTTTACTTGAACAAAATGATCCACTCAGCATGCTGCAGGAGGGATGCAAAATATTCTGTACTCAGCACCAGAATAAGGTTCCGAGGCACTCTGCCAGGGCCTGGCGCAGGAGCACATGTTGGATCTGAAAGGCTCCTGCCAATTTCTTCAAAATGTCTCTAAGTTTTCTCATGACACACTTATTATAAGATTACCTTGAGGTAGCCTCTGTAGTCTGACAACGAATGTTAGTCAGTGGCTGCACATCAGCTTTTAGGGGTCTCATTGGATCCCTCCCTTTGGACCGCCTGCCACTGCTAAACCCATTTCCACCCATCTCTTCCTGGCTGCTGTTCTTCTGTGCTGACTTACTTTCAGCATCCCTCTCTCCACAGCACAGCCAAATGTGAAAATAAAGCTGTAAAGTGGCTCATTTACTGTGGAAGCTAACTGATTATATTTCAGGGTTTATTTTGCCCTGAAATTTTACCCAATTAAAATAGAAGTCTTTCTGTACAATAATTGTGCACATTCATCAATCAAATGACTTCATCCTGAGGGACACAAGATAAGAGGAGGCCCTTTCCAAAACAGATCCCTCTTCACTTGCACTTCTCAAGTCAACACTCACAGCTGCGGAAGACACTACACATAAGGGAGGAATGTAAAACAGGTAAACTGTGGGACGCACACAACACTCTAAGTAGGAAACATCCGTCACCATGGATACTGATAGATGCGGTGCTCAAGCAGCTGCTAGAGCTATATTGTGTGAGGTGTCACAATAAACGAACTGAAGTATTGAGAGTCAATGTGGGCTTGAACTATTGTACTTTACCTAGTGTAATTTTTGAAAAAAAATGTGTTTAAAGGAAAGGAGAGTGTTTTACAGTGATGAATGTCCTTGTGAGGCAGACACCATGTTTTGGGACGGGAAAAGAAAGATGTGCGGGTGTTGTGCGCACTCATTGTTTTAATGACAATATGCTAAAATGCCATTAGTCTGAGCAAATGATTTTCTCAACACAGTCAACGGCTTTTCCCCCCGAATATTTCCAGTTTCTATCCTTCCATACCCTACTGCCTGTTTCATTAGTTGCACTGCTACGTGTGAAGCCTTTTTGGCATATTTCCACCTTTCTTTAGTCAGCATCGGTTTGAGCTGAAGACCACAAGCAGCTCGAGGCTACATTAACAGCTGGCAAAACACATTTCTCTGAGCATACTGCCGGCTGTTAAACAGCATTGTGGGTAATGCAGGTGCCAGATTTTGACAAGGAAGGAGAATGTATGAAATTTAAAAGATGATGTCTCTGATTTCGCTATTGTTTTTCATTTTTAAGATGTCCAACGTGAGTCTGACTGTGTTATAGAAAAGTAATGCACAGTTTATATTGTTTGTGCTTGCACAGCACATAGTCCTAAATGAAACTGTGTTCAAATTACCACAAACTAACAGCAACACAACAGCAAGTCATCTGACCATTTACAGTGCATCATGGTAATCTGTGGAGAAAATCCGGGCTGGTGATGATAAAGGTTGAGCTTGACCTTGCTGGTAATTTGCTTTATTTAACAAATTTAAAGTGTTGGCCCTTTAGCTATCAAATTACCTTGTCAGTGTTAATCTATGAAGAAAGCAGGAATAAAGCAACAAGGTGTTTACTCAAAGATGTTTTCACCTTGCTGTAACATTCAACCACTTACCAGTGTGTCTGTGTGTGTGTCTGTGTGTGTGTGTGTGTGTGTGTGTGTTCAAGCTTGTCTTCAAACAGGCTAATGCAACTGTTATCATTATCTCGGAGTGCAGAGCAATTAAGACGCTCACATCTCGTGCTTCGTTCAGCGTATTAGTGTGATGGGAATGGCCAGAGGAGAGAACTTTGATGGTTTATCTCAGAGGTTAGTTAAAATCAGGCTGACTCGCCGTTTCAGCACAATGCTGAAAACAACCTCCATGATAACCCTGATTAACATGTTTATTCAAATACCAATTTATTTACAGATGGAGCTATTTGTCTCAGATTTTTCCCTGACCACTGTTTTCACAATATGTTCTCTCTTGAGGCTGCCGCCTTTATTTTTGCTTTTTGTGTATTTTTGTGCACCTTGCTGAGGAAGGAAGCTATCAGGGGCATATGAATATTTACCTAAAATTATTTCTTGAGATTTTTCAACAGTCAAAGCAAAATGATATTCCCCTGATAGAACTTCAGTGACCTGAAACCAAACTATTTTTTTACTTCTTTTCTTTTCTTTTTTTTCTTCTTTTTTTTAAATTTATGAGAATAGCAGACATTGGCTCACTCACACACCCACACCCACACACACACACACACACACACACACACACACACACCGTCCTCCAACAGGGCATATAAGACACCGCGCACCCCAACCAGCAGGCTGTCACTTCTAGTAAAATGCTGGGTTTGTTTAGCTGCAGCCTCATGCGTGCAAGATAAATTGATTTTTAAAATAAAAATCACAGTGATCCTCACTCTGGTTACCCCAGTGAGGCTGCTGTCACACTGATTACAATTGTTTGTCTCTCCGATATTTGACCTTTCACTACAGTGAGGGCAGGGTTAATCTTGTCTTTGCACTTTAAAACTTACAACCATGCTGATTTATATTTTATAACTCTGAGCTGGATTCATAATCCATAATGTTAGACTCTGTGTACAAAAATCAAAGATCATATATCACTCTTTGTTAAACAAGGTGAGATATGTAAGAGACAAAGATGGATAGGTATGAGCTTATTATTTACATTGGCATGATTATGCATAATGTCCTCCACAGCTTCCTCGGAATAAAATGAGTTTCCATTATCGGCGGATTGCATGACAATTCACGGCTAATGCTAGGAGGTGCTCAGTGTGTGTGGACACAGTCAGGAGAGTGGCACCGCATTAGCATAACATCAATGTCAAGCTTACATCCCTGAGTCGAGCTAATCAGTATTCCTCCTGTCATATTAGCGAGGCACTCACAATCTAAAATATACAGGTATCTGGTAATATCACCAATCAGCCATGTATGTATATGCTGCAGTCACACTCCAATGGAATTTTAGAAAAGTATGAAAATGCACCTATGCTGTCCACAAGGGTGAATCATAAATGAGCAAAGGCTGGAAAAAACAGATGTACCGTAATGAGAGTGCACATTATCTCTTTTGTGAGTAGGACAGTGGTTATGTATCTTGTAGTATATCATGTAAGAGGCACAGCAAAATGGTCTGTATCCAGGTATATATGTATCAGGTACTTTACAAGTATGGCTGTTTTTTTTGTTTTTTTTACAGTGCTTTTTTGCATCTAAAGTGATCCAAATGGCCTTCACTTTGCTGCTATCTTCTTTCACATGTTTCATTTGGAAAAGTAAGCGAGTATGAATGCTAATAAATGGCTTAAATTGACAGCAAAGAACCAACTTTAAAAATGAAATAGTATGATTATCTTTGATATAGCCACTGACCGGTGAAAACCATGCATCTCTAGATTTGTTTTTTTTTCATTTTCAAGAGTTTTTCCTTGTTATGAAATACAGGTGGTACTAGGGATGTTTTTCTTAGCTCACAGTTTTTCACAAGACAGTTATGAAAAATAATGGTGCAAAATCAACTGGCAAAGGAAAGAAGATGTTTAAAAATATATAGTGAAAACTCCTCCAGCTGATTCTGTATGCGGAAACACGCATGCTGAGATCCATCTCGTGCATATGCAGAACAGTAATGTCTCTGTGAGCTTTTAGCATGGACTAATAAAACCACTAGAGTGCTATGCTCTCTGTGGAGAAAAAGTATACTTCGCTCAGCATTGCTTCAGCGCCCTGTTTGATTGACACATCCTCTGCCTATCCTGACTCTTCATTCTAAAGCTCTAAATGGACTTACAATAATATATTCAATAATGTTTTATGTAAAGTTAACATTAAAATAAGCAGCACATTCCCATATTCCCATATCACCATTGCTGATTTATGACGCATAATGAATATAATATTTTATATAACTAGTAGAAGCAATGGCAGAAAGTTCAAAATGAAATGTGGTAACGTGAAGAATATGACGGTAGTATGTTGGTGTTGAGTCATAGTCCGTGTATAACAACTTACTTACTGTATGTGGCGAAGTAAGTGACCAACTAATTCCCATTGCTTTCCCATAGGCTGCACATTACAAGGATTTGCAGTCAATCCTTGTCCGGAAAGCAATGCGAGAACAGCCTAAGACACGCACGCTGTACCCAAATAGGTCATGTACAGCATGTTTATGTCATTATGGTCAGTGCAGTAAAAAAATATATATATTCACATAGCATTTTAATCATGCTGCAATAGTTCATCTTTATTACATTGCAACTTGTAGAAATGCAAAGCAGCATATACTCATGAAACTCCTGTATCATCACTGCAACTCATCTAAAGAAAGCATAGTTGTTATGGTTTGGGGTTTTGTTGGGTTTATTTTCAGATTCTGGTCATGTTTCATGCTACTTCCTGTTTTATTTTGGTAGTCTTGTTTCCTGTCTTGTTTTGTCTTGTCTAGCTTCACTTTGTTTGTCTGATTGTCCAGCAATGTGATTCACCTGACGTCTCACCTGTTCCCCATTACCTCATTACCTCATGTATAGATCCTTTTGTCCGTCAAGTCTACGCGCCATGTCAGTGAGTTGTTTCAAGTCATCAACTTTGGGAAAATTTTGAATAAATCTGTGTTTGTCAACTCCTGCCTGCCTCCTGTACTCTGCATTTGGGTCCTCACCTCCTCATCCCATAACACATAGTGACCTTTTAAATGATATGCTGATGTCAGGTAATCACCATTCTAAAAAAAGAGTAACATGCAAAATGTGATTTAAAAAAAGAAAAACGGGGGTCGCCCGTTTGTAGGTGATCACCATCCACTGCCACACTGATAATACTTAGCATTTTACTATGTGCACTTATATATTATTGGAGGTCGTAGTATTAGTACTTTTTCTTAACCCAAGTTTTTCTACCCATTTATGCTTACTTTTTCATCGCCCCTAAAGGGATGGATTAATTGATTTCATTTTGCTTTAAAGTGATGTAAAGTTCTAAAAAAGTAGAAGCAATGGCAGTGGCAATGGAGTGCAGTGACAAAATAAAAAGCAGTTTTCCACATTTGCCAGCTCTCTGTGCCACTATGGCACATTTTATTGGCCACCTGCAACTTTATCACAAAGGAATGATGGAACAGAGAAGCAGACTGAAGCTAGCTTTAATAAGAAATCCTGGAAAGAGGAAACATTAGCTTATGGTCAATTAAAAGAAATTAAGTTATATGATGCATCATGCATGATTTATTATTGTATTATGTGGTGTAGTAACAATGTTTTATATAAGTGTTTTTACTTTGCTTTTATTGCTAAATCATTTATATTTGGCTTGTTGCATAGGCTACATGTATGTGTAATTTAAAAAGGATGAACGCATTGATGTACAATGAAAGGCCAATACCCCAGCTTAATGTTTTACCACTTACTAACTGAAATATGCTCATGTTGCCCGACCACGTCTTTCAATCATCTCAGTGAGACAGAATGGCATCTGAATGATAATACAAATCATGATAATACAAATCCTTTTAATAATACAGATACAGAGGCATTTATACATTATGATTATATGGTCTATGGCTTATTGACAATTGTGTTACTATTTGTTAAATTATTTGGAATATTTTAGTTACTGTGTCATCTTTTCTTTGATTTTTGTCTGGGTGGGTGGTAATGATGGGGGATTTGTTCATGTTATGGGTTGTTTGTTTTGTATTTTGCTTAAAAATGAAAAATAAAAAAATTGTTAATCACAAAAAAGAATACAAATACAGATCCAAAAGCCTTGTGTTTTGTCACTTCATGTATCTGTTTTTGTTTATTTGTTTATTTATTAGATTTTTTTCTGGGGCATTTGACAGGTGAGAGACAGAAAGGTGGGAGAGAGATGAGGGATGACACGCAGCAAAGGGCCACAGGTTAGACTCAAACCCAGGCCGCATGCTCTTACTGGGTGAGCTAGAGGTCGCCCCCATTTGATGTATCTTAATGTATAATATTAAGTCACCCTCCAAATCATATCAGTTTCCTACAGACCCTTGCGTGCCTTAAGGTCCCTCAAGCAGTCTTACTGAGACCTGTGTAACAGCAGACAGCTCCTGCACAGGTTAAAGAATACCAGATAATGGTCACGACATTTCCAGGCTGCAAAGCATGCTGGGGCAGAGCACTGGGCAGCAAAATGACACGTCAAGCCACTTTGCTGCCTAAAAGGATCAACAGCTACTTGTCTGTCTGCCACTTGCACAGCAGCTTTGCCTCCTGGCAGACAATGCTTATTGCAGCATTCTTTAAGCTGTCTAGAAACTACTGTATATAACAATGTTTGGCTGTTTGCAAGGTGCAGTGTCCTTTTGGTGCTTGGCAGAGTGTCGCGCCATATTGTTTTGCTGCTTGGCAGGCATCTCAAATATCTACAGAAGCTTTGAAGCTATATGTATTATTTTTTTTTGTTGGGAGAATGGGGTTTTGTTGTCTAGTAACTGACTTGTGTTACTTTACTGCGGCCATTGTGAAGTTGTTGTTAGGTTGACTCAAAATTGCTTCAATAGCTAAATAACATTCATAGAATTCATAGGATACCATGAGAGAAATAAAACAAGATATAACATTATATACTGTGTTCTGAGTTATGTTGAAACTAAACTATTACTACTACTAAAATATGCAGGCTGAATGGAATAGTCAGCTTCCTAACACTTATTCTTCTTTTTTTTTAGCTAACCTCTTGGCAACGAATCAAAATCATGGTTTAGTTTCCAAAATGTTGTACTATTCCTTTAAGACGTACTTTTATTATGTAAATCACGTAGATATGAATGTATTTGGCCACATTTTTTTCCCTCTCTCATCTCATTCTTAAAGTGAGTTTGTGCGTCAGGCAATTTTAAAATATTATATTTTTTCAAAATGTCCTTGCAAATATTTCACAAATACTGTGTTTGCATCAGTGTGTATTTAGGTGGCTCTAATCTTTAGTATTCATAATGATGTTTTCATTAGTTAATAATACCCTGAAATCAAGATTTTTTGTGTTTTTGTTAGCTTAGAATGAGCCCTTCATATCTACATAAGTTGCAGGTCCTCTTCTATGAATGTTTCTACGGTAGAGGGCTGGAGGGTAGAGGGTTTGTCTTACGTTACCTGAAGGCCACCTTGGGTTTGGCTTGCAAAGGGAGGGCAGGGGTATGCAATCTGCAACCTCACCGCTAGATGCCACTAAATCCTACACACTGGTCCTTTAAATTCTAAATGTAGATGCAAACCACGCCCCAGTACTATGCATTATTTTTTGATAACATATCTTGTCATGGATTAAATTCTTATAGCTTCCTATATATAGCAAACTCTTTCTGCTCCCCACAAACTAGTCCACTCTACATTTTATTCTACATTCTTCCAATACTTTTGCAAATAGAAAGCTTTAGAGATAAAATTGAGTGCATTATTCTCTTTGAACAGCCAGTCACAGCTGGCCAGCTGTTAGCCAACAACATGGGGGTTGAGACTGACCTCTTCCTGAACCCCATCCACATAATGTTACTGCACTGTATGCCTCTGTGTGTCAGAGCTTTATCTGCCTTCTAATGAACAAACACAGTCTGAACATGTCCCTGCACTAACTGAAGTCACTTAGAGGTTAGATTCTTTCCAACCTATGAAATCGACTGAGGCAGAAAGGCAGGAACCTGGATAGATGTTCTTCAGCAGAGGAAAGAGACTGTCTGACAGCCAGTGTTTAATCTGTCCATGCCAATCCATCACTGTCAGCCATCACTGTCACAGGCTCATCCCCGGGGCGGATGATAGAAAACAACAGTATGGAAACAATAATGTTTTGGGAGCATCACCTTTCAAATTTAACTTAAATATTGTGGGAACAATCTCATAATATATTAATAATGTTGCCCTGTCATTTGCATTCTGCTTATGACTCATCCGCTTTTATGTTTGCTTTTTAAGTTTAAAAGAACTTTGTAAAGCATCAATTTAGTTCATAAAGAATATAATTGTGCTGATTTATGAGTAGAAGTTAAGATCTAAGAGGAAAAAGGTTTAGAAAAAGAAAACTCTAAACCTATACATTTCCAGTGCAGCTAATCATAATGCAATCATCCTTGTGGCAATCGATAACAGTAAAATAAATAACAGTAAAATAATCCCTGTGAATTTAGATGGTCTTTACTTTAAATGGGGTTTTGAATAGCCGCTTGTTGCATTAGACCTCAATTGAAATGAAGAGAGTGACCCAAAGCCAATGTCTGTGCATTTCTGCTTGGTTCAATGTGCAGTTTCAGATGCTATTACTGAGACCAAACTGAGAGGGGCGAAAATGAAAAACACTATTGAGTTAAATTGACCTCAGCAAATATGAGGATACATTAGAAGCTTTTACCTTGTGAGAAATCACATTATAAGACCCATCAGGGATTGACAGGAGTGTGTAGGGGAAAGTGAGATGAATCACCTTTTACCTGAGGCATCTTTGAAATAAGTTAAAGACAGCAATGTCTCCAATGATGGTTTTAGGTCTAAAAGCTAGAATTCCATGTGGACTTACAGTAAAATAACAAAACATCAAGCAATTTGGAGGGATAATTGTGCTGGGTTAAACTCATATTGGGTTTAACTCAGTTTTTTCTTTAAGCTTTCTTTTTAAAGACAATTGTCTCCTTGACAATTGGCTCCTCGTATCTGGTTTTGAGCCTTGCCTGTTTTCTGTTTCAAGCAAAGTATACTTTTATCTTAACCTGTGGGTTGTGATTTGGGTTTAAACCTGCAGTTAATCTGAGCCGTGACATTAGCCTACCTTTTCATTTGGGGAAAGTACCCAAATGGTACAAAATGTAGCCCAAGTTATCACAAGCTCCCCAAAGCCCTTTTATCCATCCAATTCAATATAAAATAGCCTCATTTGGCAGGTAACCAATGAATTAGGAAACACTGATATTGGACATTTTTCATTTATTTCTTTCTTTAATTATTGGGTGTGAATGCTCTAAGCATTCTTCTAAAGCTTTTTTATTATTATTGTTATTATTCCGCCGCGTTTTTGTCGTTCAACTAATTCTACATTTTTCAACATAATAACCTCATTCAAACTATCAAAACATTCAGCTCAATTAGGACATTATTGCTATAACTTTAATTATTCGTTCAGGCTTTCATACAGTACAGAGAATTTCACATTCAAATTCATGGTCTGCAACATCCTCACACCTTTTATTGCATTTTAAACTCTTATCCATACATTCAAACTTCAAAATGTTCAAAGATTATAAATTCTAGTAAAACCTTTTAAAGTATTCAAGGTTCTTTGAGGCTCAGTAAAAATGATTTTTTACATTAGTGTATTGGACAGAATGTTCAGAAAATAGATGATGGACAGCTTGACAGCTCCATAAAAGTCAGGCCAAAACATCTGGATTGCCCTGGGTGGCTGCATGGCCCCCTCCTTGTCAGCGGATGGGGCATGGGCCAAACTAAAACATCAAAAATTATTTTTTCCCAAAAGATGTTTTTTGTCATTTTAGGTAGTTCTCATCATGCTCATGATCGTTCAAGTATTCATGTGTCTGATACATTTGGTTTAAATGGTTCATAAATCTTACATAATCGGTTTTTAACTTCTAAAGCCAGCAATCCAGTTTAGCATCAGCTTTTCAACATCCAGCATTCACTTCTTTAGTTCTGGTCTGTTTTTTTTCACTCCTCGTACATGCACATTTCATGAAGACATCGTTTGTAAACCTGTGTCCTTTTCACTGCACACATTTTAACTCGTAGCAGCATAAGCACAGGTGTAACTAATAACATTAGCGATGGCTCCGTCCCTTACGTAAGTGTAAGCCAGTAAGCCATGTCACTGAGCCGACATACACAATATCAGGGCACTGGAACTGGGTCAACTAAATGGAATGGAGCCACCTTTTCTCCATCTGCTTTAAACAAATCTATTGACCTCCCTATTGTCTTTATAAGTATTTGTGTGTCATTACTGCTGCCAAATACCTGAATTCTGTAATTACTGTTATCGTCGATCAATCAATATTTGTTACTCGTAGGTAATTCAAGTGTGTGAGTTTGTGTAGAATAATGTGTTAAAACCAGTGTTGGTAGAAGTATTCAGATCCTTCACTGAAGTAAAATTACTAATTTCACACTGATAAAATAATCTCTTACAAGTAAAAGTCCTACAATGAAAATGTTACTTAAGTTAAAGTAAGTATCAACAGAAAAATGTACTTAAAGTATTAAAAGTAAACGTACTCAATGCAAAAAAAATCCTCACATTTTAGAAACTGGAAATAATCCAAACCGTTCTGTCAATCAATTAAGTCTTTAATCGTCTGATCATTTCAGCTGGAATTGTAAGCCCATATTGTATATTGTTGTATAATCTTATTTTATAAACTACATGTGTGAAGACATCTTCATTTGTAAAGCAACTACCAACAAAAGCTGTCAAATTAATGTAGTGGAGTAATAATAATAATAATAATAATAATAATAATAATAATATTTCTATAGAACTTGTCTTAACAAGGTAACAAAGTGCTTTCCAGTAAAACAGCAAATAAAACCAAGAACAACACAGCCAACAACAATGAAGTAAAATACAAAAGTACAATCTTTGCCTCTGAAATGTAGTGGAGTAGTACAATTACCTCAAATGTGTACTTGAGTAGGCTACGGTACTTCTTAGTTAAATTCCGTCACTTGTTTAAACTTAAAATGATTTGTGCCAAACAACCACCTGACACACTCTTAAATGGGCTTCTGAGTTTCCCACTTTTGCTTTTGAAGTACTTTACCTCATGGAATACACTGGAATATGCTAGCCCAGGTTTTTTGGTTACTAACCATCCCTGCTGTGGGCAAGACAGTGATGCAAGTTTTTGAGTAAAACTAAAAAGCTCTTCAAAGAGCGTTTGCCTGGTGCTACCCTGCTGTGTTGGGCCAAAGCTGTGTTCATTAAGAAAAGCCACACTCTGCTCAAAGTACTGAGAAATTAAAAAAAAAGAAAAGTAATTCTCTTTGTATCAACAGTTCAAGCTACAGCTATCATTCTTTCGAAAGCGTATAGAATATCAGTTGGTTGTTCATATTTCTGTGTGATAAGTTGGGGAATGTTTGACACAACTTTAACAGCAAAGGTAGTTTTTCTTCAAAAATACACATCTGCTTAAAATTACCTACATATCACCCCCTGAATACACGAGTGGCATCTGCTTGCACACAAGGAAATGTAAATAGGGCACTTCGCATATTGTTTTTTCTCATTCCTTGAGTCACACAAACAAACAATGTAATTGCAGGTCTGTCCTTCTTTGCATATGCCATTCTAAGACTACTGTTATGGAGCTCTCAGTCATTACATTCTGCTGCAAATAATAGCATTGCTTACCAGAAAAAAATGTCACAGGAAACGTCACTACCATTTAAGTTGTGGAAGCATGCCAAATAGTTCACTTAAAAGGAGAAAAAAAAAAAAAACACAATCAGATTCGCACATGCATTATATTACTGACATTTTTTGGCATCACTCTGAAATATTGCACCAATAGACTCCCAGGAATGATAAATGTGTGATGATGGGAAAGAGGATTAAAATGAAAAATGTTTGTACACAACATCTTTGCGTGGATAATTGTCGGTTGAACAAAAAGCCCAAACAGCAGATGTTTCATTCCCGAGATGGAAAGCCTCATGGCGATGATAATGAAGGTAAACCCAGAAAAGAAAAGAAAAACACACACACAAACAGACAGACACACACACACACACACACACACACACACACACAAAACATCTATTTTAAAGGGGTTTAGCTTCTTCTAGTTTCTGTTGAGAGGTTATAGATGTCGGTAAGTGCTCGCGGAATTACCATAACAACAAGTGAATGGTCCATCAGGAGACAGGTGTTTGCAAACTGTCAGGAAGAAGGTGTTCAGTCACTAAACAACAGATTAACATCAGCCATCATAGTCCCACGAATGGCTGCAGCCTGCGTATCCTTTCCTGTCTCTGCTGCTTTTTAAGAAAGGTGTGTTTGGTTCAGTGTCACTCTGAGCCAGATGTGGCATGTAAGCATTGTGAACTTCATTAGTGACTAATTTATGCTCTGTGAAGAAAAAAACTATCTCTCCTCTATGCTTTACATTGAGTGGAGACTAAAGATATCTGAGTCTAGCAAGACTAGGTCTTTTAAAATACGTGACTGAAATATGACATGGCATGTACGAGTGCTGTTGTATTTTTTATTGTGATGGCGTGAGTCAAAAGTACAGGGACCTGTATTTATTCCCAATCACCAAAAAAAAACACTTGTACATGTCTAAGGTCTATAAAGACTCATGAACTTAATTGACAAACAGTAGAAAAAACAAGTGTTTTCAATACGTTTGACATGATACGTTTGACATGAGAATCAGGAAATGGGAGTTGATAAAGTTGTATAAATGAATGAATTAGATGGAGGTTAATAGACAGACAGGTGTATTCCAAACCATTAATGATGGCTGCATTCCACTTAGGAGAGGCCCTGGTAATGTGCATGCTGACTCACTGAAATATCTCACTGGGACACTTGATGGAATTGAGCTATTGTTGAGGTTATCAATTTCAGCTGTGCTTTTCCTACGTCTCAGGTCTATGAAGACCTGAGGAGTGCATTTACTCACTCAGACATCGAGTCTAATCATCTTATGAATGGATAAATGACTGTTCATAAATCACAGAATTTCATCTTAAAACAACACATATTGTTGTATAACTGACAAAACATGGTGAGTCAGTTTGTTATGCGTCTTGTCTACTGTTACCTTACATTTCAGCATTTACTGTAGGCTAATTGGCAATGGTGGTAACAGCAGCTGCTGTTTAGCAAACTTTTTCACTTTGAGGGTACACACAATGCATTTTGTTGAGCGATGTTAAATGTGAAGAAAGATTTATATTTTTTATAACAAAAGAGCCCTCCAAAGATTTTGCTATTAGCAGCTAATGCAGCCTCCACCTGCTAGCCTTAAGCAGTGATGAGGAGCAGGCTACAGCGGTTTGGTAAGCTCACTTCTTTCTAACTCCAAATCCCCAGATTTTTTTTTTACATTTCAAATTTATCAGACTTCACGCAGCTCCCTCTGAAGCCACAACTGGCTTTATGCGACGCTTTCACATATTTTGCGGTTGCACTCCCCAAAACCTGTAAACAGACTTTGATGTGAAAATTGGTGGAGCTCCCCTTTAACTAAAGCCATCCAACTGCAAGAGTTACCTGGAGTAACTGTTGCACCATGAAACAAGTTTATCTTTGATGAAAGCAGCACATTTGTGGACTGCATCAACAATTTGCTCTTCAACGCTTAAAAATCAGGCTTCCCATTTTCCTTTACCTAGTTTTTTGTATTCCCTATTTAGGCTGGTTTCCACCTCAACCTTGGATAAACCCCCAGCACATCAGCGCTCAATCAAGCTTAAACCGACGAGCCGAAGAGTTCCACTGCAATATTTGGAATATGAGTTGCACACGTGAAACTGAAGTGAAAATCTGCAGGGTATGTGACAGTGATGAAAACACAGTCAGACAATTGCTCTGAGACAAAGGGTTTAGGTGCCATTGGCAGAATAAAAGGAAACAATTCTCTCACTCTTACGTAAGCACTCATGGAACACAATGTATTTCTAACCGTAGTCTCTTCAATGGTTCTGTGAAAACACTCCAACTCTGCACTCTGTTTGATTTATGGGGGGAAGCCAAACTAATGAGCAGGGGCTGAAAATGGCGTGGAGCATAGGAAAGTGGGGAGAGTGAACGAACACAATATGTCAAATGAACAGTAATTAATGTTGAATAAGGAAGGCTAGAAGAAAAGACCGGCACGTTTTCCTCTCAACCAGCCTGGCACTAATGGGAATATGATTGCATTCTGTCTTTTTTTTCTCATGAGGGTTCTTTGTCTAATTCAATCAATACTTCAGGGCATTCAATATACTCTGAGTGGATGCTCTGAATGAGCTGTATCAAAGCAAAGCGATTCAGACAGCAAGCACAACCAGTTTGACCTGCGGTCTAATTTAGCAAAAAGACGGAAAATGCAGTAATGTTTTCTTCTCAGAAAGTCAGCAATCTGAGAACAAAACTTCACAGCAGTGTTTACAGAAAAATATAAACAATACCTAAGCTGTGTTCAAAATCATTACCTCACTCACTCACTTACTATTCCCTATATAGTGTTTATTAAAGAGTGAACTATATAGGGAACAGCCAAACGATTTTGGACACTCACTGAAAATAGTGTGGCGTCAGTACATGTGCCGGTTATTTGTGTGACAGAGGCGGGCGCACACAGCATCATATAAACAAACCGAAACAAAAATAAGTAGCACTTTACATTCCACCACGGTAACAAGATGGTAATAGTGGGGTAACAGGGTGATAATAAAGATGTAATATATAGGTAATAACTTGTAATAAATAATAACTGGGTAATACATCACACTAGTAAGATGTATTACTGGGGTAATGCAATTACCAAGGTAATAACTAGGAATGGGTTAGATAATAACCATACATCCGGGTAGTGGTAATATAGTTATATTGTAATACCATGATAATAATGGGGTAATATATGTTGATGTTTTCACAGTATTATAGGCTATCAGCGTAATACCCTCTAATTACCCATCTAATTTGGAAGGTATTACGCTGATAGTAGCCTATAATACTGTGAAAATTACCCCATTATTATCATGTTATTACAATATTAATATAACTATATTACCACTACCCAGATATACATATGGTTATCATCAAACCCATTCCTAACATGCATGTTACAGATGTTATTACATCTGTTACCTTCGTATCACCTTATTACCTCCGTATTACATCTTACTACTGTGTTGTATTACCCAGTTATTACTTTGGTAATTTCAAGTTATTACCTATATATTATCTCTTTATTATCACACTGTTATCCCACCATTAGCATCTTATTACCGTGGTGGAATGTAATGTGCTACCCAAAAATACTTCTAATACGTCCCTGAAACAAACAGAACACTGAGGAGAATAGTAAAAGGGTGTATATACAGTATATTTCTACTGTTTAGAATCAAAGGCACGCTCCATTTTTCCTTTTCAGGTTGCTTCTGCTTCATTGTGGTACACTGGAGTAAAATGTAGGGTACATTGTATGTACTCAAATTAGCATTGCATTGTAGGTATTTTATAGTAGACTATATAGTGAATGAAATTAACTGCGGAGAATTGGAACACCACTACAAAATGGCAAACACACTATAAAGTGCTCTATTTCCGTGATAGGGAACAATTTTGATCCCAGCTCACAAAAACTGTAACCCGCTGCTAAGCACAGTAATACATTTGAGATTCAGAACTGGATTTGGCATTATATTAGGCTGTGACAGAAGTTGGCATTTCTGTGTGATGGAAGAGAATTTTATGGGCGCTTCCCTGAGAAGGCAGAGGAACAAGCTCCAACCAACCGAGGGCAGCCGATGTCAGCTGCTTCAGTGTTTTTCAGCAACCTTTTGAACCTCGCCTGACTCCAATTAACTTGCCAA
The DNA here is from genome assembly GCA_013375575.1 of Percina caprodes. Lineage (NCBI taxonomy): Eukaryota > Metazoa > Chordata > Actinopteri > Perciformes > Percidae > Percina > Percina caprodes. The sequence goes on from JABXJD010000016.1 coordinate 3,033,050, forward strand.
GCCATGTAACACAAAATGTTGACAGGAATGAATGACAACTGACCAAAAGTTCAAACATCTAAGAGATTGCATCTTTAAAATATTGTTGAATGCAGGGGTTAAATTGGGCCGGGGCTGTCCCGTCCGTCCTCAGCATGGTCTGTTATGTCATTAGGGACAATTCATTTAGTATACTTTTCTAGGTCTTGAAACAATGATTAAAACATGTTTTCTTTATTATTTTAAAGAACATAGTCCTTAAATAGTTAATGTGAGAATTTGCAGAAGAACTCTCTCAAGGTTTCCTTTTTTTTCTGTCAATTTTTAAAAGCTACCAAGCAGATCAGCAACCTGAGTCTAGAAGGACCTTAAAGTGCCAATATTCTGCTCATTTTCAGATTCATAATTGTATTTTGAGGTTGTACCAGAATAGGTTTACATGGTTTCATTTTCAAAAAACACCATATTTTTGTTGTACTGCACATTGCTGCAGATCATGTTGTCACCCTCTATGTTTAGGTCTCTGTTTTAGCTACAGAGTGAGACATCTCACTTATACTATGTATACATGCATACTTGTATGCATACTTTGTTGGGAGTCACACATGCTCAGTTTTTTCTAAGTTTGTATGTGTGTGTGGAAGCACCAGAGACATAAAATAATACCCTAAATCCCAGAAAAACGTGATTGTTTTCATAATATGGGCACTTTAACTCTTTTTGCCACCCACCCACAAATGACATCAGTGCACTTGTCAGTCAGTCAAGACGTTTTCACAAACGCTGGACAATGCATTTATACATGGCGTAAAAGACATGGTTGCGTAATTTGGACATAAACAAGTCTCTTGCCGTTCCTTTTGTATGACAATATTGGCGCTGGTCCTTACAAACAGAAGTTCCCAAATCTTCTCACCAGTTGGACGTTCTCGTTGCCATCTTCCTGTAAATCACCCTACTTATTAAACCTTGGATGTTTGTTTTGTTCCAGTTTTTTGCGTCATAACCACGGCAACTCGCTTGCTGTGAATTCTCACTGTTTGGCACTAGGACGCTGGCAGGGTAAAGACAGTTTGATGTCCAATCCAACTGATTTGGACATTTGCGTTCTTATAATATAGCTCCGCCAGGAAATGTGTAAATAATCTCGGGTTTGCAGTTTATTTCTTTTTCACAGGAAGGGTTCAGACAGCACCGATGACAGAGAGTGATAGGTGGATGGCACAGTAAAAATATAGGTCAGAAACTAATAACAAAATGTAAATTGTAAATTGCCTCCAATCTATGGTAGCTAGCCCCCCCACATAACAAATTCCAATTAAACTGGTTAAATGGTATAAGCGTATAGCACAGTGAAATGTATAAGCATATACTATATTGATTACATGAGGGATTACACGTTTAATTAAAACCACTCATACCCAAGTATTGGACTGTTGTATTGTATGATAGTAATACATGAAATAAAATTACACTAAGCAGTTGCAATAATCTTCATATAAAATTATTAATTTTCTTCTCATTTATTGAAGCCTATGTTTTGTACTACTTGTGTTCTATTCACACACCTTCAACACAAGCAGTAAAAATCATGCAGTTTTAATTGTGTTTGAGGTTTTACTACACTGATCTCAGAGATCTCAAACACACAAAAAAACAGTATGACAGACACTCATTCTTGCTGTAACACAAGCCTGCATACACACACCTTAAATACACATTTCTACTGCTTCAAATGCAATATTTCTTCCACCTAAAGTGCTGGATAAATTATCTATTTGAGCAAGTTTCAAACTCCCCTCAAATGTCAAAGATCCTTACTGTGCAAACCACAGAATGCCCAGTAAAATACAGTTTTGTGTTATGTACCTGACATATATGACCAGGTCAAGTGAAAAGTAATTATTTACTTATACGCAAGATTTTTCTCTTGTATTGATGTGGACGTTGTTTTTTTTTTTGCATGCTCTTATTTTTTGGTTTATTGATAATAACTTGACCTCGGTGAACAGACTATTTAAATGTCGCAATCGGAAGAGAATGAGGAGAGGCACGGGGACAAGAGCAGACGGTAGCTGAGCTACCAAGAAGAGAAACGGAAAGATGGACACGCAGAAAGACGTGGGCAGCAGCGACAGAGAACTCGGAGATGCAGAGCCAACGGTAGCAGAGGCCCAAAGCCCGAAATGCTTCAGTGCAACATGTATGTGTGCAACACACAAGGCAGTAGCAGAGACGGCAACACTGCCGTTCCCAGCCCCGACCAGGTCGCTAGCGGTAGAAAGTGGTAGAGGCTGGAACCTCTCCCTTCTGTGGACATGCATGATAGCGGCTGCTGTCTGGTGTTAGAAAAGGGACGCTTGACTGGCCTGAGTTATCTCTTTTCTACAGGCGGACCCGGAGGACAAGAGAGCGAAGCTTACAACAGAAGAGGCTAACAGACTTGCAAACTTTTGTCCTAGCATTGACATTCTCCCACTGGTTGCTGGAGAGTCTTTTTAATCGTCATAGATTTGTTGTATGTCTACAAATGGATATTCTAATTAGAGTGTTTTGTAAAAAAGATTCTTTTATTTATCCTGTTTTTTTTAAGAATAAACAATGTTTTTCCTTTTCATCAGTTTGAGTTTGCCATTTCAAACACCAGTTTTTAACTGCTCTCCTCTGGATTTTAAAAGGACCTGTCTTTTATTCCATTTTGATCTTAGTTAACATTTTAAAAGAGTCCTAGGCTCTTTTAAACCTCGGTGGCGTAGTCGGCCCTTCCATTTTTCTCGTAAATGAAAAGCCTGAACCCGCCCCCTGTGACACGTACAAGTCACAATGCATAATGGCTCGAGGACAATTTAGCATGATTTTGCTTCTAAAGTGAAATTGACAATTATATTATCAGTATGAAATGCCAGCGACTCACAGTCCTTGCTGTGAAAGGGGCATCGATATATTTTCTGTTGCTGTAATCAGTCCTGTGTGGTTCAACCTCAACCTCAATGCAGATGGGCCAAACATCCGCACTCATGCACATCACTCAACTGTTCTCCAGCCCTCCTCCCACAGTAATTGTGTTTTTCTTTGCACCTCAGCTATGAAATTGCTTCTGCTGCCTCTCCCCTTTTTTCTTTCATTTCTTCCAAATGTTTTATCAACTTCAAGTTATTTCTTCTATGAAAGAAAGCCATATGAGACTCTAGGGTTTACAGGCTGCAACAGGACTTTTTTAGAGGTACAATGCACTCCTAAGAGACACAATTAAAAAAGAGACGTCAGATCAAACCTGTAGTGCTTAAGCAAACCATGTTCTGTTCAAAGATAAGCCTAGCAATATTCTTCTAATATTCTGCTTTTGTGTTTGACAAGGTATTCCAGAATAAGTCCAGAATAAGGAATGAACTTGAGTACAATTAGCTCATGCATATGAATAAGTAACCGACTAAACCATTTTTTAGATAAATATCTAGAAATAGAAAATGTGTCCTATATTTTCAGCAAAAGCCTCTCAGAAATATTTATTTCATGCTTTCAACTTTCAAACTAGTGCCTGGTCACACCAAAATATAGCAGAGTGCAATTTATTGTGGAAGTATGTCTTGTGAGTCATGTAATGATAGTTTTTTTTAGTTTCCAATTCTCTCCATTGCATTAAAGGTCAGCACTGTGGAGATGATGTCCTTTTTGCATGTCAAATCTGTTGAATGTCTAGACATGCATTCTGCAAATTTACTTCACTTCCACCAGTCAATCCCCTTATGGTGGCGATTCAAATGAAATGGTCCAAACCTTTCCTGTCGTACATGATGATGTGAACAAGACCAAATTATTTGTGAGATATGCAAAAGATTGTATGCCAAGCACTTCTTGGTCTACCAGATACTACAGCAATACTAGCAGCTCTGTAAGGCTAACAGTAGCAGGTTTAATATTTACCACATTCTCCATTAGCATGAGTAAACAGAAAACAGCTGAGGTGGATGGCAATGTCATTCGTTCTGCAGGTATTTGACCATTAACCAAAGTATAAGACTATTTATTTTGAGGATTTTTCTAATGGCACTAGAGAGAACTCAGGGGACCACCGGATTTAGTATGGGTTCATCCTCTTGGGACCTATTGGTACATAATCTAAATACATCCTGTAGTTATTGAGATATTTTACTTAAGGCCAAAACCTTTACCTTCATGATGGCACTGGAGGAAAAGTCAGAGGATCCCCATATTCAGTAGGGTTCATCCTCTGGGCACCATGGATACCTGTAAGGTAATGGCTAGTTTAGATCCACAATGTTCCACTTCCGGGATTGATCTGATGCTGCTGGAAATTACGCCAGATGCTCCTTTTTAACAGGATGTCCGTTTCCTTCCACTTTCTTTTTTTTTAATTCTAAACTCCAGTGAATTTATGAGGACTATGGTTAACTGCTCCGCAGATCTCTGCAGGGTAAATACAGACAGCCAGCTAGACTATCTGTCCAATCGGAGTTTTTTGTCACACGACTAAACAACTTTTGAATGTACACGTTCAACCAAAACAAGTTCCTTCCTGAAGCTATTTTGCAGCGGCACTGTGGCTCCATGAAGCTCTAAGCGCCGTCCATGATGATAGTAATTGGTTTAAAAAATTGCCAATAAACCAGAGCATGTTTTTCTCCTATCCTGGAATATCCTCCTCCACAGTGCTGGGGAGAAGGGTCTAGCAATACAAGACTAGATCATGGCTAACCATTTTATAGTTAGAGACATTTCAGTGTGAATCAAAGTGGTGGACTGGCATTACCATTCCCAAAAGATCACCACACACATACACATACAGTACACTACTCGCATATACTTACACAGCCAGTGCTGAAACTGCAGACTAGGTAAGCACATATAAAGACCCCTCAACTCCAGCAAGGAATGACACAGTGCCTGCTCAACACTCATCAGGATGGCGATGGACCTGCTGGGTTGTTATACTGGGAGAGAATGCAGGTCACACACAAGCATGCACGCACTCGCATACTGACCCACACAGGAAAAATCTGTCTCTGAATAAAAACCTCTATTGAAATTCCTGGCCATAGTCTGGGTTCTAAATAAGCACAGAGGTGTAAGGAGAAAATCACCATCTCCATTCAAAGGGAGCATAAACTTCACCCCTCCAAACGTCATTATGCTTATCCAAGCCCTTATCGCAGCTCAGGAATAACTCAGTCAGATCACAGGAGGCCCCTAGATATACCCTTCTTGGGAAAAAATTAAATAAAAATAAGATGGAATAAAATGCCCGCTGCTACTCCATAGCCATACTATCGGCGCCAAGCTCCCACTTTTGCTCAAGCATGCCAAGGGTGTTTTGTGCTGATAAATTTACCTAGTTTACATCTGGGTGCTGCAGAGAGAATGAGTTCAGTGCCGGCCCTAGAGATTTGGGGACCCTAAAAAGAGGGAAACAAACCACCACTACTACCACTGTCAGGGCCACAGGCTGTGTGATGGTGATATCCATCACATCACACATCCAATGAATGGATAAATAGAGGCTACAACTAATTTGAAAAACAACAAAAGGAATTTGAGGGCTCCAAGTCTTCTAAATCATCACACCATCACCATAAAATGGAAAGCCCAGTCTTTATTGAAAGGATTAAAATATTGTGTATGAATTGCTCAATAATCATTACACAGATTGCTGGCTTGCCATGTGGGTTAAGAATAGCTGAAACAACTGTCTCTTTCCACTAACATCGATCTGGAGGTTTAAATCTGAGACCTTGCTGTGATGCCACGGTGCTAATAATTGAATAAAAACAACAATAATAATAATAATATTAATAATGATAATAGCAAAAATAATAAAACAAAGATGCCATTAACATCAATAGTGAGCTGAATATAAGAAAACTGAAGACACAGTAATGCATATCGATTCCATCCATGCTCTAAAACCTTAGCTGTCAGGTAGGAGCAGTGAGGTGAAGAATACTAATATGGAAAATGATTTTGAGCTCAGGGGTCACAACCTGAGACATTTTAGCCAAGGCTCCAATCAATTCCAATTTGTCACTGCAACATCCTAGTGTCACATTTGCTAGCATAAAATGAAAGCAAATTATCGTATCTGAGTAGGGACAAAAACTATGTTCCAGGTCAACCCTGACACATTTACATCCCATCAGTGGTGGCGCAAGGCATTCTGGGTATTAGTCATAATTCTATTTTCACTATGGTGAACTTTTGGGGAACAGTTCCATACATATTAGCGGTTAATATGATGTGGCGTGGATGTTATGTATGAAGGTTTTTGCTAAGATATTTTTGCCTTTAGTTTGAGTAAGAATTATACTGTCAGCCATGACCTTCATCTCTGCATTTCTTCAGTGAGGTTCAGAATAAGGTTCCAGGTCACCCATCCACAAAGGAGGACAAACATGCTGAAATGAAAAGAAAGCACACTCACACACACTGTACTTTATTCATACACAATTCACAACGACAACTTAATACAAGTCGATCACATATACACAGTCCATACATACTGGATGCACAAAAACACCTTTCGTCCATACACACACCCCTCCACAAATAAATAAACCTACCCGCCGCACACAGCATTGTGCGGATTAAGGGTCCTCTGTGGTTGTTTGCCTTTTTAATGGTGTCCTAATTATCATTCAACCCTAATTAACCTGCATGGATAGGAGCCGGGCCTGATTAATCCTGCACATTGTTGGTCCACTGTGGGGTAGAAATTTAACTTCCTCATTCACTCTTTAATCAGCTTTCTGCCAAAGCATTGCACAAAATGATGTGTGTTGGGACACACACAAATTCATTTAACAGCGTCTTTGTTGGCGCAAACATCACTCTACAAGGACAGGCAGGGAGTTATAAGGCTGCATAGTTTCTTTCCGAAGTTTAGTTATTTTCGTCATTGTGTCACATTGGGAAGAAGTCCTTCCCCTTGGTTTCTTTGAATAGAAAAACATCATTCAGTGTTATCAGTTTTACAAATGAGTTCCTTTGAGATTATGTGAACATCCATGTTGTGCTTTTGCTTTTCCAAAGTTTCCCTATTGAGTTTTATATTTCAATTTGATGCTTTCATGAGCTGGTGGTTTTATTTTGTAGTTTAAGGCACCAGTGAACCTCACAAGTATTGGACTTTGCAGGATTGTTTTTGTATCCGTTTCTTGGGATGTGGAGTATTAGGTGCATTGCCTTGCCCTCTGGCTGAGGGAAGGAAAAGAAAAACAATTCCAGAATCCTGTGAGATACAGAACTCCCTACAATCCTGTAGGACTGGTCCAAAATGAATCAGGACAAAATGAAGATTGATAAGAACAAAAATCATAATATGAAATTGTGACATGTGACATGTGACTTATTTGGATGCTAATTTGCAACTTTTCGTGAAAAGCAGCATATGAGTTCATTGTTGTGTAAATGAAGTGTACTGTAGATGAATGGAAGTTGGATTAGTATAACAGGGTATAAGTATTAAAGTTACTGGATAATTGGATTGGATAAAATCAGCAGATTTTAGTTGCTTTCAATGATAAAAAAAAAAGAAAAACCCTTTTTAGCATAGCTTAGCATAATTAATGGAAACAGGAGGAAACAGCTGGACTTTGTAGTTAGCAAAATTGTCCTACCAGCACCTCTAAAGATCACTATTTAACATTGTATATCGCTACATGAAAAACTGACGTGTCTACTGTTCCCACTCTTTATGCTAAGCTAAGCTAACCAGTGGATGTTTATTAAACGGACGGTATCAATTTAATCTAATCATCTAACTCTAAAAAATTATTTTCCAAAATGTCACACTGTTCCTTAAACGTTAACTTTCATTAAACTTTGACATACTTTTCCAGACTGGCACCTGATAAGATGTTCTCAACTTGTTAAAAAATGCACCATTTTATTTTTAATTTAACCAGAGCACACCGAAATGCTCCCTGCTGTTTGAATACTGAAAAAAACGTCAAACTGCACACAAAAAATATGGAAAAATAATTTGAGCTAGAGCTTGCATCACTGCAACACCACAGGTTGTCAGCAATATGTGTTCAATACCTTTTCATTATTTTAACGAGAGGAGGTCTTCACATCAACGTCTTATCTTAGACAGAGAGGCAACAGGTGATATTCCAGGGAAAACTGAAATTCATTAGAAAGCAATTACTTTCCAATCACTGGCTGACATTATCAAGTCACTGTATCCCGTACCTGTGAAGGCAATATTCCCACAATGACACGGTGTCTTTTCCCATATAGGCTTACCTTTTCTTTGCTTATCTCTCTTCCATTTGTTCAACCATTTGTGTCCAAATGTGAAGGTAATAATGATAAGCTCACCCAGAAAGCTGGTTGGCATTACTCAATTTCTTTATTTAACCTACTGTATATTCTATTTTCCGTCCATTTTCCACTGCTTATCTGTCTCGTGGTGGCAGCAAGCTAAGCAGAGACGCCCAGGCGTCCTTCCTCCAGCCCTTAAAAGGAGATGTTCCTAGGCCAGATGGGATACGTACAGTAGTCCCTCTAATGTGTCCTGGGTGTGCCCCAGATTAACCTCACAAGGCGGTGGCCAGAAAGTGAGTCCTTTCAGCAGAAAGGAGCTGTAGTTCTCCATCCAAGCCCCTTCCTTCGTACCATGCAAAGAGTCATGCTTACATTATAATCAATATTATAATCAAGTATTTAATCATTTAAAAAAATCATACCATTTAAACTTTCAATATGCTTAAACCTTGTACTGCCATTACGGCACAGTACCTATTACCTTCAAGCTTTAACAAACTCATGATAAATTATGATCAAATTATTGTGCCTCTGCTGCTCCCTTTCTTGTTCTTACTCTCTGGAATAATGTATCAAGTACAGTATTTAATCATCATCTATTTCTTATGGCATGCACTGCTTTTACGACAGCTTAAAGGGGACAAATTATGACCTATTTTAGGTTCATATTTGAATTTTGGGTTTGAAATAGAACATGTTTATATGATTTAATGTTAAAACGTTACTCTTCTCATACGGCTCACGGCTGCTGCACCTGTGTTCACCCTCGGTCTGAAACACTATTTTAGCATCTGTCTCTTTAGGTCCCCTGTCATGATCCAGGGCCACGTTCATTGCCAACAAAACATAGCAACACGTTTTCTTAAACTGAAACGGAGGGGGTGCGTTGAACACACTGTTGTGTGAGCAAGCGTTGGGCCTTTTTATAAACACAAGTTTACAGACACGTCTCTGCTGATTGGGTAACACCTGTGACACAGCCAATAAACAAGAGACACACCCACCAAATGAGAGAAAACACATGTCAAAGCACGTCGCACATTGGTTCACACCGTTCGGAGGATACATGTCGTTCAAGCTGGAAACCATGCCCCAGGATTTAGTTTACTGTAGTTTCCTGTTTTATCTGTTTTGTGTGTTTTCCCACCTTTGTAACTGTCTGCCTGATGAGTTTCACCTGTTCCTCGTCAGCCATCATGCCACCTGTCCCTCGTTACCACCCTGCTTTCTTTGTGTTTGATTATCTGCTTTTGTGTCTGGCTCTTAGTGTTATTTGTTCCCAGTGGTTAGTATTTCTTGTAGTATACACATTACTTTGTTTTCAAGTACTACAATCATCATTGGTAAATTATTTAAAATCTGATTTCAGTCTGGCTGCCGCTGTTTTTGTATATGTTAAGGTTTATTAGAAAAAACTTTCATAATGAAAATGACCGTCAATCTGTAAATTTATCTTTACCAACATTATGCACATCAACTCTAATTCTGTATTATGACCATTTTGCCGAATAAACCATAACATACATATATATGTAATTGCCCGCTGTTCTGATCTTATATTATTTATTAAAAATGATGCTTGTTAGTGGCAGTGTGCTTTAAAATACAGTGATACCATTTCCTGTCCATACTTCTGAAGTGTGTGTCGCAAATGGTTACTTGGCTGTGTGCGCGTCATGATGTGTAGGCACATGACATGTAGTTTTGTGTGGTAGCAGGGGTCACTACGTCATGCGTTCTGCACCCCTGTCTGTTGTTATTCCGCTAAAGGGCACACACACACACAGCCTGTGTGATGATGTGATTATTTGTAAGGAGGCGTTGCATTGTGCTTTAGAAATTAGCTGTTTGTTTTGGTGATGACACTCATTCTCTCGGTGCCACCGAGAGATGTTCTGCCTGGACTAGCGTCTTAATTTGTGTTTCAGAGCAGGAATTGTCATCAATAACCTTTGCAGTGCTAATATAAGAGAGGACACAGTTAGCTAGGCTAGTAATTTGTTTTTTTTCCCCGACAAGGGAAGGCGAGGTCACAAGGCCAAGGTTTAAGAGGCATGGTTTACAATTACACATACAATACAGTAATGTATGTCATTGTGAACACCACTCTTTGCCAGTATAATATGTCATTTTGTTGCACCCAAATATAAAACTTTAGAAACACATTGTTGGTTAGTCCTGCTTATTTATTGACAATTAAAAGTAAACCATGCTGTTTTTATAGTTAGAGTGGATGCTGTGAAATCACTTTATTTGCCATCAAATTGAGCCTTGACACAGCTGCATCCCATACACCCTGTGGAATGTTTTAAAAAATATTCAACCACTGGTCAGTGGAGTAGAAAGACGACAAACTTTGTATTTCAGCAGGAGTTATTCCAGAAACTGCTACTAGCAAATATACCAGATCTGATGAACAGTTAAATTTAGTCTTCTGCTTTGAAAACGCACATTCGAAAATGTAAGGGTTTTACAATTGTCTTACAAAGATAATTTCTTTTCATGTTACCATTTTCCAGCAATTATATTTTCTACTGCTCATTGTGAATTCCTCCTCACTTAATTGCAAAATTGTAAGAATTGCCCTTCGTCTACTTTTAATTGCAAAGAACACCTGGGGAAAGCAACTGTAAGTAGGTCAGTTAGAAAAGTATAAATTGCACAAAACATTGCTGCACATTTTCTTTTTTATATTCCCTGGCAATTACCCAGTGAGGCTCATTAAAGAGGAACTTGACTGAATCATAGGTCAGCCAATTATAATCAAGGCAAACGATTTTGACACTTAACAAATGTACAGCATGAACATTTATCTTATAGTATCTAAGCATCATCAGCTGTGTATGGTACTCAGATGCCCTATTCCCCTCCACCAGTCAATAATGGAAAATGAGTCAATAGGAAATCCAACCATTCCAATTAATTGGAACAGAAATGGCAGAATATTGTTTTCGATTTCAAAGGTTCATTTCACAATATAATGCAAGTCATTACTCTTCCCCTATGGAGATTATCTTTGCTTGGTTGAGAGCAAATGCACACAGTTCAGTCTTAGTTTGACCACCAGAATCAAGAAGGAAATTGGGACGTGAAGTGTTTAACTCAATCAAGACAAAAAAACAAATTTAGGATTATTTAAAATTGTCTTTGTGAATGCTGATTAAATTTAGAAACGTCACAATGACTTTTAAATAACCCAAGTTAACCACCAGTGTCTATCCATTATTGCCCCTGTGATATATCCTAACCTTTTGCTCGCCCACTTCATATTTCTTTTCTTGTCTTCTTTTTTTTACTCCCCGTCCTTGCATTTCATTCTTGCTCTGTCTCTTCTGTCTCTCTCTACAGGCAATTTTCCCCATTCACTTTTCCTCTCCTCCTCATGACTCAAGTCACGAGTCATTAGAAAGGACTGACCTTCTGGGAAAGGTCTTGGGTAAGCAGTGATAAAGTAGGGTTGGCCCATTGAAGAAAGCTATGCTGTAGCACTGTAATAGGCGCAGCTATAGTCCAGGGAGCGGACTAATGGTCCTTAACCTCCATGTGCCATTAGCCTGAAATAAAGACAGGAGGGTGGAATACAGACTAGAGGGAGGACAAAAGTAGTCCCCCCCCCCCTCTTCTACCCTGTCTGACATGGAGACGTGGATGGTGTGAGCATTAAATGCACTTTACATGGTGCCTCTGTGATGGCATTTCTTTTAAAAGTCACCTCGTCCACTGAGGAAGCAGGCCCTATTAGTCATTGCTAGCTTGAATGAACTATGCAACACTGTACTGTGAACACACCAAACTAGAGTTGCTATATTGAATGATTGTCCGTGTTTTTCAGTTTCATATACTATAACGCTTTGTCACGTTGACAACATCTAGGTTATTTTCTCTCCAGACCCACAGAAGACATTATACAACTGTTTTGCACTAGCCATAAAGAGTGGACTGATCTTTATGTGGAGTGCTTAAAATCTGCATTAAAAATTCTGGCTAAACTTATTTTGTAACTGGCCAGTTTGGTTGTGCCTTGTTTGCGCCACTCCTGCAGGTTCATGTAATTGATAGGTGGGGCCAGCCACTTGGGCTGAGTGGGAGCACCTGGGCCCAATGCTTCCACTCACTACATAAGCTGCCACCTTGGTCCTCTCAGAGACTTTTTTGTTTGCTTTGTTTGGTTCCATTATCCTTTTTTTCCACCAACACCATCCCACACATCCACTCACTGACATGGCTGACTTCACTGCCATCCACATCTCTTTTGCAAATTTTTGTTGTTGTTATTTTTCTGTAAGTAAATCCATTAATTTTACTAAAGATTCTCTGTAACTAAAGAGAATGATACACGCTACCCCAATTTTATGAAACGGTACACACTTCCTGTCTCTCCAGTGAGCGTGGCCTTGTTTGTAATATTTGCATAATGTATTTAACTCTTCGGTAACACTTAGTAGATATTTAATGATTAACGAATGAGGAATGAAGGAGTAACAAATGGTTAGTTAATGAGTAACAAATGATTAGTTAAAGGTTCCATGGCATGAAAATTTCACTTATGAGGTATTTTAACATTCATATTCTTTCCCCAGTCTGCTTATGGTCCCCCCAGTGGCTAGAAATGGCGATAGGTGTAAATCGAGCCCTGGGTATCCTGCTCTGCCTTTGAGAAAATAAAAGCTCAGATGGGCCGATCTGGAATTTTGCTCCTTATGAGGTCACAAGGACCAAGATTACCTCTCTTTTCTCTGCTTTGCCTGCCCAGAGAATTTGGCCTATATATATATATATATATATATATATATATATATATATATATATGAGAGAGAGAGGCCACACCCTCCACTCCACCTAACTAATCATTAGTGCTTGAATCACAGTCAATCAGTAACTACTCATTAACTAACCATTCATTACTCATTCATTCCATAATCATTAACTATCTCCTTTTTTGTGTACCTTTTTATTGTAAAGCATTACCAAATTTTCGTTTACTGGCATTAGACATTTACACAGCTGAAAGCAATATTTACCTGTGTTTACCTGGCATTCAGAAATGTCGTTAACTTAGCTGACATGTTAGAGATTGGTAAAACCAAGATGGCGCCTGTGTTTGATCTTGCCACTGCTGCATTGCGTCTGTGTCAACTGTCACTGTTCAGGCTTGTCTTTTATGTTGTCATATTAGCCATATCGATTAACCGCTGCTCGGGCTTATGATCAATGTACGTTGTTGGACATCAAAGAGTCTATGGAAAGACTAGTTGACAGCTGGGAGAGTTATAGACAAACATTTCCGCTCCTGTTTGTGCATCCTCCCTTCTCACCTGAGTACCGGCTCCTGCTCATGGGCTGAGGACTTGGAAATCCCCAAAAAAGGCTGAAGAGGACAGGCTGCAGAGCAGGTGTTCATGTTAGGATGAGGCAAGCTTCCCAGATCTTGGGTTCAATGGCATATTGTAAACCAGCATGCCGCTGAGAGGGTGTCTGCCTTGTTTGACCCAGGTTCAGTAATATGATGCTGAGGATGCTTTTAATGGTCAGTGTTTTTCAATTTTAAATAAAGTGGCGCCTATGAAATCTTCCCACTCATGAAAAGCCTTGTTGTCTTGGATAAATGAATCAATCCAGCTTTTTAGGAGAAATTGTTGACAATTTGAGTGTCCATGGAAGTCAACTAAACTTCCAATTCATAGAACCCAAATGTTGTTCGACATCATTAGTGAAATTGTTTTCCCTATCGCCCTGCAAGTCCTTGTGTTCTTTAAATCATGATTTTCATAATATCTTTGTTTTAAAGGTCAGGGCAAACATCTCACCATCACCTTTGTGTAATTTGGCCTACAGTTTGAGTCCTACACATTCTTGTTCCTCCTTTAGACCTGTGACATTGCAAGACATTGGCAGGCTGTTGTATAACCAGCACTGATCACATTGGATCCATCACAATCCAAAATGCCAATATCGAAACTTTCATTTATGTCAAAGACAAAGTTGTAGCAGAGCAACTTCCTTGAGAACCATACATTTCAGTCAGGTTTGGGCAAAAAGAATTCCACGGAAACTCTATTACTTCAAAGTCTCCAGGGAAATTATGATGTCAGCTAACTCTAGGCAACACACCGTTTGGGTGTTATTAGACCTTTTATCTGCCTTTGACACAAATAAGCAAACTATGATCAACAAACTTTACAATCTGGTTGGAATGTCTGGATCAGTTTTAAATTGGTTTATTTCTTACCTTTCTGTCAGAACTTTGTGTTTTTGTAAACCAGATCATTTTCACAGGGTTATCTGGGGTACCTCAGGGTTCTGTTCTGGGACCAATTCTGTTCCATTTGTATATATTCCCTCTAGGACTGATTAAAAAGCCAGTGATGTTACATAACTTACCATTTTTATGCTGATGATATCCAGCTGCTCCTTGATTAACTTGTCGACTAGCATCAAACAGTGTTTAAGTGACTATTTGCTGCTGATTAGGCAGCATATTGATGCTTTAGGCCCATCCAGCCAAGCCTAAGAAATTGGGTGTTTTTGATTGTGCAATGTCCTTGGAGCATCATCCCAACCAGTTAATTAGAAAATGCTTCTTCTCTGGTGTCGAAGGTTGAATTGTAAATGATCATCCATGCTTTTTATCTCATTTAGATTATTTTAACAATCTTTTTATCTTGTTTTAAGAAGAGAGAGCTTTACAGTCTGCAGGTTGTTCAGAAGTCCGCTGTGAAGCTTTTAAGCAAAACAGCGTACATCACACCTGTTTTAGCATCACTTCACTAGTTCATTTTAGAATTGATTTTAAAATTCTGGTCCTTACTTTTAGAGCCTTGCATGGACAAGTGCCTTATGTATATAGGTCTCAGCAGATGGCAAATCAAATACTGCCATCTGCCGGTTCGCTAGTAAATCATATAAAGCCTGTGGCAAAGAACCTCGGTGTTTGGTTTGATAGTAATTTAAATTTTGAGCAGCACACCACAAAGCTTGTTCAATCATGTTTTTATCAACTAAGAAATATAGCTAAAATTCGATCAATGTTAACTTTTAAGGACACCGAGACCATTTTACACGCCTTCATCTCATCACGCCTGGATTATTGCAACAGCCTTTTCACCTGTTTAACTCAAAAATCTATTGACCGACTCCAGACTGTTCAGAACTCAGCTGCCAGGCTTTTAACCAGAACAAAGAAATACGACCACATTACTCCTATTTTAGCTTCATTACACTGGCTCCCAGTATGTTTTAGAATTGACTTTAAAATTCTATTGATCACTTTTAAAGCTCTTCAAGGCCTCTCGCCTTGTTATATTTCTGACCTTTTAGTCCCATATACACCAGCACGCACCTTGAGATCCTCGGGCAGAGGTCTGCTATCTGTTCCAGAGTCTCGACTGAAAACTAAAGGGGACAGAGCGTTTGCTGTCAGGGCCCCGAGGCTCTGGAACAGCCTGCCCGAGGAAATCAGGTCAGCTGAGTCAGTGAACTCTTTTAAGTCCCTTCTTAAAACATACTTTTATAGGAGAGCCTTTCCCGATCTTATTTGACTTTATTTTATCACTTTTATTTTATTGCATTTTAGGAATTTTATATTTAGCTGTATTTTAGTCTTTAAATGTTTTTCGTGGTTTTATCTTTTTGTATTATTGTCTCTTTACACTTGTTAAAGCACTTTGTAACTTGTTTTTGAAAAGTGCTCTACAAATAAAGATTATTATTATTATTATTATTATGTCTGACCTGTTACAGTGTCACATTTCTTTCTGGAGTATAAGGGTCATCAGGTCAGATGCTAGTGCTCCCCTGCACTCATTTTAAAACCAGAGGGAGCAATCTTTTCAGGCAGTGACACAGTGACCAGACTGTGGAATTTCACACTGCCGCTCTCTTTACGTTGTTCAAACTCTATTGATACTTTTAGAAAGCAATTTAAGACCTTTGTTTTCCTTGTATTCCCATGTCTTCTATTTATTACATTTCAATGTATTGTTAAGCACTTTGTTAACTCTATCTGTGAAAAGTGAGTATATAAATAAACTTTACTTAATTACATACTTTAGCCATGGAATCTTCAACAGGGGATCTGGAACCCCCAGGGGGTCCTCAGAGTTACTGCAGGGGGGCCACCAACGTTTTGAAAGTTTAAAAAAAAAAACTAAAATGTCTTAACATGAATCTAACATTATTAGCAAATATATATCAGCCTATTTGTGGGGGAAAAAACTAATAGGCCTGCTGACCTATAAGTAAGATAGCCATCTACAGATGGCTAATCTTAACTAAGGATTCACTCTGCCACATGTTGTTACATTAAAACAGATAGTTTTTTGTTATAGTCATTTTTAAGTTGTGATAAATCATGCCAGAACCTTTTCTATAATCTTCTTTCCCTTTGTACCTAAAAGGTGCCAATACAGGTTCTTATAAATAAGATTATCTGCTGTTAGCAAATACAGCAAACTACACTTAGCATATGCTTTGCTGTAATGTTCTTGGGACAGTGTGAATGAAATTGCCACTGTACAGTGTATGGGCAAAAACAAGTGTCATTAGGTCTTTGTCTATTAAGGGATCTGATTCATGAGATGGATTTCAAGTTGCTTGGAACAATTCATCTTCCTGTCACAATCTGCACATTTACTCAAGGTCAAAAGTGATATAAACAACAGGTAAACCATACATGTGCTACAAGGCCACACATTAAGTGCACAATTTATCACTAGACTTGTTATTCAGTAGATTGTGGCAATGCATTAGTGAGCAGTGAACAAGACAAGTCGAAATTTTCTGATTTGATTTGAGGCCTGCTCACATGGTGGTGACTAAAGCCTAAAACACTGAGAACATGGCGATAAATGTCAAAACATGGAGAAAAAAAATAAATACAACCACAAATTATGCATCTTGACAGCGCAAATGAATGCCCACATGACATAGACATACAGAAGAAGAAAAGGAGAAGGCATAAGCCACGTTTCCATCAAACACTTTCGTTGTAGTACCTTTTTAGAACCTTAGGTAACCGATACGGATATGAACCTAAACGCAAGACAAATCTAAACACACTGTTTTGCATTTTCAGAGCAGATGGATAATCTTAAATGAAGGCGGTGTTGTCACCAGATGGTAAGAGCCGTGGACAGCCAATGCGCTGAGAAACAAGCTTAAAAACCTTTCGGTTTCTCACTACTCCATCCAGCTTCATTGTATTTCCTCTTTACCAACGATGCAGAGGAACGTCTGCATCAATCAAAGACTGCAGTGTTGCTAGATCCCTTTTTTGACAATTGGAATGCCAAAATAACCGTTCTAATGTGTAAAATAACTGAACCTAACTGCTTGGTGGAAACAAAGCTACAAAGTGTGTTTTTATAATCTATTCAGTACAAACACAATGAGTAATGAGTAAACAAAATTGAATTATTAAATTATATGAAAATAGCCACCAAACCTGTTGTATGTATGTAACTAGATTATTTTAAGATATTTGCCATGGAAACATTTACACTGATGGAAAGACACATGCTGATAGCTGCACTTAAATTTAGTCAATTCTTCAAATTAATCACACCTCCAAATCCGCCTCGAACAGCTGTCAAAGCACAGGCATTCTGTTTAGCATATTACGGCTAATCAATTAACTGCTGGGTTGATTAATTGCAGTCTAAGGTATATCTAGCAGACTAGAAGTGGATGGTAGAGACCTACTCCTATGATACTATTGATTATACGAGCGGCCAGCTACCATCTTACGGGAACATAATGTGTCACTGTGCTGGTCGCAGCAGGAGAAAGCCCCTTCTGGTGCCGGCCTGCATGCTCTTATTCTGAGGTGTATTATTGAATAGCTGTCCATCATAACAGTGCTGGAGTAGACACATCCTGCACAGAGCACTGGCACAGGCAGGGAGCAGATGGTGTCATTTTTTATTAATAACTAACATCAACATTATGCTGTGTACACATCACAACAAGATGCACATATCACAGCAGTAGGTGGATGCATGTCGTGCAGCCCTTAAGCATAAACTATCCATATATCACCTTATGTGTGTTACATATTTTAAACATGCTGTTAAATATCAAGTTGTTCCCACCGGTCCAATGTTCAGTTTCTTGTACAAAAGCGTGGTCCTAGTAAGGCTAGAGCCTACTGATTATAGTCTGTTAGAAGGTGTGTGTGTGTGTGTGTGTGTGTGTGTGTGTGTGTGTGTGTGTGTGTGTGTGTGTGTGTGTGTGTGTGTGTGTGTGTGTGTGTAAATTTGAGAGGCGTTTTTGAGTTTCATGAGCTTCTCAATCTTTATTCTGATTTTACATCTACTGCTGCAAAACAATATGCAGGCTGGTCAATCAACATTCTCTTTCAGCACTGACTTGGCAAATATCATTACATATTTAGGGAATAGCAGTTCATTGGCTAGTAGTTGAGATGACTGTCTATTAATAAACATGGTCACTGGGGCTTGGCTCTGCAAGGGTTTGTTACTGATAGAATTGGTAAAAAGAAAAATACCCAGATACTCCCGCTAAGCTTTGACTCTGAAAAGTAACATACTGCTATGATACTCTGAGATGATGATTGTAATAATAAGTCAAAGTCTAATAAGAATGGTCACAGATTATAGTTTACTTTAAATTGTGGGAGAGGAGGAACTGGGATGATTTTGATTGCTTCGTTCTTCCTCCCACAGAAGTGCTTATGAATTTCAAGGCAGATTACTGTCTGTGTCGCTTTGTATTACTGATGTTTTTAGGTATTAAGTGTAGGAATTTAATACATATCTTGTAATAATGTCTACTGTTGGTAATAATCAGTATATATCACCTATTATTATAATTGCAATATGTAGATGTAGAAATATGTATGTATGTAGATATATGTATGTATGTATGTATGTATGTACATACTGTGTATATGTGTATAAATATGCAGCGTTGCATATTATATGCCCAAGCTAACATGCTGAGCACAGAAGACATCAAAATTAGTTTGTTTACTCCTTTGTATACTGCTCTCTTATGGACTAAGTTTTAAAAAGGCAAGCATGCAGAAGCTTAAGGTTTCTAATAAAGACTGTATGAGGACACTACTCAACAAGCCCAGGTGCTCTAGTGCAAGTGACCTGTTTTGTAATGCAGGGGTCAGCACCTTACAGGCATTATTGAGGAGTCTTATCTACAAATTCATTTGTCGCCTTAATGTCTCCCAGAACAGCATTGTTATGCTGCTGGCAAATCCTAGGTTTAGTACCATACAATACCAATCATCACTATGGAAACACTGGTATGTGTCTTTTATAGTATTGGTTTTTCTTTTGTTTTTATTTCTCTGTATTTGATTATATTTCTCTTTTTAATGCATGGTGTATGTCATGTCTGTTTTCTGAATGGACCCTGAGTCTGGCAATAAAGTTGATGAATATGAAACAATCAAACATAATGACAAAGGTTATCAGAATTCCAATCTAGTATTAATTATCTTCCTCTGATATACAGTGTTGAAAGCAGTGAGAAAATATAGTTAGATTTTTGTAACGCATACCAGCCTGACTTTTGCTGTCATGCGATGAGCAGGCCTGCGGCAAAACACATTTTTTATTCCTCCAGAATTGAGAAATTTGCATTAAAATTGTACAAATTTCCATCTGAAAAAGTCATAGCAACTCTTCCAAAAAGTTATGAGCATTTGTAATACATTAAAACATCAATTTAGTAAGATGTTAACATTTTCAGTCAAAAGTCCCTAATTGTCCTTTCAAACACATAAGAATTCAAAAGGTCAAGCCTAAATCTGGCCACTATTGTTTTCCAGCAATAGCAAGGACCTGTAATAATGACATGTCATTCAGAATATGTCCAATAATTGTTAAATAAGTTTTTTTTTGGTTACATAAAGCTGCTAGTTTGCATTAGGATCTAAAATGAAGTGCCTCTACAGTCCTCTATCAAGGCAATTTAAAGTCATATCAGATGTCCACATTTGAATATTTCAACTGAATATGACCTAGGTTTACTATTTTTATAAAATGCGTTAACTTATGAAAAATTCAAGGCGTGAGTGTATTATGAAAATACAGCAATTTACCTACGCTCTGCCAACAAGGTCTGTACTAGATTATACCCTGCGGTAACCTTCATTTATGTTGAAGTTGCTGATTTCTCACCATATGGGATGATGGCTAGTGCACAAAGACAAGTAAAATAAGAGTAAATCTTCTCTTCATAATGACAGACATTAAAGCAAAGATATGTGCAAACAGGAATAGCATTAGGACCAACTATATTCTATGGCGGCAAAACAGCTATCACCCTGATAAAACCTGTCTTTATAAATTTAAAGCATTGATTCTCAAATAGATGCTTCAAAAACCCTTAAAGTCTGTTGTTTACTCAGTGTATGTACGTGTAGATGTATATATATATCATTCATTCACATTCAGCCTCAAAGGTCAGACACCCATCTGGGAACTCACCATTGGCAGGGCTCAATCCGAGGGGATTGTCTTTCAGATTCCCTCAGCACGACATAGGATAGCGCTACAACCAACCAGAGCAACGCTAGCTGATAGATTAAACTTTTGCCGTATCCGGTCGGCAAAACTCTGAACACATCTTCCTTTTTTAAGAATGACTTCAGTGCCGTTCTTTCTTCTTAAGCTTAACTCCAGGTCTTCCAGCGTCTTGGTCAAAGCCGATTAGAAAGATCACTGTTCGCCAGCAGCAGCAGCCATCTTCTTTTTTTTTCAAGTTGTAGGAAATTCACAAGCAACCGTCGCAACTCTGCCGTCATTACGGTTTAGCCGCCCACCAACTCTATACACAATGTGATTGGCCTGACTAGAGTTTTTCCGTTGGCTTGTGAGCTGTAAAAAACAATCTTAAAATAAAAATATGCCGGTACTTTGCTGTGTGGATGTTCCCGCATACTTCCGCATCACTCCGTCAGATATCTCAGATCCCGGTGTCTGTCGGTCCTGCTCGCGGCATTGCCGAGTTTGTCGACTTGTGTAGCTTCATGTGGTTGCGGAAGGTCCTGGGTTTGCTCAGGTTCTTCTTGAAGTACGACTGACTGAGACTGAACGGAGACTGACCCTGGCTGCTAATTACATTTGCTGCCGCTAGTGTACATCTAAGTTTCTGGGCTAATATTCACATTCTCACACACACACACGCCCAAATGCACACATGCACAAACAGGACCTATACGCAAACATTTTCTATGGGGAGACTATTTGCTACCGGTCCCCACTCCGTACTTGCTCCGTGTGGGTCCATGGACTTATCTACCGCTGCCTCGCCACTTTATGTTGTAGTTCAATGTAAAATATGCTGTTACAAAAAATTGTTAATCAGTTCATGTAAAATAGGGACAGCAAAAACAGGCCAATGACAGAGTGTGGCCTTGGCCCTGCTTTCTACAACACAGGCTGTCAATAGTTGTTGGCTGTCAGTAGTTGCCGTATAAAGACTAAGTGAGTAAGAACATAAGAGGTCTTAGTGAAAATGACTGATCAAAGACTGGAGGTAGGTTAATTGGAGCGTACATCAAAGACGCTGGATTCTCAGGAGAGAAGCTCCACGTTACGTTTGACACACGATATCACAAACCAACCTTATCTCGGATGCTTTAAACTTGACCTCCCCCCCCAGGATGCATTCCAGCATCCTGCAGACGGCTTTATAATAAAAGCGTTACTGTTTATCTCAGCGGAAAAGCAATATATCACTGTGCTCATTCTCTCTCGACCTGATTTTGATGGAATTCCAAGAATGTCACGAGCATTGACATTACAGGCAGACATAGGGCTGACTTTTGCACTCATACAATACACAGGTTTTTATAAACCAAGAGACTCTTTCTGCATCAGTGGTCAATCTAATGAAAACAAGGTACATCGGTACATCTTCTCCCCACATGGTTGCCACAAGACTTTATGTAAACTCCATTAAAACTGCAGAAAAAATGTAATTAGTGTTAGGCATCACGAAGCATCAGCTCAGCAGTAATTCACTCCTTTTCTCTTTTTTTTTTTTTTTTTTCCTTCCCTCCTTCCCTCCCAACAATTCCGAATAGTCAGGGATGAAATGCTTACCGAGGATTACACAGGAAGCACACAGCTACTTGCACTCTAGCATTAACTGAGGCTTAGGTTTCAATATAGTATGCATATATACTCCTCCCTGGTGTTTTGAAGACCAGTAATAGAGAAATAATATATGCACCCCCTTATGCTTCTGCCATTTATTATATTGTAGCTCTCTCCATGCTTATGAACTATTTCATTACTGTATATAACATTCGGCCGGCAGTCATCAATATAAAAAGCATGCATTAATCTTGCTGTCTCTCACATTGACTGATTGCCTCGTCTTCTATACACTAAGTGAATTAATAACAGTCTCATGTCCGCTTAAGCACCTGAAAGGAGAAAGGGAATTAAGAAAACTGATAAAGATAGGGTGTACAGTCCATTAGAGACAAATCAGTTCACATGATTTAAATTCTATGTTTTAATATGCATGATGATGAACACAGGAATATTAAAGAATATGAAATTTAATTTTAGGACCTTGGATGTGCCCTGCATAAATACCAACTATTGATGATCAAACGTTGAGTTGGCAGGACCAGGCTGGTGTAGGTTTTTTGGCTTATGCGTTCATGCCTCCCTGCACTCTTTGAAATTCATGACAGTGTTAAGGCCCCAGGATTTAATTAAACCAATTCAGGCGCGGTGGCAAAGTGGATTGGTTAATGCAGCGCTGTGGAACAAGGAAAGGCAAACTGGGAGGTCATAGCAGCAGGGAAACCTGTGCTGCTGAAGCACTGATAAAAGCGTAGTTGATGGAGTTGTGGCACAATGAGAAGATGAAACGGCACTGAATATTGCCATGGAAGATAAATTGCTAAGGTACAATGTTTGCACATGAACGTATCATTAATATATATTCCAAATCACTGTCATTACTACATGTGGTTACATAACAGAACAAATCCATCTGCTTATGTCTGTCTCTCTTCATGGTGCTGAATGTTTAAATAAAAGGTGTTTCCTGATACCTGCACAGTATTTGCATTTAATCAAGTGTCAGCTTGTGTGATGTATTTCCACTAATTGCCTGCCATGCTAAAGTATCATTAAGACTGAACGTGTGATTTTCACAGCACAGGGAGGTTAACTTGGTTAATGAGGTCATCTTGTCCCTCACACAAATGCATGGCTTTCAATGGCTCAAGCTCAGATGATGAATCTATTAAAGTACAAAAAATAACAAGACTAAATTTCCGGCCTTAATTACTGTTTCTATGCTTGTCAAGTTTTCCTTTGTCACACGGTAAATTCCCAGTTTATTTGATAATGTTGGCAGATTTACTACTTGAAATGTTTAGGAATTCATGAAACCACAATTCAGACAGACAAAAGCAGGCTTCTCAATTCGTGTCCGGAGCTGTCAAATTTAAAACTATTTTAAACTATCTATAAATCTATCTTACAAATTAAAAGAACATTAGCTTTGTATGTTTGGATTTCTCTAATGTTTCCAGCTGACTCACTTTGACATCATGATTTTGTAAAATGAGTTTTAAAGGTCCCATGACATGGTGCCCTTTGGATGCTTTTATATAGACCTTAGTGGTCCCCTAATACTGTATCTGAAGTCTCTTTCCCCAAATTCAGCATTGGTGCAGAATTACAGTCCCCACAATAAGATTTCCTTAGGAGGTGTCATTTCTGATAAATAAAATATGGGTGTGCGTCTCATTTCTCAATTTTACAATGTTTTTTTTTTTTTGTGACCCGGAAGTCACTCCTGCGAGTTTGGCGGTCAGCAGAGGGCGCCACTTTGGGCTTGTCTTTATGTAAAGTTGCTCACACATATTGGTAGTCGCGGGTTGCGGTTTTTTTGGGCTTGTTACTAAAGTATAGTGGCTTATTTGGGCTTGTTCCCAGCTTCATAATAAGTTGTCAAGCAGATATTTTCTATATGTTATTTAAACGTAGGAGTTTGTTCCCTCGGCCCCTCCCCTTTCCCCATACACACTGGAGACAGCAGAGTTGATTTCCGCCCACTTCCTGCTTCTTATTGGCTCTGACCCAAATGGCAACGAGTACTAGCCAATCAGAGGCAGAGGAGGGCAATCTGTTTTTTCTGGTTAGGAAAATGCGCGAGTAGCGACTGATGGTGACTAGACTGTAGGAGAGTTTTTGGAGGAATAAATGTGGGCAAAAATACGGGTAGAAATATAACTGGGAGAAAGAGAAAGGAGTAAAATAATGGATTCAACCCGTCGTGGGGAACAACTCAAAATCACTGTGAAAAAGTGTGTATTCGATATCCCATCAGTTCTCTAATGTTAAAATGTGGTTTAACTCCCTCCTGTGGTCCTGAAGCTCAGGGGGAGAAAATAAATAAACTCTACCGTGTGTACAGTTAACCAATCTGTCCACATGGATGTAAATTGACAATCAGTCCCCACAGATTGTAAAACTGTGCATACAGTTCATTTATTTTTCTTTTCCAGGATCTTAGGGGGGTTCCGTAGAAAAAGTCGCTAGTTTTCGGCTTGTGTTCACAGGCCTGGTTGCGTATTTGTTTCACGAGATCTGGCAACACTGGTTGACAAGTCCCACTCAGCACACCACCTCCGCACACTCCTCTCAGAAAAGCCCTGTATAGGTCCAAACTGGGAACCCAACGCAGCTGCTATATCCCCACAAGACATCACATTCTTTTGGTTTTAAAATATAAAACTAGCATATTTGTCTAAAAACATTTTTACGCTCGTCTTATTGATATCCAAATGACTTCCGGGTATGCAGCATACAACCGCTTAACACTTACATAGACAGTTAAGGCTACTTACAATTAAAATTGAGAAATGAGACGTACACCCGTATTTTATTTTCCGGTTTCCATCCATAAACGCATCAAAGACAATCGGATAACAAGATTGTTTTTCGTTTTCCGTTTTTTGATATCAAAACAACAAACGAAAAACGGGTTGTTTTCCGTTTTTTCTTTCCCTATTTACTAATGGTAATCGGGAAACTGGCTGTTTTTCGTTTTTGTTTTTTTCATTTCAAAACGAAAATCCGTTGGCCGCCAAGTACACGGACCCCAGAGCCATTTCTAGCCACTGGGGGACCAAAGGCAGGCTGGGGAAACACATTAACGTTGTAAAAACCTCAAAGTGAAATTTTCATGAGATGTGACCTTTAAAGATAAATTTGAAAGCTACATATTGGTGCTGTCAATTGATCAAAAAATGTAATGAAGTTAATCACAGTCATGGGCTGTGATTAATCATGATGAATCACAAATTTAAAATACTAGGATTTACTTGTAAGCGTGCAGTGTTGAAATAAATGCATGAAAAACTAGTTTAAAGAAACATTCTTCAGTTTCATTAATTCATCCATTGACATTTATTAAACAAGTGTTCAATAACAATCTTAATGTGTTGAGGCATCCATATGGACTGCAAACATATTTAGCAGTAACCTGTTACAAAAGTAATGTACCTCTAATTTATTTTTGCATAGTAACATCAACTCAATTGAATGCAACAATAAGTAGGTTGATTTCAGAAATGGAATGCGATAATATACATGAAGAGACAGAGGGAACAGTCTCTACATTTTTATTTAAAGATAATTACTTCAAACAGTGTGCATCTGTGCTACATGCCTCATGTCAACCAGTTATACAGTCTAGTCTCCTTTTAACCAGTTTAGCAGATCAGCTTGTTTAGATGTTCAGATGATAGAACTGACCTCTTCTTTTCATATGGCACTGTTGAGTCAGGTGTAACCAAGCAGCTTTTTTGCAATATGGGCCAGCTTACCCTATGCACCTACTCAGAGGCGGATTTAGTCATTTTGAGGCCTAAGGCAAACACAGGCATGGGGCCCTCCACAACCCTCGTTCTCCCCCTTTTCGGTCCTTATTTATCTGAGAAAGACGTGCTCTCTGTCTGACAGCTGTTTTGGCCAGAGTGCTGGATCATCTTCAATCATAACACATTGATTAGGGTGACTGCTACTCACAGGGTCTAGTTGCTGAGTATTATGTGTGTCACCATCTTCGTCATTGCCATAATTATCATCATGGACAGTGAAAGCAGCAGTTCCGTAACCATCTCCATTCGAAGGATCCTGTAAGGTTGTCTTGTATGTATACCCCGCATCACTAGAGCAACCTGGGCTGACACTACTCTTCATCAGTGTTAGCATAAGGCTCGTTCGAGATGAGCCAGGTCTGCGCAGAAATGATCACCGGCGATCGGCGCCCGTTGCATGCCAGTTGGATTTGTGTCCGACTTGATCCCTACTTGCTCTGACGTCATGCATACGTAGGCAACGATAATCTCACGAGAAATCTCACCAGAGACAGGCTGACCCGGAGCATGCTGGGAAACGCCGGCCTCTCAGCTGATTTAGCAGCTGATTGGTTCACAATCGACTCAACATGATGACGTCTTGTATAAACTTTTTATTGATTTTGAATCAAAGGGATTTTAATTGCTATTTGTCTGATTTAAAGACTTATTCTGTACAGAACACATCTTGTGTGGCTGATAGTGATGTTAAGAAGTCAGAGAGACTAAATCTGTTCAGATCACGGATCATCTACAGTCTGTTGTTAATTAAAATCAGCAACAGATTGCATGTAGAACATTTTGAGAGCTACTCTGTCATAATTAAAACAACTAGAGAGTGTGTACCAGCTGATATGGGGGTCTGATTATATTTTGTTAAATCGGAATCGCACCACAGTGTTTTTGTCACTTCCTGTCCAGCCTGAAGGCGGCTGAAATCGGATGGAAACTGTCTGCCTTTACCGCAGCTTTTTTGCCCCCGCCCCCAGCCGCCTGCTCTTGTCCACTTTACAGGCGAGGCGCAGTTCATCTCGAACGAGCCTATTGCTAGCTCAACCTGGGCTGACGCTGTCGGTGGGTAGCTCCTCAGTGTTAGCATCGCTAGCGCAAGCACCGGCTTCTTGCTGCTCTTTAGTAACGTTAATGTTAGTGTTGTCAGTAGCCGTCGTGAAAAAGGTTGTTACCTTTGCTAAAAATGTTCTGCTTTCTTCCCGCTTCTTCCTTTTTTCAGAACCACTTCGGTGGCTTCGCTTCATTTCCAACCGTCTGTAGCCTCCAGCTTCCAGCATGCTGAGCCGTTGGTTTCCACACACACGCAGATGCGCGGTAGGATAATGGAATAGTCCAATGTAGTGGGGACTGGGGGGAGTTTCTCATCATGAATTAAACAATTGGATAGCACTTTAGCGTATCAATGTTTAGAGATGTAATTAATTGGTGAAAAGTAAGACAACAAATCGTAACCATAAGTTTATGAGGCGTTTTACGGGGCCCTTGGTAGCTTGGGGCCTAAGGCAATTGCCTACCTTTGCCTAATGGTAAGTCCGGCTCTGCACCTACTTGTGACGACCATGTCCAGTGGTCTGCAGTAAGGGAAATAAAAGTACCTTCTGCCAACTTCCTCACTTTTGTATCTTTTTCAACATCCTACAGTTCATGTATTTGTATAACAATAGATCCCCTGGAAAGTAGCTTGTATGATGGGTCACCTGAGGCGATCTGAATGATGTCTTGAAGCCCCTCATCTACTGAACTACTGTATGTAGATGGGCCGGCAGTCTGTAGTGACCCGTTTAGTGATTGCACTAGTTAGCTTTGCTGTTGTCATTTTGTTGACAAATCAGCGCCAGTTGGACTCCGCCAGTGACATTTGATGAGCATGGCTTGTTATGCCTGTCACACAAATTGTAGTCTATATCCAAGACGTTCCACTTCCAGGATTGCTCTGTTGCGACTGGAAATTCCGCATGATGACACTCTTTTCAGCAGGATGTCCATAACCTTCCGCTTTCTTTGTGTTGTGATTCTAAACTCTGGTGGGTTTATAGGACTATGGTTGCCTGCTCCTCAGATCTCTACAGGGTAAATCCAGACAGCTAGCTGTTCAATCTGAGTTTTCTGTTGCACGGTAAGTGCAAAGTGAGACTACACGAAGAGAAACCATCCACGCCACGATAATGGGAATATGTTGGGGTCAAACTTGATAAAATGCTTACACTTAGACTTAGACTTAGACTTAGACTTCTCTTTATTAATCCTTTTGGGATGACTCCCGCAAGGAAATTGGAAATTCCAGCAGCAGTTTTAGCCAGAAAAAAGAAATAAAAAAATAGATAAAAAAGACAACAAAATAACAAAAATAATAATAACAACAATAAGTATGTATGTATGTATTGTCCTCTCTGCCCTATTTCCTCCTCCCCCCTAGTGAGGAGTTGTAGAGTCTGATGGCATGAGGGACAAAGGAGTCCTTGAGTCTGTTGGTCCGACTCTTGGGAAAGAGCAGCCCTCCACTGAACCGGCTCCTCTGGGTGCTGATGACGGTGTGCAGGGGGTGGCTGGCATTTTCAGTAATGTCCAGCAGTTTACTTGCATTAAAAAAATTACCCGTACATTCTTTTAGATTAATTCCATGCATTAGCACTTTAATGTTGACAGCCCTACTGCATATATGATATATTTTTAACCTTTTATTTATAACACCACAAATGACTGGTTAACAAAGTGTTTCTTTGTAAGCAATGCTCAGTTACAGCTGTTAGTAGTATGCTACTTATCCAGGCGTACTAACGATTGTAGTTTACATTAGAGCAGATAAACCCAACATAAACCATTTAATCCATTCTTAACACTTTACTATACTAGCTCTTGTGTATTTGGTTTTGGAAAAGGTAGAGAGAAAAATCACCACCATACACACTCTGTACAATGTATCTCTATTTCTAAAACCCCATGCACACCGCTTCCATATGTGGAGAAATCCAAAACTTGCCCAGTTGCTGGTAGTTACACTTTGGCAATCGCTGTGGAGTTGAGCAAACGGTCAATAGCAATCAATTGCCACCCCTGATGTGGATGAGTTGTGTGACAATGCCAGCAGTCATACCTGTAAAATAACGTTGAGATGATGGAAAAATCTTCAGCTGCTTTTTTTTTCTTTTTTTTAAGAAACACATAAATTTTGAAGCTCGTAAGAAATCTGACAGAGATAAGTATTACCATTATACTTTTAGAAAACTAACCAATGCCCAGAAGCCAGGCCAACAGTGCTGGCCACGTCTGTGTTGACTGCCTTTACCATTAACAGTAACAGGCACTATAGCCGTGAACTAGTTTATATCAGCTGCTGCACAGAAGAACACTGATGCCATTTACAATAATTACTAGTGTCATGATCTGACACAAAGTATAGCTCCAAACCATTAAACAGATGTTTCACTGGAGAACACTTTGGTCCTTTTGAGCTCGGCATTCCTCACTTACCCAAGGAACTTGCCAGGTTTGTTTGACGGAAGATGATGGCAGGGAGCGCATGGGTGATTAGAGAAGGCACAGACAGTGCACCAAGGAATATTTTTGGGTTAGAATCAAAGTCTTTAAAAACCTGTAACTGTCCGTATAGGCATGCAGCTGTACATGTACTAACTGTGACATGACATTCTCTACAAAATGCATTTCTCTTCCCTGCCCAGAAGGTTGTATCTGATCCAAAGTCAAAGTAACCAAATGCAGATTTTCCAATTCTACAGTTTGATGTAGGTACATGTGAGACGTATTGATTTTTGCAATTGGTCTCAAAGGCGATGGAAAGTATCCTCTGCAACATTGGCTTGTAATTTCATTAAAAGCATACGGTTACAGCCTTTCCCATAGCAGGTGGGAGGTGTTGTTGAGTGTACAATTTGGCATCTTCAAAATCTAATTCTGTTGCCTCGATCCCACAAAGAACAGGACTTTCTACATTCCATGAAGGTGTGCAGCACTGTGGTGGCATGCTGCATTCGTCAAAACAACGCCATTAGTCATAGGGTGCCTGGGTGAATAATGCTCACAGGCCTGATCTGACTCAACCAGTTTGGCCCTCCGAAGACAAATGACAGAGGGAAAACGTGACTGTTTTCCTTTTTAAGTGCATCTGTTGTAGCCATTTTGAGATTTGAGTTATTTTACATTGCCTGCTTTGCTTTTCATATATAGATGCTTGTTGGTATTTAAATAAAGTTGCATAATCTTTTATTGACATTATGTTAATATATACAGGAATGTTTTGGCATCAAGTTCAGTTTTTCATATTCATTTCATTTGATTCAAACTTTAACTGTAATGTCGTAAACCTTGCCCTCTGTGTGCCTCATCTGGTGGCAGCATGGGTTTCCAGTGTCACATGTCAGTTGAGAGTGCACCAAGTCAATTTTTCCACTGCAGCTGCAACCCGAGAGAGGCTGAGAGTTAGATATGCAGAGGCAATAGGCGGTGGTCTCATTGCTGACTGATCCTTATCCTTTCTTCAAAGCCTGGGCTTGAGTTCTCTGCCTCAGCTTATATCGCCCACAGGTAACAGCTGTTTTATCGCGCATTTTGGATTCAACTACTTTTCCAATAGCCACCCGCTCTGCATGAACAGCGAAAAAGGTCACATACTTTATCTGCTGCAGGTGGACAAGTGATGAGAAACTAATCTATGTGAAAAAGTGGGGGAGGAAAGTATAGGATACCAGTGAAAACACTTTATTCCAGGATTTCATTACATTTTATTCCACCTACTTTTGCACATATAGATTGTTCTGGATGTAAATAGTTAATGCTTACATTTGACCTTTTTAGATATGAGAATGAAGTGGCAGTTTTAAAGGTGAGGTTTTATATTTCGTAATTATGATATCTGATTGGCATCTGACCTGAGTGCTCACAGGAGCGCTGGTTCCTTTCCTGGCTCCTCCTTGCAGCATGTCGAAATATTCTTAATTGTATACTGTAACTACAGTATATAGATGGAGCTCCTCGCTATCATAGGCCAAATGTTCTGCAATGTAAGGATATTATAGTCTAGTCCAGTGGTTCCCAAACGTTTTGATGTCTAGGACCCCTAAACTGACCCAAATCAGACCACAGACGCCCATCTGATAAGATTTTTGTCCTAGCATCCCCCCTTGCTTTCAGATGTTTTATTGCAGAATGTTTAGAAAACCAATGATCAAAATAGTCATACATGCTGTCATTGTGTTTCTTATGAATGGAATCATAATGATTTCCCTTTTTGCTAGGAACCCCTACGGGACCCCAGGTGATTTTCATCCTTTGTGTAACTTCCTAGTCCTCAAAAGGTTTTACAGGACTATATGGGCTCTTCTGGCAGACCTGAAGAGCCAAAAACATTTAAAGCACGTATTATTAATATGTAAATGTGCCTATAGCTATGTGACTGGTTTTGTATTTGGAGAAGTTCGAGTTGTAAAGATGCCATCAATAATTATGATAATGCCGGGGCATTGTGTACTTATTTCCTCATTTTATTACTTGGACTTTTGGTTATTGAGATGCCAAGATATATTTATTATTATATAAATATTATTATATATTAGTTCCCTTAATTGTTAAATGCACTGTTTTTGGTTACAACTGAGTTTAGCCAGACACCACCGACGCAGCTAATTAAATAATCCCTTTATTTGCGTTGTGTTGTTGGGTGGAGGAATGACGGCCTGCGTCTGTCTAAGTGTCATAAATAGTCTCTTAGTAACTTACAGCTCTGATACTATATTTCCTGCTACATCTGACAGTTGGTACAATTGGCACGCATCTATTTTTTTTATTTTTTTTCCATTTTTGAATTGGCTGTTCAGTATATTACTGACTCGTGACTCCCTCACATGTTAATTGGTTCTCAATGAGTGTACCTGTCATCATTTGCTTTTATCTCTCTCCATCTGTGTCCAACTCTTTTTTTATTATTATTTCAACTGTTTACAGTCTTGGAAAACTTGCAGCAGATCGTACAGATACTGAAACGGTTTTATTTGTTTAAAAAAAGAGAAGCTGTTGCTAGGGAAGATGTGGTTACATCTTTATTTTTAACTACTCGTTAGTGCTGTCACTGCATGTCTGATTGTTAAAGGGTTGTGTCATCTATCTTTCAACTTATTATAATATGCGTAACAGATGACAGCAAAGAAAGAAAAGTGAACATTTTTATTATTTCCCTGCAAACACATGAAAAATTATTTCCCATTTAGTAACCTCAATATATGGTATACCAAATGATGTAGTTTATTACATGTCATGTATATTAAATACATTAAAGTTAACATCTCAGTACATTTTTATTTATTCAAATACATAACACCCTGATTCAACTCCTCATGGAAACAGAATGGTTTGAAAAACATAATTTACAAATCATACCATCTTTTGGGTGCAACTCTGCTGACGTTACTCACTTCAAAGAAAAACTAACATCTGGCAGTTATGTGCTCGCTGTCAACAAGTCAATGAAACAAAATGAGTGATCGGGGTTTGTTTGGCTTGTAATCTTTTTTTTCAAATACATTCATAAACATTTTTTTATCATACCTTATCATGCCAGAACTAATCAGTAAATAGACTCTATTTTTCACTCTTTTTCCCTTTCTGTACACTCTGCAGCACATGGAAGACACAGGGTAGCCCCATTTTTAAGGTGGAATGCCAGTCGATGTGAGCAGATCCATCAGTGTTTGTCTCCCACTGAGATACTGAGATGATGGATGGGTCTAATGGATTGATTTAAGCCTTGGCTCCCCTTACTGACTGACTGAATAACCGAGTGAATGCTAAAGCAAATAACTTGAGCTGGTGGGGGATACATTTATACTGTGCACTTCCTCCGCATTCAAGTTCATCCATCACTGCGGCTGATTGTTATGTTAGGCTCTCTCAAGGTTATTTAATATGCTCTATTATTTCTTAATAACAAAGGGATTTGATACCAATATTACCAGATCGCTTTGCTCATGTTTACTTCAATATTACAAATAATTTGTTACATTTACTGATTAGGAAGACATACATGAAGAAGGTTTTGTTTTATAGCAGATATGTTTTAAGTTATGCTGGTGACTGTAAGGGATGGACAGATTAATACCACGGTAACCCATACTTCAATATATAGATACCTGTTAGAAAAGTATCATCCACAAACATTATTTTGGCGTAGTTGGAAAGGTTTGTACATATATATTTTCAGAGGTAGAACTTTGTAATAAAGTAATAAGGTGGTAAACAAACAAGTAATACTGGGGTAATTCCAATACTAATAACAAACGTAATAACCTGACCAAATCTTGGTTAATATTCAGAATTTTTTTTGTTTCTTGATAGCAGGGCATACACACAAGGATTACTGGAAAGAACATCTCAATGGGACAGAAAATGTTAGCAACAGCATGATAAAAACATGGCAACAATAGGCTACCCTCACAATAATCCAGTTAGATATATATAGGTTCATAAAAAAGATATTACACCTTTATTATGTTGTCTTTTTTAAGCTGTAATGTACATAATTTTTGAAACAGCAGAAAGTGGCAATATTTGAGGGTGGGAAGCCACAGGGGGATTACACCTTTTGGTTGCAGCACTAGCAGTTCCTACTGGTTAGTCTGTATGGAGGAGCTGGGAATTTGTTTTCGGAAAGCTCAAAAATATCTGACATCTCACTTAATAATATGGGAAGTGCTTCAAGACTTAACAAACATGCATGCCTCTTGACAGCCAAAGTCCATCAGTCAAGGTTTTTAAACCCACATTGAATGGATAAAGTGTTAAACTGTAAACACAGTGTTTGGACGTGAGCAATCACAAGTCATAACCATGGGAATCTTTCATAATCTCAACAGTGCATTTGGAATTGATCATTCCAGATTGAGCCAAGTGCTTTGTTTTGACATGTTTAAGTAACTTTAAAAAACATGCAACATATGTATTTGTTTCTCATGCAATCTTTAAATCTAATCAGCCTTTTGCCAAGAGTCTCCTAAATAATACAGCAAGAGATCCAAATGGTAGAAATGGTAACTGTGTTTCATGGTGAATCATTCATTTTACTGTTAAATGTATTCTGTAGTTTCTTTGCTAATATACTTTATTAAGATACATGTAGAAGCATTTCTGTGACAGAGGGCAGCAAAGTGAGACTTAATTATGAATATTATTTATCTGAAGTCATTTTATTACCTCTGCCAAGGATGTTATATTTTGGTTTGTCTTGTTCATGGTGCGGACACACAAATTACTTTTCACTTTTGTTAACATTGTGAGATAGCCTTGGTGAAGGTCTGCACTCTCTGAGGGCCCTTCTACTCCTATGTTTCTGTTCAAGGACTCAAGCTGTGGAATTTTCCACTTAAAATTTGCTCTGAATGTTTTTCCATCACCCGTCTACTTCTTATTTCTTTCTATTAAAAGCAAAACGGCATAGTGAAATCAAACAATATGACGCCTGTGTCGTTGAGCTGTTAATTTGTGGGTCTGCCGGTTTAGATTTTAATGAAGCTTTCACACGTGGAGCCTTTTGTTTGCCATGTTTCCAGTCGGCTGAGGAAATGTGGCATCATTGTCTTTGTATAACCAGCTACAGTCAAAAAAATAAGACGTTTGAGTGATCCACAAGCCTCTATAAATTAAACATACAGGTGCTCCACTGGAAGAAATGTATGTTGATTACATTAGAAAAATCAGGGGATATAAAAGAACTAGAACTCTCACAGCAGCTTATGCCAGGCAAAAAAGACAAGAGACTCTTTAATATCATTCGGCTAACGTCTAAATTCCTCTTAATCTTTTTTTTTTATCATTATTTTCTACAAGGACACACAGAAGACTCCTGAGCAGCTCATTATGATTGCAGCTGAGGTGAGTGAATCATTTTTGATTCAGTGTCTTCTGTGCAATAAGCACTGCTTCTTCTTGGTCACTGGGGGTCAGATAGGCTAACTGTCACCAGGAAAACCACATATGAGCAAACAAACAAACTTAGCGACTAAGCCCCGGGTCCATGAGGTGTGCAGCATACAAACTGCAGCTATTTTCCACAAAATGTAGCCCCATTAACGCTGAACGAGAATTACCTGAGGACCTCACGTGATTTCACCTCACATCTGTTCTGTGTGGTGCATTTGGTTCAGTGTGGAACATGTATCTGGATAAAAGTGAAATGTAACTATATAAGCATCTTGAATTTGCACCCAAAATGCCATCAAAGCTTTTATCAGTAATTTTGATAGCAGCCTTAATATTTCTCATTTACAGAGCCCCTATTATACTCCTTCTCTGTGTCATATTCATGCTCTTGGTTCTATTAAAATAAAATTAGTTTGATATTCAAAAAAACGTTTCTTGTACTGCTCATTGCTACAG
The DNA here is from genome assembly GCA_013375575.1 of Percina caprodes. Lineage (NCBI taxonomy): Eukaryota > Metazoa > Chordata > Actinopteri > Perciformes > Percidae > Percina > Percina caprodes. The sequence goes on from JABXJD010000016.1 coordinate 3,068,577, forward strand.
CTCCTCTCTGCAGTTTGGGCTCTTGACCAGCCTTCCTGAAAAGCCCAGTCTACTCTGATTGGTCAGCTGGCCCACTCTGTTGTGATTGGTCAACCAAATTCAAACAAGCCACTGTGTGGCCCGTGCTTGTCAAGCAGCATGGGCATCACATATGATCAACTGGGCTGGCATTGTTAATCACTGACATCACTAATGGCGGAATTTTAAACAGGAATGTAGACATAGCGTTTTTCGGCAGTTGAGGAAAAAGTGCTGTCTGTGGGAGAGAGCTCCTTTTTGAGTGAAATGTGTTGTTTTGTACTTTATACATCTATTACATACACAAAAAAAGATGAAGCTCTAAAGGATGGGGAAAATTCAAGAAAGCACAATAGGAGCTCTTTAAAAACCTCCCCAACACTTCATATCTCAAGTCGTTACATTCATCTCTCCAGGGATCCAACAAGGGAAGAGGCTTCCTGTTAACTGCAGTTTGTGGCAAGATCAGCTTCTCTCTTGTTTTACACTGACACCTATGTTTTACCCCTTTATGTTTTCACGCGGTGCTTTGCCCTTGTTTAATGGAGAGAGGCTGACTGATTGGGGAGGACAGATGACTGTTCAAGTTTGGGCTGGAGCCAATCCCAAGCCCTCCTCTGGTTTTCCCAGCTCAAGGTTGACGGTGGAAGGAGGGTAAAGGGTGTCACTCCGTCTTCCAGAGGTATAAATAAAAGTGGCAGACAAGCAAAACACCACGCACTGATTTTAAGACCTTGCAAAGTACTTGCCTTACTTTTTCACAAAGTTTTTATTCAGAAGAATTGTTACGTATCATTCAGTAGGTTTCCATGCACACCAATATTCCACTTTTATTCAAAATATGACAATATTCTGAATTTGATACAGGTCATGTAAAAAGCATATCCCAGTTGGTTATTCAGACCTTTTTCCGAATATATAATGACATGGGATATTCCGTTATTATTCAGGTTTTATTGTGGTCATGTATACAGTGCATTTGGAATATGTGTATGAATCTGGGTTTTCACCTCAGGTTTATGGTTAGCTCTGTGCATTGCTATGGTTTCTGCACACAAACCAACCAGCCAACAGTATGCAAGGCCGCAGACCCGATAAGGAGAAACACAAATACTTTAATCATCATCAAAAACTTGGATATCAACAGATTTTTGGATATGTGCACACATCGCTACACTGACCTTTTCAAGAAGCTGGTTGAAGGAATCGAAGAGGGAGGCTGTGTTCGCACAGTCCAACAAGTCTGCCACCGCTGGTAAACTTTGAAAAATATCCTGTTTTGCACGGCTACATGTAAACAGGAATAATAGTTGAATATTCACATTCATTAGCCATGTAAACAGCTTAGTCAGAATGTCATCTTTTTCAGAATTGGGGCAAAACCCAGAATGATATGTACATGTAAACGTAATTAATGATGTGTAGGCCTTGTTGTACCCTTTAAATGGTAACATACATGCCAAGATCAGTCATGATCTTATGTTGTGTCTCTTAAGCATGTGATGTGTTGAGCATCAGAAGCAAGAAGTCTTTGATCATATAGAAATAAATGTAGTAATCAAAATCTTTTTTATGAGTTTTTTTCTTTGCATATCTATTGTCAACATTCTTAAATATTGCATTACATACACAGAAAGTTCTCACTTGCCTCACATTATATTCCATTGATCTCATCACACAAATTATTGTGTTTAGTTTTGAAACGAGAGGAAATTGAAAAATGCGTGGTTAACAAGGAAAAACAGATAATTGGTCTCAGAGGATGCAATGCATCATGTGAACTTTGTTCTGAGATATTTTTATGCTGTTTAAAGATGTACACTGCCAGTGGTGCAGTTGGCAGTGAGCCTAGTTAGACATTTCCCCCTACACACTGTTAAATTTTATAAGAATTCTACTAACAAACTTACAACTACCCAAATATGTCAAGACTAGTACTTGATAAGGAGTTTAATATTTAGTAGATGTATAGTCCTTCTCTGTCTGTGTATTAACATCATGCACTACATGTTTAGAGCTAAATTCTTGACATTATGAACATTAAAAAAAATTCAAAAAACTTGTTTCATTAGTATGGTTTATTTGAGAACAGAGAGTTCAGGAATAAAGACTTTAATCTGACTTTCCTACCAATTGTATTTGCTTCAAGCAAGGAAACTGGTGCAAAAAATCCTTTAAGGCGGTTTATATCCGTCAGTTATTGCATTTTGTCATTGACCTGCATTATTAACTACACATCTTTTGGGCCTTTTTCCACTTTTATATAAGGGAGTTATGAATGTCATAAGACATACTCAAGAGGATGAAATATACCATTGAATATGCTTTGATTTGATACATGATGGATGTGTTCATTCTTTTTCTGGATTTAGCTTCTTGCATATTTTTCTTCTTCTGGTTCCTGGGAATATAGCACACTCGACAGGGAAAATCTGGATGAGAATCCTAGCCCTATTGCAAAACCACTGATTGGCAGTTGCTCTAACCTCTAGGGCAACATTGCACCAATCACTGAAGACAGTTTGTCTTCACCTTTGCATGAATGTCAGAAGCTTCAGGGCAAGATTACCGGAGAGGCTTTGGGGGAACCCAGTTAGTCAATTTTGACATTTGATTACCATAAAACACAAGGAGTGATGTATCTCTGCAGACTGACTCGAGTGGGATTGTGTCCAATTGGATTCTGGTGTAGCATGTTGTGTACAGATGGTATGTTTTTTTTTTCTCTAGTCATGATGGTGTGATCACTTAGCCGGGTGAAAAGGCCTTAATTACAACATATGGGCATGCTTTTGTTTTTGATCTTTTCTTTTTTAAGCAAAACAAAAACGCACAATTACAGTGTGGGTAAAAAAATGTAACCACACTGGTTCAAATTAATTTAGTTAAAGCATCCTATGTACTAAATGTCTAAAAATGTTGCGTCATCTATGACATAGTCTGGCTAAACGGAAGTACTAGCCTAGGATAAAGCCTGTTTTCACCAACGTGTTTTCACTCCAAACTCAGTGTAAGATGACGGATGGTGGATGGTGTCACTACCCAATGCGAGTCAAATGCAGATGTGAGTTGCGCACGCGTAGCCTACAAGATGTTAACGAGAGACTTCTGTACAGTACAGTAAAAATTGACCTACGTAACGAAGTTCGTTCACTGCTGGCTACAAGTTTGCAATCAAACGGGTCAAATGGGGTTTTTAGCTAATGTTAGCAATCAATCAATAATAGATTGCTAAAACGTTTTTGAAATGATTTCCATCTTCTGTTATTCACATCTGCACTCGACTCACATCAGGCAGTGACAGATGGGTCAAACAACACAGGACTTTCACCCGGTTGGCTCGGGTTCATGTCCCGTTCTTTTACCGCGCGTCACTCAAACCTACATTTTATAACCCCACCCACTATCTTTTCCCGTTTGGTTGTTGTGCCGCAATATTCAAGACGTCAAGAGTCCTGATGCTAAAAGAGACTCTTAGAGTGAATAACAAACGCCAAAGGCACATGACCAAGCGTCTGTATGTTACATGATGGAAGCGTGAGAATGTGTTGAGCCAGATGTGTGTTGTGGAGATAAGTCTGGCAACGCGAGACAGAGCACTCACAATGTATCTGTGGTTACAATTAGGTTGTCAATCATTCAATCTGTTTATTCTTACATGAAATCCTAAGATACAATTCCAGTGAAATGTAATACTAGTAGGCCTACTTTTAATCATTATAAATACGTATGTAGTTTAACAATAACAAGGTATACAATTGCTGTATATATATATACAGATAACAAATATCAGATGATCACCCACTTATTATATGATTACTTAGAAACATGTTGCTTCATTTTCTCTCTCAGTTCTGTATTTAAAAATCAGACATCCAATTACCTTGAAAGTTATAAAAATGTAAAGCCGCATTCTGATGGCGGTGCTCTGTAGCCGTGCTCTGCCAGTAGAGCCGTATATTAGCATATATACTACTATAATGATGGACTGCTTCACCCAGCACTCGAAAACATGAGGTGAGCAGGGGGGGGGGAGACCTTCAGATCGACTAGATCCCTCTGTTTCTCAAGCGTCAACAACTGAAACCATTGCCTGAGAGGGTGTCCCAGGGGTGCTGTGGCTTTGGTTTTGAATAGTGATGATGGTGTTATATGATTATTCAGTTACTTAACGGCACAAATGCCGCACTCAAGCTTGTATCTTATAAGAGTGATTAAAGATTTTCTTTAATTAGAATACACCACTTTTGATTTTCAAGTAATGGATTTAATTGGTCTGTAAAAATATTGCTGTCATGGACACGTTTTTCACCATTTTACACATTGCATCATGCATGAGCAAGTCAAGCCGTTCAGAGCTGCGAGAATATTTGTAATTAAGAGAAAGCTGTCAACTTTATATAATTACACACCAGCACTTGAGTTTCTGCAGTCAGCACCCAGCCAAAGGTGGAGGATGAGCAGGGCTAGAGAAAGACCTTCAGACTGACTTTATCCCTCTTTGTCCTTATGTGTAGAGAATCCCCAAGTATCAACAACAAAACACTGTTGCCCAAGAGCATGTCCCAGGGGTCTGATTAGCTGCATGGACCCCGGTCCTGTCACAGGGATGACTCTCTAAGGCTGGAACCCATTGCTTGAGGGCAATGGCTCTTTGTGTTGTGCCAAGTGTGTTCTTGTTCCATTACCACAAAACCCACCCATAGATACAGCACATATAATACGAGTCTCTGCTTCTTGTGCACATGCATCTCGGACCTTGAAGCTGACGTGCATCTAGATAATCGTTTATACTTAAGAGGAAAAGGATACGCTACCTCCTCAAGGTCAGAACAGACTGATTTGAGAGCCCTACACTGTGCAACAAAGCATACAACATTTTTGATTCATTTTATTCAGTAGAAGGTTGACAAAAAGCAAGCTGCTTCTGGCATTCCTCAGGTGAGAGAAGATATATATATATATACTGTATATGAGAGCTTTGTTTTCAGTATAAGTTATGTGGATCATTTAACAATGGTCAACATATATAAGCAGATATTAGAAACAAGGAAGAATGATGATATGCAAGCTTCAAATAAATAATAAAAAAATAGTAAATATATTTTAAATAATGCAACCAGAACGAGTTGCAAAATGTGAGGCACTATGTCAGATGCCCCAAGTTCCAGTAGTAAATGTCCTATTCACTTTTCCCATAGACTGTTAACATGACTCACAGTCGAAGCATTTCGATGGACAGGAAACTCTCCAGCATGAATCAGAAAGACACAAGTTTTTGAAATGCATAGAAAATGTCTGATTCTTTTATTAAAACAAAAAGAAAAGTCAAAGGTTCAGGCCTTGTTAGGGTAAAAGTTGTGTGTGTGTGTGTGTGTGTGTGTGTGTGTGTGTGTGTGTGTGTGTGTGTGTGTGTGTGCGCGTTAGGCTACGGCAGTTTCCTGCTATGACAACAAACCATGGTTCGCCTCATGAGGCGGTACTAAGCAATGGAAAAAGGAGGACGGGGCACCGTGGTCAATCCACAGCAAGTCGAGCAGGTGCCATTAATGGAAAAACGTCATATGTTAAGGAATATATTGTTTAAAAAGGAAGAAATAACGGGGAAAAGTCATCTGGAACCAGTGACTCATTCCGCTTTGCAACTTTATAAATGTATCAGAATCACCAGAATGCAACAATTAAAATAATGTTTCCTGTTGAATGATGTTGTTGTTGTTTTTCTTTGCTGGTAGCTTCTTTTCTTTCTTTCTGTCTGGACACCTCAACACTTTTGTTTTCACCTTTTGTTGGTAGTAACGGTAAATAAGTGATTCTTTTGTTCAGTCATGAATGTTGTATAATCTCCATTAGTTTAACAAGACTGAGCCAGTTTGGGCTCTGTGCTTATTTACCACACAAGAAGGAAGGAACAAAAGTTGAAAACCTCCCACACAATGCCTCTGTGTAATTTTCTATCTATTATTTTGTTTGACTCCTTTTGTCTGAAGGCCAGCAGAACACCACAGAGAGAAGCAAGGACATATTGGTTAAATGTTTCTATCACATCTTCCACATAATGGTCTTGTGTGTGTGTATAAGGACAAAGCGGTCAGAGATAACCTGCTGTGCTCTGTGTGTTTGCAGCCTCATCAAAATAGGACTGGTCTTCCTCCCTACTGCACTAACCCTTTAGCATAAACAAAAATGTCAGAGCTGTTTTATTGGTACACAATATTCACACTGGCTGTGGAATAACCGGTTTAAAAAAAATACTACCACTCATCTTTTATCTCTGAGTGAAAGCAGGTTTTCATTTAAGGCTATCAAATGTAATAGCTAAAAGGATACAGCACTGTTTGCTATTTGCTTCTGCTTGTGGGGGTTTTGTGTCATACAGGATTGCAAATACATCCGTTCCAAACCAGACCGAGTCAGTGCCAGTATGGGCTAGAATTGCAGGGTCTCCCCCCTGTAAATTTGCCACTGAATGCTAATGCATCCATGCAACATGAGATCGGAAAAGGAATTTTACTGTCATTGTTATCACTGACTATGTTTACATGCACATGATATTCCGGTTTATGCCAGAAAATGACAATATTCCGACTAAGCTGTTTACATGGCCAATGAAAGTGCATATTCCACTAAACTATTCCTGTTTACATGTAGCCATGCAAAATGTGATATTATATCGAGAGGTGGCAGACTTGTTCGACCGTGCGAACACAGCGTCCCTTTTTCATTCCTTCAACCAGCTTCTTGATAAGGTCGGCGTAGCGATATGCGCACATATTCAAAAACCTGTTGATATCCAAGTCTTTGATAACGTTTAAAAGTATTTGTGTTTCTCCTTCTTATTGGGTCAGCAACCCCGATTGAGACACATATTCTGAATGCTCTGTATGTTCAAACAATGCCTCTAAAACCAGAATAATACCAGAATATCCCACGTCTTAATCGGAAAATGCTACATTCGGGGAAAAAGGCCTTATTTGGAAAATCCAACCGCAATATGCTGTTTACAATAAATTCCGAATATGACAATATTCCGAATATGATACAGGTCATGTGAACAGCATATTAAGGATAGATATTCCAAATAAGGTCTTTTTCCGAATATAGCATTTTCCCGATTAAGGCGTGGAATATTATTCAGGTTATAACGCCTTCGGAATATGTGTCTCAATCTGGGTTTTTACCGCAGGCTTATGGTCAGCTCTGAGCTTTACTATGGTTTGCAAGGCTGCAGACCCAGTAAGGAGAAACACAGCTACTTTTGTCAAAGACTTGGATATCAACAGGTTTTTGGATAAGAAACTGGTTGAAGGACCCTGTGTTTGCACAGTCCAACAAGTCCGCCACCGCTCGTAAACTTTTAAACGGTTACATGTAAATGGGAATATTCTCCTTCATTTGCCATGTAAACAGCTTAGCCAGAATATCGTCTTTTTCGGAATAATAAGGGCAAAAACCGGAATATTATGTGCATGTTAACATAGTCACTGTTGCATGTTTTTGCTGAAGTGAGTGCATTTAGAATGACACCTTAGTGCAACTTATCCTCAACAAGCAACTTATCCTCAACAAGCAACTTATCCTCAACAAGCAGTGTTCCACAGCAAATGACAAACATGCCCCTCCTTGACCATCATCAAATACAAACTCTTCACAATACCTACACTCTGGTCTATGCAACTGTATTCTCTTTTAGGCCAGCAAGGCCAAACAGAGCACAGCCATTGTGATCTTAAGAGGCAGTAAGCAGTTCTTATCAGTAACCATGATGGGCTTGTAATATTGTGTAGGATGCAGTATTGTAGAGATGGATGAGTAAAATCCACATTTTAAGAGTGGGTGTATTTACAGGTACAGACGTATCCTAGTTACTATGTGCTGCACATGTAAACATCATGAGGATTAAGGCATCCACAATGGATGCCTTCACAAGGTTGTGTGGAATTCTCTGGCCAACATAGCTTGGAATTATATAGAAAAATCCAAATCAAAAGCAAGGACATCATCACTTAAAAAAGGCAAATGAATGTGGGAGGGCTGAGTCACGTGCTTAGAACAGAGAAAGATCACAAACTAAAAGAAAACCTTGAAGACAAAGTGGCCTAGGGTCTCATTTATAAAACTGTGCACTTCTGTAAGCAATGTTCCTTTTATAAATTACAGATTACCCACAAGTGTACGTATGTGAATCAGCTTCTTATCCCGCCCTGTCTGTAGACCCCCATTTTTAACCATAAATAGTCAATGCAACGCACCTTATGAATGCTGATCAGCATACAGTATATACGCATGGATCAGAGTTTACGTGGAGGACCGCCACATTTTCCCATCAAGTTTGTTTTTATAAACCTTTTGTGAAGTGGCGTATGCACATTTTTTTTCTTTTGTGTGTACGCCACGTTTATAAATGATACCCCAGGCACAGAACTGTGACTGACAAGATTATGGAGTTAGGCTCAATATGTCGATAAGGATAGGGAATAATGGAGGGAGTTCATTGTGGCCCTGATGTTCCACAATGAAACAAAAAGGAAAGGAAACTGAATATACAGACGTCGACCATGTGCGTGGGTGCGTCATCAATTCAAGTAACGCAGTTAGTAACACAAAATAATGGTTGATGTAAGGATGAAGATGAAATTAAGAGTCTTTCAGAGGATAAATTTTGTCACTCTTTTTTCCATTACTGGTGATCAGATGCACAAACTAAAACAAATGGTTGCTGAGTTCAGACAAGCAGAAACCATACTGCATTTATCCTCAACTGTTGTGGCAACTCGGATCAGAAATCTGCATGTGAACCTGATTATGGCCATGCATTCATTTATATGAATAACCAGTGGCCTCTACTACAAAGCAAGATCAACATGCCTTGGATTTCTTTCAGTTACCCGGCTTCATCTAACTTAACTGCGGTTGTGTCACGGCGGTGGTTAACCGCTAGATCAGGATTTCTCTAACTTTTTTCAAGGTCTGTTTACCATTGGGGTGTTGTATATCCATATTCGGGGCATATATTCACATTTATGGTGTCACACATATGGTGGTTGCTCTGCGCCTCCTACACAAGTACAGGATTTACCTCGCAGGGAGCTGGTATTGACTCTCCTTTCCATTACATGACTGTCATTAAGCCCCGGTGGGAGGTGCACTGCTTTTATAAGAGATGAAAAGACCTCATTTTATTGACCAGCTCCCTACCACATCTACTGCTGCTAATGCATACCTACTAAAGCAGCTCCCTTTCACCACTACACTGGAGGTGGTCAGCCCTCACCTCTGATCAGGAAATTACCACCGCTTATTCACCCCTCTTCACGTCATCTTACAGCGCCGCGTCTCGCTGCTGCTCTGCCCGGTGCGTTCCATAGATATGCTGAAGGGTGCTTTTTGCATTGTATGTGACACTGGCAGCCACTTCACAAGCATCCGTAATTTACAAGTTGGGAGTGAGAATGGGTTGTACTTGTACATTTTCTGCCTTAATTTTCAAAATTCAAATAATTTTAGACTTCCATGTTGGTAACATGGTGTGCTTTGAGTGATTGTTCTGTAGCTGTTGTCTATGTTATTAGCAGTTAAGATGCAACTGTGTCCTATGGCTTTTATATATCAAATACTTGTGTCTTGTATTCACAGACATAAAGTGACACATTTTCCTCAGGGTAACCATGTACTATGTGAGTGATTTGATCAATAGATATCGCTATGCTCGCTTCCATTATTGATTACAGTGGCTGACATGACAAGCGAACATTATACTATTGAATTAGATGTGAAACAAATGCCCAATACATTGATTTTCTTTCTTGTCTTTTGTAATAATTAACCCTTTTTGGCTATTTACATCATAGTGACCTCTAAACAACAAAGTACAATGGTGAAATGAAAAGTGAAGCCAAATATGGCTTAGTATTAGCACACACATTTTGACAGTATATTAAATAAGCACTGCAAGATTGCTGAGCCCTGGGAAGGTTGGACTACTGACTGTATCATTTCTAGTAAACTTCAAGGAATGCACTCATTCATACCTTGAGGAGTATTCAATATACAATTATATTCAATATTACTCACCTATGCACTGTGTATCCTTAAGCCCTAAAGAACATGTGGAATGCATTTCCTACCTTTTAAAAAGCTTTGCATAGCAGCTGTCTTTTTTCTCTTCTTCTAATATTGACTATTGCCTCACTTATTTATAGAGAGAATAGATAGATAGATAGATAGATAGATAGATAGATAGATAGATAGATAGATAGATAGATAGATAGATAGATAGATAGATAGATAGATAGATAGATAGATAGATAGATAGGATTAGTTTGCAAAACCCTTGGATACAAATCCATGCAGCAGCAAGTTTATTTTCATTTTCAGCAATATCTGGTTTACATGGTGAATAAACTGGAAAAGTGTTTTGGAAAATGCACCTTTTTAGATGAGAAGACTAATACCCCTCACACATTTGTTGGCCTACACTAACTATGACGCTACTATCTGGCACATCCCTATGTAAAATGGCAAACTGTCATTGTCAGCTTTTTGTGTGGATTAAATTAACGAGAGAGAAACATTTTTTTAGTGTGCTTTCAATGTGTTGGTAGGTGGATTCTGTCACCTTTGGATGGAGACATGCTGGCTTGCCATGCAGTTTACAGTTTGAGTTAGCAGGCTGGCAGTAGCGTCATATCAGCATAAAAACAAGGTTGTGGTCTCAATGTACTTAGCTAACCCTCTGCAAGAAAGCACATACAAACTTTCAAAGATATGTGTTACTGGTGTTAAGATCATGATTATGCTTAATAAAAAATATAAATAGTAATTACATTTCTGATAGGATTGTGAAGCACAAGGGTGATGCTGCAAACTCAGCATAACATTGCATGGATTGAAAAACAATATTCTCCTTGGCAGAGCTTTCTGGAAGACTCGGCTGACTAAGTAAATACGTGCATTTACTGATCCTCAGTGGAGGCCCTGCAAAGTTGTGTGAAGACTGTAAATAATCTGACAAACGCACTGGCAGTTGAAAAATTAAAAAAAAATACCATAATACACACCAAATTCATTAACAATTAAGTTGAATATGTGTGCTGTTGTGAGCTGATGCTGCTGCAGCTTGGCGGTGATGATAGTTTTTTTGCCTTGTTCTTTTAAATGCTTTATTAGGTAAAAGCAAAACTGTTTTGGACATTTCCATCAGCGAATGGCCCTGCAAACACTCTCATCAGATAGATAAAGCAAAAAATAAGCAATAAATACTGCAATGTGTTTTGTCTTATAGAATCATATCTGTAAGTAAACATGTAATGTTAGAAGTGGGAAACCATGCTTACTTTTCTCGCTTTTTAAAGAGATTCTTTTCTGCACATGCAGCAGCATGTTTTCAATTATGAACTTTTTTATTGGATTTGAAGAACTGCAATATTATTGTAACACATTTTCATAAGAAGTGTTCAAAAGTTATAATTAAGACCAAAATACTCACACTTCTGCATTAAATTGTGACAATGCAGACCAAAGACATTGTTTTACTGGATTTTGGACTGGACCACAGTAAAATGATGATACACTGGATGAAGTAAATGCATTTAAAATCTGAAAACTGTCTTTTTTCTTTTCTTTTTTAAATTTGGGTTGCAGTTACACACCTACCTGAACCATACTGGAACTACTGCATTCCATAGCCAATATTTTTGGTCCTGTGGGTTGATTGATTGTTTGATTGATGGATAACTAGTTAATCAATTTCTATTTGTCACAGGAAACCATACAGTTACAATTCCAGTGAAATGTAATCCCATCAGCTCCTTTTTAATTTATGCGTTGTTCATCATAAAGCAGAATGGGGCTGCCAGATTGGTACACAGAAAAAAAAAGGTCAACCGGTTGAATGGCGCCGGAATTTCAGGATCCAGCTACGGCTCGGCAAAGGGACACCACATGTCACATCTTACAGACAAAAGCTGCCGTTTTAGTCTTAATATGACCCACAGTATTATTTCCCACAATGGAACACTTGATCACATTTCCCTGAGCAATTTAGGCACAGTGTGAGGCACTATTTAGCAGCCCAGGCCAGGGACATTAAGGTAGTTCTTATTTAATTGTCAATCGACAGCTCATGTTTCATTTCATATACACAAACATCAAAGACAAGTTTTTATTCAAAAGAAATCTGGCTACAGGAAAAAATCCATCAGTTCAAGATATGGAAATGTTAGAGTTTACAGTGTACAAGCAAGTGAATGTGTCATTCTGCAACTCGTGATGTTTCCTAAAACAATAAAACTGACGATATAATATTCATTCAACAACAAAAAGCATTTGCAGTGTTTCCTTTTGTTCACGGTCCGTAAGGTATCTTAATATCCTTAAGGCCACCCAGATATTTAATGCAGTTTATGGCTCTCTTTTGAAATATTATCAAGTAGTTAACCTTGCCTGCCAGGATGACCCCTGGCAAGAACTCTGGGAAATGAACCACTGAATGTCTGGTCAATAGGGTAATTATGTCAGAGAAGGTTAAACTGCGGTGATTTACATAAAAAATGAGCAGGGACGTATTCTGAATGGTAAAGTACATCCAAACATTTACTGGAAAGGATTCTATGGCTACTTTAAAACTGTAAATCTAAAATTTTCTTTTTACATTATTGGAGCATTATGTGAAATAGCAGTTGATAAAAGTGGTGGAATTTACTCAAGTAAGGACAACTTTGTGGTACTTAACTTGAGTATTTATCTTTAATATATACCTCAATCCACTACATTCCTAATGGAAATACTGTACTTTGTATGCCACCTACATCTGACTGCTACTAATTACCTTTCTAAATATTTAAAAATGTTCTGTCAAAACATATTCAATTCAATTTTATTTATAGTATCAAATCATACCAAAAGTTCTCTCGAGACACTTTACAGATAGAGTAGGTTTGGACCACACAACAATTCTAGTAATTGTATGGTCAGTTTATTAATTATCATGCTTTGTTTTTGATAAAATTACCCAACTGTAGCCTATACACAGTGATGGAAAGTAATAATAATTTTATTTGTACAGCACTTTACATAAATAATGCAGCACAATGTGCTTCACAATAAAGAAATGACATAAAATAAGAATAAAACAGAGAATGCCACAATCCATGCAAAATAAAATGGAAAACAAAACATGCTTGATAGTACTAAAAGAAATAACATAAGATTAAAAAAGAATAAATAATGGATGGAAAATAAACCCCAATGAATAAAAATATGAATAAAAGTGAAGTAAATATTAAAATCAGTGCCCATATTTGCAGCAACAGTTGTGGAGATTTGCAGTAAGTAACATTTACTCTTACTTTTTTTGTAGTGAGTACAGTACTGAGGCACTTTACTTACATATTTAGATTTTATTTAAATATTTTTTAGAAGAAATATTATTATTATATTATTTGACAGCCATAGAGACAGCTTTACAAATTCAGGTTTAAAGACCTATTGCCACAACCTCTGCCTCTGTCATTCCCCAGTTCTCTGCATTTCTATGATGCCTTGCAGTCGTTGCCATTCTCTACCTGTCCACCAGATGGCCGCAGACTTTTCCACCTGTCCCAGTCACTTGACTCTCACACACACCTGCTCACCCGTGTCTCATTTCCCCAATCACCCTGTCAGTTTATACCAGCCCCTTCTTTCCAGTCAGTGCCAGATTGTCAGTGTTGTTATGTTGTGCGCAGCCTTTGAATTCAGCCACCTGTTCCAGTTCCTGGCCTGCTCACCATGTTGTGCCCTCTTGGAATTTATTTCACTTTTGGACTGCCATCTCGTTGCAAACTTGTAGCCTGTTCCTGACCATTACCCCCACAAAATGTCCTTTCATGCTTGCCTTGTGTGTGGTTGTCTGCATTTGAGTCCCACTCCCTCTGGTGCTTAAATTTACAAAAATGTGAAACAAATGATGCATTATTATACAGTAAATAACTTAAAGTATGTATTATAAGGGCTTCACCTTAGCCAACTACCACATTAAGTTATTTACATGCGTCATTAATAAGTATCCAATAGTAGGCTGCAATATGACAGTATGACTGTATCTGAAGTCTCTTTATAGGCCTTAGTGGGCCCCTAATACTGTATTTGAAGTCTCTTTATATAGACCTAAGTGGGTCCCTAATACTGTATCTGAAGTCTCTTTATATAGACCTAAGTGGGTCCCTAATACTGTATCTGAAGTCTCTTTATATAGACCTAAGTGGGCCCCTAATACTGTATCTGAAGTCTCTTTCCCGAAATTCAGCCTTGGTGCAGAATGACAGCCACTAGAGCCAGTCCCACAATGAGCTTTCCTTAGGACGTGCCCTTGCTGTGTCTGTAGCTTTAAAAGCTATTGAGAAGTAGAGGTGGGCTCTCTCTTTCTGATGGGTGGGCCAAATTCTCTGGGCTGGCAAAGCAGAGAAAGAGGAGGTATCCTTTTCCCTTATGATGTCATTAAGGGAAGATTCCAGATTGGCCCATTTTCTCAAAAACAGAGTAGGATACCCAGGGCTCGGTTTACACCTATCGCCATTTCTAGCCACTGGTGGACCATAGGCAGGCTGGGGGATCGCATATTAATGTTAAAATACCTCAAAGTAAAATTGTTATGCTATGGGACCTTTAAAGTAAATGCTGTTAATTATGCTGTAAAAGTACAGTTTTGAATTCAAGACTTTTACTTGAAATGGTAGATTTTTACCAAGTGGTATTGCTAGTTTAAATATAACATTGGAATATATTTTTCACTTTTGGAATAATGAATGAATACATTAAATACTTGTATAACCATGTATTGTTTCATTTTTTGGGCTTTCCCACCTTTAATTTTGACAGGACAGTTAAATGAGAAAGGGGGAAGGAAATCATCACAGGTCAGATTTGAACTCTAGACCTCTGTATCGAGGCATAAACCTCTCAACACATGTGCACCTGCTCTGCCAAAGATCCAATCTGGCCACACATTTAGGTGTGTTGTTACTTAAAAAAATTATCTAAATATATTCCTTCAGGCCAATCGCTCCATTATAAGCACTAAAGTGGATTAAATAATTTGAAAATGGACATTTGGAAAGAAGTAGCCTGATTTAACTGAGCTCCCTGTCTAATTGGCAATTTGACACCAATCACAGGCCATATGCTCATAGGCTGAAGACAGGCGTCGATTAGTAAAAACGTAATTTTCCAGACAAGGCCACTGGCAAGAGCTCCAAGGCAATGATGTCGATTTCAGTGGACACATTTCGGTCCAGAACATGGACATGAAGCATGGGTGTAGCTGAAAATGTGAAGAAAAAAAACCCGGCAGAGAGATAATATAAGGATGTTGTTTTCACACTGGCGAGGCTCGTGCGCATATGCACACACACCTTTGTAATTTCTCAACAGGTCCACAGGGGCTTTGGACAATACCAATCTCTCTCTCTCTCTCTCTCTCTCTCTCTCTCTCTCTCTCTCTCTCTCAAAAAAACCCAAGCTGTTGGCTCGCGCGCGCTCTGTCCCCACTCTCGCGCAGCAGAGTGCGGACTGCCGAAAGCTCCGCGCCACTTTCCATCGCTTCTCTCCGCACTGCGATTCCGTGAGGTTGACGGCTCTCCTGGCGGACACTAACTACCCAAACACCTGGACAGAGCGTCCGTCGGGGGCACGGTAACGTGTTTAGAGGTGCCTCGAGCAGACGACAAATGCTGGAGACCCGAGTCCAGTGGCCCCAGACCCGATGGGGAGGGAGACACGCAGAGCAGTGATGGGACAGTTTTCAGGAGGATGCTACCTGAGTTTTGGCATCCTCGTGCTTCTTGGTTCGCAATTGCCTGCCACGTTAGCAAGAGGTAAGCACAGCACAAACACACTCATTGAGCTGAATGTTTTATCACATGGTGGGGGGGTCTCAGTCTTCGAGAATAAACTCGACGTGCCTCGACAGACTGCTTTTGTTTTCAGTGTGGTTGGCTTTTGAAAAGTGATAATATAAGCCGGTGTTAACAGTTTGTTTGCGTGCGTGTGACAGTATCAAAAAAAAGCTTGTAGCTTAATTATGACAAGTTGACACGCGCTGGCTGGTGTCTGAGTAGGCTAATGTGGTTCCTTTTGAGAAGATGGGTTTTTTAAAGTTTAAAACGGTGTCGAGTTCCGTTCGGCGAGCAGTTTTGTTCACAGAAACAGAAGATATTCGCTCTGCTCTGCTGCCCTTTGCCACGTTGCAACTGTAATGGAAAGGGAGATCCATATATTAACCCAACCAAACCCTTCATTTTTGTGACGAGTTTGACAGTTATTAGCTGCTAAAGCCATGTTGACAACTGCTAGTGTGTGTGTCATTAAATCCACGAAGAAGACAACTGTTTGAGGGCTGTGCTGACTTCTGAAACTCGTAGTTGATA